>CM021104.1:144979271-145385787 GCA_007115665.2 Sequoiadendron giganteum
CCTTAAAGACTCTACCCCCTACCCTTAACTTTACCCTCTACTTCTCTTTATCTCCTCCTCCCTCTATCTACCTAGACCTCTCTTTGTTTTTGTCTCACCACTCTCTCCATCCCTACCTCTCCCTCTATCTTTGCTTTCATATATACTTCTCTCTACCTAGTTGTCCCTCTATACCTATTTCTCTCTCCCTCCTTGCCTCCTCTCTCTCTATCACCTCTCTCTATCTCTCTCCCCTCTACCCTTAACCCTAAACCCTTAACCCTTAAACCCTAAACACTTAAAACCCTCTACCCTCTATCTCTCTCCCACTCCCTCTCCCTCTCTCTCTCTCAAGTATCTCCCTCCTACCCCCTCTCCCTCTCTCAAGTCTCTCTCACTCACTCACTCCTTTTATGTCTCTCCCCTCTACCCTTAGCTCTCTACCCTTAACCCTTAAACCCATAAACCCTTAAACCCCTAAACCATCTACCCTATATCTCTCTCCCACTCTATCTCTCTCAAGACTCTCCATCCTACCCCCTCTCCCTCTCTCAAATCTCTCTCTCTCACTCACTCACTCCCTCTATCTCTCTCCCCTCTACCCTTAACCCTAAACCCTTAACCCTTAACCCTTAAACCACAAACCATTAAACCCTCCCTCCCTCTATCTCTCTCCCACTCCCTCCCTCTCTCTTCTTTCAAGTCTCTCCCTCTTACCCCCCCTCCCTCTCTTAGGTCTCTCTCTCTCACTCACTCAATCCATCTATCTCTCTCCCATATACCCTTAACCTCTACCCTCTACCCTTAACCCTTAAACCATTAACCCTCTACCCTTAACCCTCTATCTTAAACCCTCTACCTTCTACCCTTAACCCTATACACTTAAACCCTCTACCCTGTACCCTCAACCCTAATCCCTTAACCCTATACCCTCAACCCTCTACCCTCAACCTTAAATTCTCAACAGTCAACCCTTAAACCCTCTACCCTCTACCCTCTACCCTATAAATTGGACCCTCAACCCTAATCCCTCAAACCTATACCCTAAACCCTCTACCTTCATCCCTAAACCCTCAACAATAAACCCTAAACCCTTAAACCTTCTACCCTATACCCTCAACCCAATACCATCTACTCTCAACCCTAATCCCTCAACCCTATACCCTCAACCCAATACCCTAAACCATCAACCTTATAGGTCCTCAACCCTATACCCTCAATTCTCAACCATCTACCCTATACATTGGATCCTCAACCCTCATTTATCTTTGTCCCTCCCTCCTCTCCTCTCCTTATCTCTATCTCACTTCTCCCTCCATCTCTCCCTTCATCCATACCACCTTCTCTTACCTAATCCCTCAACCCTATACCCTCACCCTTAAACCCTTAAACAATCAACCCTATACCCTAAACCCTCAACCCTCAACCCTTAACTCCTAAACCCTCTACCGTCTACCCTCAACCCAATACCCTCAACCCTCAACCCTAATCCCTCAACCCTTAAACCCTTAAACCCAATTAAACTCTCTACCCTAATCCCTCAACCCTTAACCCTTTATCCCTCAACCCTTAAACCCTCAACCCTCAACCCTCTACCTTCAACCTTCAACCCTTAACCCTAAACCCTCAACCCCTATACCTTGTACCCTATATGTTGGACCCTCAACCCTAATCCATCAACCCTATACCCTCAACCCTCTACCCTCAACCTTAACTCTCGACCCTCAACTCTTAAACCCTTTACCCTCTACCCTATACATTAAACCCTTAACCCTCAATTCTCAACCCTCAACTCTTAATCCTCAACCCTTAAACCCCAAACCCTCAACTCTTACACCCTCTACCTTATACATTAGACCCTCAACCCTAATCCTTCAACCATATACCCTTAAACCTATACCCTAAACCCTCTACCCTCAAACCTAAATCCTCAACCCTAAACCCTTAAACCTTCTACCCTCTACCCTCAACCCAAAACCCTCTACCCTCAACCAATACCCTAAACCATCAACCCTCTATCCTATACATTGGATCCTCAACCCTCATATATCTCTATCCCTCCCTCCTCTTCTCTCCTTCTCTCTATCTCACTTCTTCCTCCATATCTCCCTCCATCCTTCCCTCCCTCTCTACCCTAATCCCTCAACTTGATACCCTCAACCCTTTAACACTCAATCCTCAACCCAATACCCTCTACCCTAAACCCAATACCCACTACCATCAACCCTATACCCTCAACCCTAATCCCTCAACCCTTAAACCCTCAACCATCTACCCTCAACCCTCAACCCTTAACCCTCAACCCTCAACCCTCAACCCTCAACCCTTAAACCCTAATCCCTCAACCCCTATAACCTCTACCCTTTACATTGGACCCTCAACCCTATACTTGCAACCCTCTACCCTCAACCTTAAACCCTCAACCATCAACCCTTAATCCCTCTACCCTCTACCCTATACATTAAACCCTCAACCCTCAATTCTCAACACTTAACCCTTAATCCCTCAACCCTAGGTAAGGAGGGAAACATAGGTGAGATACATAGTGATTAAGGGAGAGGTAGGTAAACAAAGGGGTAGGGGAGATAAATATAGGTAGAGAGGGAAGGAGATTTAGAGAGGGGAGGGAGGGAAAATTAGGGAGGATATAGAGGTGAGTGTGTGTGTGTGTGTGTGCACGAGAGAGAGAGAGAGAAGGGGTAGAGAGAGAGGGGTAGAGGGATGGAGAGGAGATATAGAGAGTATAGAGGGAAAGAGGTAGGGAGGAGATACAGTTGAGATATAGAGTTATGGAGGGAGAGGTGGGTAAAGAGAGGGAGAGGGGAGATAAAGATAAATAGAGAGGGAAGGATATGTAGAGAGAGATGATAGATAGAGAGAAGTAGAGAGTACAGGTATGGTGGGAGAGGAAAGGAGGAGATAGAGGAGAGTGTATGAGAGAGGGAGAGAGAGTGGGAGGATAGAAAATGAGGGGAGAGAGAAAGAGAGTAGAGAGGGAAGGGGGGAGATAGAGAGTAGAGAGGTGAGGAGAGAATGATAAATAGAGGTAAAGAGAGAGAGAGAGAGAGAGATAGAGAGGGAGAGGGAGGTTGGAGGGAGGGAGAGGTAGAAATAGATAAGTGAGACATAGAGAGGAAAGGAGGGAAAGTGGGATAGAGAGAATGGTGATTTATAGAGGAGGGAATGAGAGGGAAGGAGGTAAAGTGGGAGAGAGGGAATAATGATTTAGAGAGGAGGGGGTGATAGGTAGGGATAGAGATAATGGTGAGAGAGAGAGGAGAGAGTGAGAGAGAAAGAGAGGGATGGAGAGATAGAGACAAAGGTAGGTAGAGGAAGGGAGAGGAGAGATGGAGAACTTAGAGAGGTAAAGAGGTATGGAAGGAGACATAAGTGAGATAGAGGGATGGAAAGAGAGAGTGGTGGAGGGAGAGTTAGGTATAAAGAGGGAAAGAGAGAGGAGAGATAGAGAGTAGAGAGGGGAGGGAGGGATGGATAGGTAGGGATGGAGATAGAGGTGTGTGTGTGAGTGAGAAAGAGAGGGAGAGAGAATGGTGAGATAGAGAAAAGGATCACTTGAGAGAGAAAGAGGGGGTAGAGGGAGGGACAATAGTGAGAGAGATTGGGAGGAAAGACAAAAATAATGGGAGGGAGGGTGAGGTCGAGAGAGGGAGGGAAAGGAGAGATAGAGAAAAGTAGAGAGGGAAGGAGGGAGTGTTAGCAAGGGAGATAGAGGTTTGTGTGAGAGATAAAGAGAGGGGAGAGTGAGAGGAAGGGAGAGAGAATTATGAGATAAATAGGAGAGAGTTAGAGAGAAAGAGGGGGAAGAGAGGGACAAAGAGTGAGAGAGAGAGAGATGTAGGTAGAGGGAGGGAGAGGAGAGATAGAGAGTAGAGAGGGAAATACGTAGGGAGGGAGACATAAGTGAGATACAAAGTGATGGAGGGAGAGGTAGGTAAAGAGAGAGAGAGGGGGGGAAGATAAAGATAAGTAGAGATGGAAGGAGATGTAGAGAGAGAAGAGATAGAGAGAAGTAGAGAGGGGAGGGAGGGAGGCAAATTTAGGGAGGAGATAGAGGGGTGTGTGAGAGAGGGGGGGGGAGAGAGGGAGGAAGGGAGAGAGAGAGGGAGTGGAGAGATAGAGAGTAGAGAGGAGAGAGTGAGAGAGAAAGATGATACAACTTGTTGACTACTAAAATTTGACCTCTTGATTACTGAAATTTGAATTGCTGATTACTAAAATTTGACTATCTAAAAAATTTAAGATCTTCCAAAAACTAGAATTTTCATTATAACTCCTAGAGATCTGAAACCACTCTCAAACATCCTACATATATACATGAAATATAACTTGAAGTATAAGAAATTAAATGTCCATATGTAAATGTCAACTTATGCTTAAATGTTTATTTCATGTATGTAGTTTCCCTAGTAGAGAAAGAGAAAATGAAAGAGTTTAGAAAAATGCATTCCAAAAGTCATTGCAAAAAGAAAGAGAACTCACACTTGTTCATTCATTTCAAAATTCAAGCCATTTGGCGAGCGCCAAATTTTCCGGGTGCAATATCGCCTATTATGGATTTTTTTTGCAATTTGGCAACGGAATTGTGTCAGAGATCCATGCACTTACCCATCCTACAATGGATAACTCATATAAGTGAATCTTAAACAAGAACGTTTACCGATGGGCTATATAAAGGTTGCAAAATCATAAATGAAAGTAGCTTCAATTTACAGTGGGAATAGCATACTATTCCTCATCCTCATCTAAATATATGGGTTGGGCAGGAACGAGTAAAGTCTTAAGTGGCTTGTGTTTGATCTATACATCTCGATGTTCATAGTTGTCATTAAACACTTTGTCTTAGCAACCTATCCTTGTTTTTTGAAACATTATTTGAAAGTGGTGCATCAGAATTTACTTCTGAGAATTTACTTACCAAGTCCGATTTATGATTGAGACATAGAGCTTAAGAGTTCATTCTCTTGTACAAAATATTGAGGTGGTGATATACCTCTATTTGTCCCATCCATAAGTTGCATGTAAAATCATCCCTTTGGGGCATGAGGTAGGCCCACCTCAAAGAACGTACCTACTCTAGGCTATAACGATTATCTTTTGTGAACTTACCAAGTGAATCTTAGAAGAATATTTGCAAAATATCTCAATTACCTTGGACATCAAATACTTTGTTTGCTTTCAAAACAATTTAAAAAAACGTCAACATGTTCTTAAAATTTCAAACCCTTTGGACTTAGTGTGAATACCTTTGAAAGGTCCTATATTTCTGCTTGTCCTTAAGGATTTTATCTTTAGAGGCTTCTAAATATTTGGACTTATATCTTTAATTCACACTTTCCAAAGTCAACATAGGAGACTGTGGCCTTAGCTTTTTTATTTTCACATATTGGACTTTAAGGAACAAAAATTGCTTAAGTCATAGACATTTAGTTTGAATTTAATTAAGACATCTTGATGTGATAATAAATCAATCTCACTAAATCAAATGTTAAAACCAAATGAACACGCCACACATTGGGCTTATTTTTGAAACACATTGACTCCCAAGCAACAAAGTGAAACAAAGAAATTTTATTATCCAACAAGAATTGGGTCACAAGTTCTATTTTTCCAAAACATTGAGTTCTTAAGGTTCTATAACTTTAGAGGTAAAGCATGTTTCTCACCATATTGGTCTTGTAAAACAAAGGTCCCTTTAGGTTTACACATTTTGGGTCAAATATCTCATCCATCTTCACAAACAACTTTAGAAACTTTGCACACATCAACATTTTAGACTTAAGCTATCATCAAACCAATTGCATAACTTAGCTATTTGTGTGTAAATGAATCATTTTCCATACACTTAGTTTAGTTATTCATCATCCCTTTGGACTAACCTATCTTAAAGGTCACAAGTCTATCTTTAGATTTACAAGTTCATTAGCACCTTTTATCTAAGACATCAAAACATCAAACCTTTAAGTCTAAAGTGTTGTCCAAAGTTTAGAAATTTAAATCCTCCATATCATTCCCCATTTTTCATCATCCACTCACATCATTAGTCCAAAACAACTTAGAGGGTCACTTTTATCTAAATTTGAGTCAACTAGAGCGTTTCAACACTATAAATCTCAACACACCTCTCCCATAGTTGACCCACAATTTATGGTTACAACAAGATCACAACACAAGAGAAACATGGAGCAAACCAAAACTACATCCACCACAAGTGATCCAAACCCACAAGAATTTGATCCTAGGAGCCATTCTACCCCCTCACAACAACTACAAAATCCATTAGACAAAGGGTATGAGGTAGAATATTTCACAAACAACCCACATGAGCTTACTAAGAAAGAACTCCTTGAATATCAACAAGATCCTAAAACAAGCCACATCATTAACACTTTGATGAAGAAGAACCCTACATAATACATGCTAGCTTTAGCGAAAGAAGGGGCTAAACTCCCTTCAACATTCAATTTTGATACGATTAGGAAAAAAACCTTAGGCAATGTGGCTTCAATTCCTCTAGTTTCTATCACACAACCTTTGGTACAAGGTGGGCCTCAACCTATGATTCAACCAACTCCATCACTTGTACCAAGTCTACCATTGGCTTCTAATCTTGCAACAAGACTTGCAACCAACCTTGGTAACACTCCCACTTTAGGAGGCAACACACTCTTTGGTACATAAGACACCACCCTTCCACAAAACATAAATTCGACACCAATATTTTGTGCCCCATCACATTTTTCCACCACCATTCCTAAACATCCTCTACATCCACATGTACCACTCACATTCCATAAACCCACAACAGATTTGAAATTTCAAGCTCAACCATCTTCATCCACCACCACAAGTACCAAAAGTGATCCTAATGTTACACAAATAAATGTGAGCCAAGTACCCCAAGTAGAACAAAAATGGAAAGTAAACACCCTCACACAAGTTCAACCCTTAACAAGTGGTTCCAACCACCCGATTGACACATCAAAATGAGAGGTTCCACAAGCCACTCAAGCCAACCCACCAACCACATCAAACCCCTTTGTCATGAATCCAAATAGAGGAAACCCATTTTTCATGAATCCTATCAACCAAGGCAACACCTTGGCCCCAAATCAAACACAAGGGAACCCTTTCAATCAATTGGTTCAAACCCAAAATGTGCCACTAATATCACAACACCAAGTGGCACCATCATCATCACAACCATTGGTCCCCCAATCCATGCAAAATCAAATGGGACCCCAAACCTATATTCCTCCATCCCAATCGATAATTTTACAAGGAATGATAGCACAAAAAAATCCCACAATCCCACACAACAACCATCTCAAATCAACCCACAAATCACTCCCACCATGGTCACTCAAAATCCATCTCACATACCCAAAAATAAAAACACTTCAACGTTGCAAGCACAACAAGCTCAAGCTCAAGCTGTACAACAACAATAAGCCTATCAATAAGTGTTTCAAGCACAACAAGATCAAGCGTTGCAACAACAACAAGCCCAACAACAAGCCTATCAACAAGTGTTGCAAGTGCAACAAGCTCAAGTGCAAGCCTTACAATAGAAGCAAGCTCAATAACAAGCCTTGATTTTGCAACAACAACAACAACAACAAGCCCAACAACAAGAGTTGCTAGCACAACAATACGCTCAATAGCAAGAAGTGCTCATGCAATAACAACAACAACAATATCAGGGCTTGTAATATAATCCCCAACAATACGCACAACAAAATGTCATAAATCCCAATGCACAAGGAGCATATACACCTTCCCCACTCTCACCCTCACCCTCACAGTATCAAATTCCACCCTACATACCATACAACACCCCACCATATCAAAATCCCACCTACAACTCATCTACCATCCCATAGTACACCACATATGCTCCCCCACCAAATCCTCAATACAATTTTCATCACAAATCAAGGTGCTCACATAGCAAATCCAAGACATTCAAATGGGGAAAACCAAGAAACCACATATGCAACAAAACTTGTGTCCATACCCTTTCGATAGACACATCATGATGGTACCTTTCCCACCTAGATTTGAAGTCCCAAAATTTCATAAATACAAAGGATGGGGAAATCTAGTGGACCATATCAAATAATTCCATGTAATGTGTATGGAGGTGGCTTACAATGATTCCTACTTGATGTGCCTTTTTCCACACAGTTTGGTAGGCCTAGCAATTGATCGGTTCTCATAGTTGCCTCCAGGAATTAAAAACTTTTGAGAGATAATCAATAGGTTCATAGACCATTTCTCCTTCAACATAAACATGGATGTAAGCTTAAAAGAGTTGTACACTCTAAAGAAAAACAAGGGAGAATACTTCACAAATTTTCTACAAAGGTGGAGGTAGAGAGCTAGTAAGAGCAAGTGGCCTATTCCTAAAGAACAACAAGTAGGAATCATCATAGTAAATGTTGACACAGACTTATCCTTTCAATTAAAAAATAAATGTGTCACCACATATGACGAGCTTATCCCTAAGGCCCTCTGCATTGTGAGATACCTAATTGCATAGGGAACCACAGAAGCGTATAAAGACAACCACCCATCTACCAATTCTAATTACAAGCCCCACATATGGGCTAAGAATAAGAATGTAACAAATGATGGTGTGGTTGATGTCAAAGTAATCATAAGTTCTCCTAGACAAACCACCAATCAAACAGCCAAAACATAAGAAAATCAACCACAAACCACTACACCACCACCAAACAATCAAATCAACAATACTAGCACCCAACAAAGAGAACCGCCCAATAGGAATAACTACCCATAGAAACGCAAGTACACACCATTGGAGGAATCCATCAAATCTGTCATGAAGAAGTTGGTGCAATCAAACCTAATCATTCTCCCTAACTACCAAAACTATCAAGAACCTAAAGTTAAACCACCTTGGTATAACGAAAAGGATCTTTGGGATTTTCACAAGATCAAAGGACATAAAATGATGAGTTTTATGAAGCTAAATAATATTATCCAAGATCTTATTGAAAGTGGGGATGTAATTGTCTATCAACCAACAGGTAATCAAGACCTAAAGATATACATGAACCCAATGTGAGATAATAACAAAGGGAACAACAATGGCAAGTATAAATATTACACTAATGTAGCCCATGTATATTCTAGTGTGGTCACATCTTGAGACAATGTCATAATAGTCATCACCATTAAAGGACCTAGTGCGGAGTGTGGAGTCACCACACGACATGGGAAGGTCACAATCCAAGTAGCTTCATGTCAACCTAGGGCACAACCTACACTTCCAACATCAAACCCTAGTGGCTACAGTCTCTTAGACCAATTAAAGAAAACCCCTACATAGATCTCCATCCTAGAATTGTTGAAGCTATCCCCCACAAATAGGGATATATTAGAAAAGGCCTTATCAGCTTCCTTTGTACCTGATAATATGGATACTGAGAAATTCTTAGCTATGATAGAACATATCACCACTCCACATCTTCTCACTTTCTTAGAACAAGACCTCCCAACACATCCATCACATAATCATGCTTTGAACCTTGAGGTTGTTGTTCATAAAAATAAAGTTAAAAGAGTCCTAGTGGATGGAGGTGTTGGTCTAAACATTTTCACCCTTCAGTTAGTCAAGAACTTGGTTTACTTAGAGGATGCTAGTGAAAAGAAAAAGGGTGTAACTATAAGGGCCTACGATGATCAAGAGTGGGAGTCTCAAGGTATAATCAAGCTACACATTCAAGTGGGACCCACCATTGCTGAAACCACATGCTAAGTGCTAGATCTTGACCTGCCCTAAAAAATTCTTCTCGGTTGACCATGGATTCATGTCATGCAAGTCATAGCTTCCATGTACCACCAATGTGTCAAGTTTCCCTTTGAGGATAAAGAAGTTACCATCCATGGTGATCCTGAGCCCTTTTACTACTGCAAGAACCTTGAGGCTAAATTCTACAAGATCCCTCAAATACCTAAGAATTATGAAGAACCCACATCCTCCTCCTCATTTTTTGACCCATATTCCCTTGCATCTACCTCAGAATCCAAAACACCCATTGTAAAAAATATACCTGACATTAAGGCAGTAATCAAGGATAAAAGTTGTGGGGATTATAATCTTAAGAAGGATACTTTTGTGTTGGGAGAGTTACCTCTTTCTCCAAAATCTCATGAAAAACCACAACCTATCAACAAGGTAGCTGAAACACTAAAGGTAGCATCCACCACCTTCACCAAATGGGGGGACTTGAACAAAGAGGATGTCAATGAAGATGTATCTAAATTACTATATCAAGACAACTGACCCATGCCCGTTCTTCCAATGGAAGATAATAAAGGATTACAACTAATGATGGGATGGGGGTATAATAAGAATGAAAAGTTGGGAAAAAATGATAAGGAGTTTTTAGAACCCCTCATTACTGAGAGATGGCCAAAGAATCTTGGCTTAGGATGTACCACTAGCAAGGTGGCCCTTATTGGCAAGGGTACTTCTAATAAATGGGTTGAGGCTTCCTCTTGGTTACCAATATCGTGTGATAATACCATAGATGACTTTCCCCTTGGCGTCACTGACTTGTTTGAGGATACCTCCATCTTCATGATAACCACAACGTCCTTTACCCCAAATGACCAAACCTCTGAATTAAACCTAGTATACCTCCAATTGATCGATTGACACCAACGAGGACCACCAATTTTGGATATTTTTAACAATGATGAAGCAATCTCATAGTTTATGGGACTCCACAACAAATTTCCATGTGGGAATCAATATCTGACATAGAGCTAGATACATAGGTGTACTATGACGAGATGATTTAATCCCTCAATCACAAAATTGATGACATGAGTAACATGTAGATCTTTAAGTGAAAACCACATTCTGGCACTTTCTGATCACAAAATAGTAAAAAGAAAGGACACATCCGAAGGAGAAAACCTCTCTAAGGCATCGAAGGATGAGGGATTCAATCTCCCCCTTAGTGCAATGCATCCAAAGAAATTAGTAGTACCAGTAGAGAAAGCTACTCCAGTGAATGTACAGACAGAGGAGGCACCTAAGATAACCTTCTATGTTGAATCACTATTAGATGAAGAACAAAAAAACTTAGTAGCATCCCTTAAAGAGCGAAGGGAAAAAATTTCATGGTCTTATACTGATATGCCTAGACTCGATCTTGAAGTGGTTGTACACCACCTAGCTATTTATCCTGAAGCAAAACCAATAAGACAAAAATTAAGAAAGATGCACCCTCAGATAGCATTACTGGTTAAACTAGAATTATAGAAGCTCCTTGACATATTCGACCAATTGACTCTCCTAAGTGGTTTTCCAACCTATTGCTAGTCTCCAAACCCACTAGGGGCATCAAAATATGTACAAACTTCAAAGACTTGAACAAAGCATGTCTGAAAGATGACTTCCCTCTTCCCAACATCAGCATCATTGTCGATCTAACCACAAGACATGAAATATTATCACTCATGGATGGATTTTCATGCGATAACCAAATCATGATCACTAAGGAGGACCAACATAAAGCTATATTCACATGGTCATGGGGAACATATAGTTGGAATATGATGCCATTTGGGCTAAATAATTCTAGAGCAAGCTATCAGAGGGCGATGACCCTAATATTTCATGATATGATCCATAAAATTGTTGAAGACTATGTGGATGATATTCTAGCCAAATCAAAGATAAGGAAAGTGCATATAGAGGTACTGGGACCAATCTTCAATAGGCTCCAAGAATATAAGGTACGATTAAACCCAAAAAAGTTACTTTGGAGTCACTTCAAGCAAGTTTCTTGGTTACATAGTCTCACAAAGAGGGATAGAGATAGATCCAATAAAGGTTAAAGCAATATTAGACATGGAGCCAATGCAAGCATTAAGAAAAATGTGAGTTCTACAAGGAAGGTTACAATCGATCAAGAGATTCATAGTGCAACTATCAAACAAGATCCTCCCTTTCTCTCACCTTCTCCATAAAGGAATAACATATAAGTGGGATGAGAAATGTCATAAATTCTTTCAGAAAATCAAGGACTACTTATTGACACCTCTAGTTCTCATGCCCCCAATACCAAAAAATCCATTGATCCAAACAACTCAGCCACATCAACAGCATTAGGTGCTCTTCTTGCCCAACATGATGAAACAGGAAAGGAAAGAGTCATCTATTATATCAATGGGACTTTGGTGGGATATGAAATGAATTATTCATCCATCGAGAAGGCATGCATAGAAATACTTTCTGATTCATAAAAATTCAAACTATATGCTTGCACATCAAATCAAGCTTATTGATAAGATCGACCCATTAAAATATATGTCATCTAAAGCAACTCTCACAGGGTGAATGGTCAAGTGGGTAATGATCTTAACAGAGTTTGACATAGATTATGTGGAGTGGAAATCCATCAAGGGATAGGTAATTGTAGATAAATTGGTGGAGGCACCCATCTATGTGAAGAATCCTTTGGTATCTAAGTTTCCAAATGAGTGGGTGTTTGTCCTCGATGTGGTGAATCATTGAAAAATGTACTTCGATGGATCATATGCCCAACATGGATCAGGGGTGGTCATTCTCTTTATCACCCCTCAAGGTGATTGTATTCCAAATTTATACTGACTATCCTTTCCATGTAACAGCAACATTGTTGAGTATGAAACTCTCATAGTGGGGTTAAGAATAGCAGTCTAGTGGTAGATACAAGAGTTAAAAGTCTATAGGGATTTATAGTTGATTATTAACCAATTCAATGATGACTACCAAACCAAGGATGGTAAACTTACTCCTTACAATAATATGATAGAAAGTCTTAAGGACTTCTTCATTGATATAATCTTTGAGAAAATACCCTGTGTTAATAATTGGGCAGTTGATGTCATTGCAACAATTGGGTCTTTGTTATACATGCCACACAAAATTCTTCAATATGAATTCCTAATAGAGTAGCTTCTTGTATCGGCTTTTGAAATACCTGAATCTGAATTTATGTGTGTAATCATTGGTCATGGTTCTAGTGCAGGAGCACCTAGGCTAACCTCCATGTTTTGTTATTTTGGGCTTGTATCTGACCTTAGGCTAGTCAGAGTGTTTGTGTATGTTTGCTTTAGACCTTAGATGGTCTTGTTTCTATTTGGGCTAGGTGAGTTAGTCATTAGGACTAAGGTCACACTATTTGCCATTGTTAATAGGTTATGTTTCTTTATATTTGTTGTCTAGGGGAGATTAGAGTCTTTAAGTTGTTCTAAACACTTAAAGTGGTTGTAAAGATTCCTTAAGGCCATTTAATGTATTGGTTCCTCGAGATCTTGAGGGAATGGTGGTCCTAAGAAATAGGATCAAGGCATGAAGGAAGATGCCAAATGTTTGCAAGGAAGTTACCACAGTTTGTTACTTGCAACTCGGTTGCTTTTGGATTCCTTTGAGTAGATTTGTAGGTGGAGATCGACCAACTAGCCTAGAATCATGGAGTGGGCATCTATTATGACCCAAGACTCAAATCTTAGAGGAGTTAGTAGTTTTTGTAATCAAATTTTGGTGAATGAAAACGAGAGTTCTGCAAATTCTGTGTTTTTGTGTTAGTACCGAGTGATATTGAGTGACAGTGATAGTAGATGAATCGAATGCATTGATTTAGTGTTGGTACTGTGTTCTTTAGTATTATCTTAGAGTATTTAATTTGATAGGCAAGTTTTTTAAAGTAGATACATTGTGTTAGTTAAGTTGTTTTGATTTAGAGCTCCTGCTGGTCCTGTCCTGACCAGTCGGTGCTTTCATGGCTCCCCCATGAAATCTAACCTTGGGAAACACCTAAGGATAGGTGGGAATTCTAGGGGAGTTAGTAGTGTACATAGTTGTAGGGTTAGGAAGTATTAAGGAATGGAGAACTTTCCTAATTACTAGTCTTTAGGCGATCAGACAAAGCCCGGTTAGAGATCTAGAAATGAAACTTTGAGGGTTTCTTGTTGATGTATAGGATCTAGACTAGATTGCGTATTTAAATGCTTAACTTTTACAATGCTTTTACAATGATTATTCCAAGTTAATTAAATCAAAATTAACTTATGGAAATAACAAAATGAAAGTAATAACAAGGTGATTATAACAGAAAGGAAGGAAATGAGAGAAAGAAAGAGAGAGAAGAAGAGAAGTGCAAACAGTGTTTGATTACGGAGTTCGTCACAAACGTGACTACGTCTCCGGGTCCACTCCAATAGAGAGACCGATCCGATTAACTCCAAAATCAATTACAAAGCACCACAATCATTCTCCAAGCACTTCGGCAGCATAACAACGCTCTGACGTGCAAGAATGGAATCTCTACAAGACCTCTCTTTCGATTATCTCCACAGCTTCAAGACTTCGTCACCTGAAAGAAAAACTTCCCTTCACTCTCACCTCACACCCCCTTTTATACATAAAATTAAGCCAAATAAGACTTAACAATCAAAACAACAAAAACAACCCCTTTACCAAACATTACAAGTCGTTTACAACCTCTTCAACAATTCATACAACAACATATTTGTCTTTTGACCAACTTTGGTTATAGGAGTTAGGGGTAGTTTAGCCAAATTAGGCTATTTGTTGACATTCGGACTATAATCATCGAACAAAATGAACCGAGCTCCATAATATAACAAAGCTGTTTGGTGGCGCAACGGTAGTTATGCTTTTGGTGAACGGCCGGGCGTGGGGTCGAATCATCGACTTCACCGTTTTTTTCAACAAACCCTTAACAGAATAACAACAAAACAAACCCGCATTCAACACAGACTGAAGGCTCGACTTCTACCACAACGGCCGGCGGACGGTTCGTGAACCCACCGGTCACGAGTTCGAATCCACCCGACTTTTATTTGCTTAAACAAACAACTACTTTGAGCCCTCAGCGGAATGGAAGGCAGACAAGAGTCACGTGTCAGACCATGAGGGTGCCACGTGGCAAGCATAGACTGGCCGATCATGTCGAACTACGTTTAACTTACGTTGACGTGGAGTCTGATATGTTTTGACGACTGTTCTAGGGTCTTTGATTGATTTCAGATTTTGTACCACGTTTGACTATCAGCTGTACGGATGATGACGTCCTCACTGTACCTTCAGTCCACCAAGTCAACCTGAAACTTTGACCACTGTACTTGAGCATACGATGTCAATTTCGACGAAACGAACGCCGTTGGAATCATCTTGACGAGCTCTTCGATGATGCCAACTTCGACAAATTTTGACGACATCATTTTTTTCGCTTCCTGGCCCTCTGATCCCAGTTTGACCCAAGGTTTGACTGTAACTTGCGCAAACGGACTCCTTTTTGCTCCGTTCAAGTTGCGTTTGAATCCGAGCTCTTTTCGATGGTGCTGATTCTGGAGAGAAATGAGACACTTCAATTTCACTGAAAATATCCCCGGAAGAACCTTCTCCAAGTAGGAATAAGTCTTGGTGTGACAGGAGGATTGGGATCTTAGCAATTCATTAGAAGAAGGTTTGAACAAGAAAACCAGTGGATTCCTAGAAATTAGGCTTAGTAACCCTACTTACCCTAAGCTATAGGAAGCTAGTGTACGGATGTTGTCAGGCTAGAAGACCCACTGAACTATTTAAAACTTCCAAAAGGGTAGTCGAATATGGTTTTAGATTTCTAGGGTCTTTGAGAAAGTTTTACTAAAATAGGAAAAAAGGGACTGGTAAAAGCTACAAGAATAGGACTATTTGGGGTCTCCAATGGTGAACCCTTGAACCCAGTAAGAAGAGGATGGAAGAACCTTCTATAATGGATCAAATTGGCAAAGTTATGAAGGTCCTCACAAGGATAGACACCCCTGCAATGAAGAGTGATATTGGTGAGAAGATAGCACTTAGAACCTTCTAAGTGAGGAAGAAGAATTGAGTTTGACAAATGGTGTTAGTCCTCCGAGGTGAAGCACAAGGGATAGAACTCTTGGAATAGAGTTAAGGTTGGTCTTAGTTAATCACCTAAGCCAATCAGGACCTAGAGAAGACTAGGTTCCTAGAAGAGACAAGCTAGGTCTCTTAGTTGCAGTGCAAGCAAGCCCTGGAGCACATACATCAGGTTCCCCGTGGTATCACAATATATTCACCTATCTTAGTAGAGGTACCCTCCCATCTGATATCACTTCCAACCTTAAGAAAACCTTCATTAAAAAGGCATCCCAATTCATCATTAGGTGATACCCTATACTGTAGAAGCATCGAGGGGACATTATTACAATGTCTCAACCAAGAGGAAGCCTTAACCACATTAACATAAGTAAACAAAGTTATTTGTGGTTCCCATTCTAGTGGTATGGACTTATCCAAGAAACTGTTGAGAATGGGGTATTACTGGCCAACCATGGAACGGGAGGCTCATCAATTTGTAAAGAAATACATGCAATGCAAATAGCATGGAGACCTAATCTATGCTCTATCTCAAGAGCTCTAGTCGATTGTTACACCTTGGACTTTCTCATAGTGGGGACTCGACCTCATAGGAAAGATTACCCCCACCTCATCTAATGGCCACAAATTCATCATCACAACCATTGAATACTTTACAAAGTGGGTGGAAGCTATTCCTATGACTTATATAACATGGAAACAAATCTCCAAGTTCATCCTGAATTACCTTATTTGCCACTATGGTGCTCCTTAAGCCCTTATCTTAGATAATGGAACACCATTCAAAAATCAGGATGTAAGAGAGCTATGCCAATGATTCAAAATTCAACATCGGTTCTTTACCCCCTATTACCCCTATGGTAATGGTCAAGTTGAGGTGTCGAATAAAACCATTCTTAAAATCTTGAAGAAGACGATCAATGAAGCTGACTGTGACTAGAATCTACAACTAAATCCCATCTTATGGGCTTATAGAACTAGTATTCACACACCTACAAGTGCAACCCCCTTTTCTTTAGTCTATGGATCTAAATCCATCTTGTCCATAGAGGTCAAGCTCCCCTCACTACGAGTGTCACTATAGAATTTGATCACTGATGAAGAATATAGTGTGTCACGGTTAAACGAGTTAGAATTCATGGATGAGCATCATCTTGATACCTTAAATCATTTGCAAGCATACCAAAACCAATTGAAACAAAGCTACAACAATAAGATCAAGAGTCAATCTTTCTAGGTAGGAGATCTTGTCCTCAAGTAGAATCAAAAGAATGTTCCAGATCAGGACTATAAAGGAAAGTTTGAGGCCAATTGGTTGGGACCATTTATCATCACAACAAGCTATGGATCAAGAGTCTATCAATTGTCAACACCTTAAGGAGAACCCTTGCAAGAACCAATCAACAATCTACATCTCAAAAAAAATTATGCCGAGACTTGAAGGGTGTAAATCTGAAAATACAAAAAATAACAAAAATCCCAAAAATAAGAAAAAGGATTGAAAATAATAAAGAAAAAATCATCCTCTAGTGAAAACCACTTTGGTGGCGCTTTAGGCAAGTACCTTGGTGAGAACCTGGAAAATAGGTGCCTTGCATAAATAAGCACCTCCATCTATCATTGGCTCTTTAGCTTATCTTGCTTCATCATCCTTCGCATCCACCCATCACATCCACTAATCCTATTTATTCCATCACCCATCTGTGTTTGTATCATAGTTGGATATTAGGTAAGTATCATATTCCTCTTTAGTACTACCTGGCACATTCCTAAGGTCAATTTTTCCTACCTATATCGAGGTAGTCTATCACATAAAACTGGGGTAAATTTTTTATGCTTGTATTGGATTGGGTTCTTGTATATCTTAAGTTTATTTGAAATCTCTCAAAAAATCCCAAAACATTCGTAAAATCATCAAAATCTAAAAACACTTGCAAAATCTAGAAAATCCAAAAACATCAAAAAAAATTATAGCCAAAATCCAAAATATATTCAAAAAGTTGTAAAGTAAAAATCCAAAACATCAAAACACATCAAAAATCCCTAAAAAGGTCAAAACATCAAAAAGTCCAAAATATTACCTTGTCGAACTACGGGTCTCTAAGCTTGAACATAGGCAAGGCCATCACTGATGTGCCCTTGAGACACTTTAGGTTAGTCTTTAGGAATCCATCACAACAAACTGACAATCCATCGAGTGTTCATATTTCATCAATAAATGGTTACTAGTCAAAGTTAGTCGAACTTTGTGGTCTATATGTGTATAACGTAGGCAAGGATAATCTTTGATAAGCCCTCAAGGCCCTAGGTTAGTCCCTTTTAGGTCCTGGTCAAAACATTAGAAAACACAAAAACATTTGAAAAAATTAAAAACACAAAAATAGTGGAAAATGTTGGAAACCCTAAACAACCTCACCTAACCTGTGAAATGTAGGAAAATGCATACCCTTGCATTTTCACACTTGTTTGTGCCCACCTTGCTTTATTTACCTTTATTTATGTCTTAATTGGTCCTATTTTGCATCCACAAGCCTAACAAATTATATCTTTTTATGGCTAATCCCGACAAACACCAAAGGGTAAATGATAATTTAATGATTCTAGTTGTGTGTCCCTAAATTTTGGGTCGAGACTAAGACGAAAACTAGGGTATTTGTGTCCCCTAAGGATATTGGGACCCTCTTTTCAAATGTCCCTTAAAGGGGTCCATTTTTGGAGTCTGTGCCCCGAATTTCAAGCCTCGGGACTAAGATGCCACCTAGAGCATCTTAGACCCCCTCAAGTTATTTTCAAGATTCAATTTCAAATCTTGGTAGGATTTAGCCTCCTTTAATTAATGAATTCATATGTCGGCTTGTTGTGGTGTAATTTTGAGATATTAAGCATAGATAAGTATAAATACAAGGCTCTTCCACTCATTTTCATCCTAAGTATTCATGAGATCACCTAGCAACTTGAGTATTCATACATTATAGAAATTTTATGAGATCAAGAGCATTCAAGAGAAATTCATCAAGCATTTGGAGCCATCATCAAGATTCAAGCATCATGTCAAAGATATTCTCACATCATGTGTTTTTTTGAGCTAACATTTGTGATGTAGGTTTTTGACTCAAGTAAGCAATTCAATTCAAGATCTATCAAGCATTTATTTGATTCAAGATCTACATTCAAGCTAGCCACTACATACAAGTTTACAGATTTCATAACAAGGTTTTGGAGAGTTTTAACATAGCACTTTGTTCATTCATCATTTCCCTCCATTTGTTGCAAGTATAGATGTGTTAGGTGGTGTTGTCATTAATGTTGTCATTGATGTCAACATTGTACAGGTTGAATAAGTTGGGTTTTTCCAAGTACTTTTGAGAAAATTTGAGAAATAATGAAAGTTGTGTTGAAGTGTGTTTTGCGCGTGCTTTGGTATTATGGTCCACAATTTTTATGTCTTCATCCTATACCTATGCGGATCTTTAGGTATGTTCATAAGCTTTATTGGATCATATATACTAAATTTCAGCTTCTGGTTTGATGAAGAGAAGAAGATATGTTCACCAATGTGTGAACTGGTTTACCAGCTGTATTTGTTTGTGGATTGGGAGAAAATTTTTGGCTCCGTAATTTTTTGATATTTGGTTTCAGACCTTGCGGATCTAGGAGATGGCTACTTCTGATGGTTTTTGTGTTCTGACAAAGTTGCTTATGGTTTGGTGCTCTGAAAGACCTACTCCAGAGCTTTTGTGTTTTTGTTGGTTGTCCCGGTTGAATTGGTGAAGTGTTCTCTGTGAATGAAGTTTGTTGAAGTTGTTGTGGATGTATCTAATTTGTTCTCAAAGATGGTCAAATGACTGGAGAATCATGTTGAGAATCAATGTGTGATTATCTTGCTCGTGATGCATGTACTTCAAAGATCATTGGTGTTTTCATTAGGTTTGGCCAACCTGGTGTCTACACATTACATTTGGTTTTTGCATCAACTTGAGGAAGCATGTGTGAGCTTCAAGATGTTGTTTTGGTCCTAAATTAAATATGTATTTGGTCCTCTCACACTCTTATCCACCACGGGAATGTTGAGTAGCTAACCTAGTTTGAATTTGTAAATGAAATTGTATAGTCAACCTTGGAGAATGTTCCTGAGGTTGAAGATGGTATAAATGCAAGTTAAGTTGTAGCAAATTTTATATCCATCCATTATTCGATTTGAGCAAGAGAATAGTGTGTGAACAAGTGCGAAAAGTATAGTATGGTGAGTGAATTATGGCAATAGTACTTCATTGTATTCATAATCTTTTGATCAAGTTGTGAAGTGTGTGGAACTCCTAGTGGTGGATCTTTATCTATTTATTTGTATTCTTTTGTAGGCAGTGAGCCTCTCTTTTTGGACAGTGAGTCCTAAGGCAGTGAGCCCTTGATCTGCATAGTGAACCTTTGTATTTGGGTAGTGAGCCCTCTGGAAGTGAGCCTTTGTATCCAAAATTACATTACTACTATAGTGTGAGTTAATCCTCACCATGGTTTTTCCCTCATTGGGTTTTCCATGTAAATCTGGTATCTCTGGTGTTGTGTTTCTATTATTTGCGTTTCATGTTCACACTTAATAATAGATTAAAGATAAAGTGGAACTAATTAAGTTAAGAAGTAAAGAATTTGATACAACTGATTCACCCCCCCTCTCAGTTGTCTAGTGCATTTCAACAATTGGTATCAAAGCTTTGGTTCCTTGGTGAAAAGCTTAATTGCTTGAGGTAGATCAGATGGCGCACAAGTAGCAGCTTCCTATGTTTGATGGAGCTGATTATAGTGACTAGAAAGAACAGGTGAGAAGTTATCTAATTTCACTTAGTTTTAATACCTGGAAAGTTGTGCAAACAAATTATGTGATTCCAGCAGTTGAACCTTCCTTTGTTGATGAGGTTGCAGCTTTTGAAGAAAATGAAAGAGCAAGGTTTGCTATCTTTAGTGCTTTATCTAAAAATGAAAGAGAAAAAGTTATTTCTCTGGCTACAACAAATGAAGTATGGACAAAATTGAAAGACATTTATGAAGGAAATGAGAGAGTAAAGTTGTCAAGGAAACTAACTGCTAAGCAAAAATTTAAGAATTTGAGAATGGAAGATGGAGAAGACATTGCAAGCTATTATCAGAGAGTTGAAACTATAGCAACTGAAATCAAGAATCAAGGTGGTACCATGAAGGATGAAGATATAATTGAGAATATCGTGATGACCTTACTAGACAATTACAGTGACAAAGTATCTTCTCTTGAAGAACAGAATGATCCAAAGGAATTCACTAAGGAACATCTATTTGGTGTCTTGACTGCATTTGAGATGAGAAAATTTACAAGAGATAAGGAGAAGACTGAAACAACCTTTAAATCCATGAAGATAGAAGATGATGATGATGATGCAGAAGATTTGGAAGAAAACTTCACAAGGAGATCATAGAAATGTATTGGTAAATACAAAGTTAAGTTTCCTTTTAAGTGTTTCAGTTGTGGAAATATTGGTCATTATGCATCAAGATGTCCTAATAGAGCTACACAAAAGAAGAATAAGGATAATAACAATATTTACAAGGATAAGAAAGATAGGAAGTTCAAGAATTTGTTTTATGTTAAAGAAGATGCAGGAATTTTTGATGATGAATCTGACCTTGAGGAAGACAAAGATGAATGTTTGTTTCTAGCTCTAGAAAAGAAATGTGCAAAAGAACCTAGTCTGGAGTGTAAGAAGGATGAATCAGAAGGCACTCCGATAACTACTTTTCATGCTATACAAGATGAAGACTTTTGGGTAATTGACAGTGGATGTTCAAATCATATGACTGGAGATAAGAGTAAGTTTACTAAACTTGAGAAGTATGATGGAGGTATAGTCATGTTTGGAGATGATTCTAGTGCTAAGATTTTTGGAAAAGGGACAATTAGTTTTGATGGAAAAAACAATACTAACAATGTTTATTATGTAAAGGGTTTAAGGCATAATCTCTTAAGTGTTGGACAAATGTGCGGCAAAGGTTTTAAGCTTGTGTTTTAGGATAACACTTGTGAGATCATAAAAGGATCTGGAATTGTGGTTACAGATGGAAGAAGAACTCATGGAAACATCTATCAAATTAAAGGTGGTGATGGTCAATTTTTTGTTCCCTAGATTAGTGAGAGTCGGCTCTGGCACTAGAGGATGGGACATGTGAATTTTGATAATCTAGTTAGGATCAGTTCTAGAGAAGTTGTGAGAGATCTACCTAGAATCATAAAGCCTTCAAATTCAATCTGTAGAAGTTGTCAGATGGGAAAACAAACAAGGAACAATTTTAAAGCAAACGATCAATCATCTACCAAAATGCTATAATTAATCCATACAGACCTCTGTGGTCATACAAGAACAGGAATCCTGAATGGTGATAGGTACTTTATGATTTTGATTGATGATTACTCTAGGATGACAAGGATTACATTTCTTAGAGAAAATTCTCAAGCTCTTGATAGATTCAAGGTGTTTAAGGCAAGAGTAGAAAATGAGGCAAACTTAAGAATTAAATGTTTAAGGTCTGATAGAGGTGGAGAGTTTACATCTGGTGAGTTCAATGCATTCTGTGAAGAGCATGGTATAAAAATACATTATTCTACTCCTAGAACCCCACAACAGAATGGAGTTGTAGAAAGAAAGAACCGCACTGTGTAGGAGGTCGCTAGAACCATGATGAAAGAATCAAATGTTCCTGATGTGTATTGGAGAAAAGTTACTCACATTGTTGTTTACATTCTTAACAAAGTTCAAATCAGAGGTAACAACACCAAGACTCCTTATGAGTTATGGACTAGTAAGACTCCTACTGTAAAATACTTTAAGATATTTGGTAGTAGATGTTACATTAAAAGATGAATAAGATCTTGGAAAATTTGATGCTAGATATGATGAAGGAATTTTCCTTGGATATTCAAATAACAGCAAGGCTTATAGATGTTTTAATAAAAGACTGAGAAAAAACATTGAAAGTACTAATGTGAAGGTTGATGAAGCTATGTATAGATCGATGGAAATAACTAAAGTACCTGATGAACCAATTTGTGTACAAATACAAGAAGAAAAGGAAGATAAAGAACGAAGTGAAGAAGAAGAAGAAGAAATTCCATAACCTACACCTAAGACTCCTAAATATGTTCAAAAAAATCATCTGGAGGAACAGATAATTGGAGACAAAAGTGAAGGAGTGAAGACAAGAAGTAAAGTGGTTGAGGTAAACTTATGTTTACTTTCTAAGATAGAACCTAAGACTATGAATGAAGCATGTGATGATGAAAGTGGGGTTAGAGAAATTAAAGATGAACTACAATAGATAGAGAAAAATGAGACATGGGAACTAGTCCCTAGACCTGCAAACAAGAATGTGATTGGTTGAAAATGGGTATTCAGAAATAAATTAAATGAAGATGGTGAAGTAGTAAGGAACAAAGCAAGACTTGTATGTAAAGGATATTCACAGGTTGAAGGAATAGATTTTGAAGAAACTTTTGTACCTGTAGCAATAATGGAGGCCATTCAAATGTTCTTGGAATTTTCATCTTATAAAGACTTCAAAGTATATCAGATGGATGTCAAGTCTACATTTTTCAATGGAGAACTAGAAGAAGAAGTATATGGAGCAACTAGAAAGTTTTTCACTGTCATACAAACTGGACATGGTTTTTAAGTTAAAGAAAGCATTATATGGGTTGAAGCAAGCTCCCAGAGCTTGGTGTGCAATATTGGATAGATACTTTACTAAGCAAGGATTCAGCAAAGGGTCCACAGACAACAATCTTTGCTTCAAGGTTGAGAAAGACAAAATTCTGATAGTTGTGGTGTATGTTGATGACATCATTTTTTTTGGTGGAAATGAAGGTATGTGTAATACGTTTGTTCAAGAGATGCAAAAATAATTTGAAATGTCTATGATTTGTGAACTAAATTTCTTCCTTGGACTTCAAGTTAATCAAACTGACAAATGGATATTCATTTCACAATCTAAGTATGTTAATGAATTGTTAAAGAAGTTTTGGATGGATGACTCTAAACTAGTGTGTACCCCTATGGTAATTGGATGCAAGCTAAGGATGATGAATCTGCTAAAGTTGATCAAAGCATGTACAGATCCATGATTGGTGGAATTTTTTATCTTATTGCTACTATACCTAACATTATGCATGCAGTATGTTTAGTTGCAATATTTCAAGCAGAACCAAAGAAAGCACATGTTAAAGTTGTAAAAAGGATATAGATATCTCAAAGTAACTCTAGACTATGGACTATGGTATCTGAAGGACAATGATTTCACTTTGAATTCCTACACTTATGTTGATTAGGTTGGATGTGTAGATGACCGGAAGAGTACAAGTGGAGGAGAATTATTCCTTGGAGGAAGATTAGTTTCATGGTTGAGCAAGAAACAGGATTCAGTTTCTCTATCCACTACAGAAGCAAAATATATTGCAGCAGCATTTTGTTGTACACAGGTACTATGGATGAAGCAAAATTTGATGAACATAGGTCTGGTGAGTGATGAACCTAATTCTCTCTATTGTGACAACTCAAATGCTATAAGCATTTCAAAGAATCCAGTGATGCATTCCATAACAAAGCATATATCTATCAAGTATCACTTCTTGAGGGAGAAGGTATTGAGAAATGAAGTCAAACTTGAATATGTACCTACCAAAGAACAAGTTGTAAACATATTCACTAAGGCCCTTCCAAAGGATACTTTTGAGTATCTCAGAGGGAAGTTAGGGGTTACTGCCCCTCCTTCTTTGAACTAAGTGCACACGAAGATGCATCAGTCCAGTGGGTTCATAGACTCTTTTGTTTTGGACTAATGGTTGAGGTCTACTCCTCAGGGGGAGTAGAGAAGTGCATTGTTGCAGTATGTAATGTGGGTGTAATCCTTAGGGGGAGTGAATAGAGCTTTGTTTGGAAAGAATTTCCTTTGCCATTGATGTCAAAGGGGGAGAG
This sequence comes from Sequoiadendron giganteum, assembly GCA_007115665.2. Classification (NCBI taxonomy): domain Eukaryota; kingdom Viridiplantae; phylum Streptophyta; class Pinopsida; order Cupressales; family Cupressaceae; genus Sequoiadendron; species Sequoiadendron giganteum. Next base: position 145,004,190 of record CM021104.1, read on the forward strand.
AGAATCATGTGAAAAATTTATGCTTTGCAAGTTGTCACTTCTGAAAATCATGTAGGATGTGGGAGGGAGAATCATGTGAAAATTTTATGCTTGGCAGGTTGTCATTTCTAAGAATCGTGTATATTGTCTTTGATGGTTTTTCACATCATGTGTTACCATCAATGACAAAGGGGGAGATTGTTGCAAGTATGGATGTGTTTGGTGGTATTTTTATTAATTTTTTCATTGATGTCAGCACTGTATAGGCTAAGTAAGTTGGGTTTTGCCAAGTGCTTTTGAGAAAATTTGAGAAATAATGAAAGTTGTGTTGAAGTGTGTTCTGAGCGTGCTCTGGTATTGTGGTCTGCACTTTTTCAATGTTGATCCTATACCTATGTGGATCTGTAGGTATGTTCATAAGATTTAATGAATCATATATACTGAGTTTCAGCTTCTTATTTGATGAAGAGAAGAAGATATGTTCACCGATGTGTGAATTGGTTTACCAAAACAATTTGTTTTTGGACTGGGAGAAATTTTTTGGCTTTGTAGTCTTCTGATATTTGGTTTCAGACCTTGTGGATCTAGAAGATGGCTACTTCTTATGGTTTATGTGTTTTGAAAAAGCTGCTTATGGTTTGGTGCTCCGGAAGACCTACTCCAGAGCTTCTATGTTCTTACTAGTTGTCCCGGCTGAACTGGTGAAGTGTTCTCTGCGAATGAAGTTTTTTGAAGTTTTTGTGGATGTATCTGAGTTATTCTAAGAGATGGTAAAATGACTGGTGAAGCGTGTTGAGCAATCCACGTGTGATTATCTTGTTGGTGATGCGTGTACTTCAAAGATCATTGGTGTTTTCATTAGGTTTGGTCGACCTGGAGTCTACACATTACATTTGGTTTTTGCATCGACTTGAGGAAGCGTGTGCAAGCTTCAAGATTTTATTTGGGTCCTAAATTAAATATGTATTTGGTCCTCTCACATTCTTATCCACCGTGGGAATGTTGAGTAGCCGACCTAGTTTGAATTTATAAATGAAATTGTATAGATGACCTTGGAGAATGTTTCTAAGGTTGAAGATGGTATAAATGCAAGTTAAGTTGTAGTGAATTTTATATCCATCCATCATTTGATTCAAGAAAGAGAAGAGTGTGTGAAAAAGGGCAAAAAGTAGAGTGTGGTGAGTGAATTGTGGCAATAGTACTTCATTGTATTCATAATATTTTGATCAAGTTGTGAAGTGTGTCGAACTCCTAGTGTTAGATCTTTATCTATTTCTTTGTATTCTTCTATAGGCAGTGAGCCTCTCTTTTTGGATAGTGGGTCCTAAGGCAGTGAGCCCTTGAGCTGGGTAGTGAGCCTTTGTATTTGGGCAGTGAGCCTTTGTATCCGGTATTGCATTACTACTATACTGTGAGTTAATCCTCATTTTTTTTTCTCCTTCGTTGGGTTTTCCACATAAATCTGGTGTCTCTGGTGTTGTGTTTCTATTATTTGCATTTTATGTTCACACAATAATAGATTGAAGATAAAGTGGAACTGATTAAGTTAAGAAGTAAAGAATTTGATACAACTGATTCACCCCCCTCTTAGTTTTCTTGTGCATTTCAACACCATTATTTCATTTCATTTCAAGGTTTAATTACCAACAAGGGGTTTGACCAAGGCAAACCCCCTTTACTAATAATCAACAAGTTTTTCCTCTCTTGCATGTTTATGTTTGCAGATTTAGGTTGAAGATCATTTGAAGTACAAAGTTGTAAAGTTGCAAATTTTCATTGCAAAGTTGTCATTTTCATGGAAAGTCACCTACAAGCCAGATCTGGTGATTTCAAGACCTGAGATCTGAGAAGAAGGAAGTGCAAACATTGAGCCTCGAGATCACATTCGGAGATTTTAGAAATTTAGATCAAGACTAGGTTGGTAGTAAGGGCGTCTTAGTCCTCCCAAGGGTATTTTGCATAGATTCTTTCAAATTCGGTTTCAACATCCAAATATTTTGCATTTCCCCCGAAAAACAACAGTGAGACTAAGACAATAGTAATGGCGTCTTAGTCCTCCCTAGCATATTTTGACAGCATTTTTGCATTTCCAAAATCCTCATCACATTTCTAGACTTCCTAGGTACATACATCCTAACTTGCTATTACTTAATTTTGTCATTTTCACTCATCATTTGGCTTGCATTACTAGGTTTTGTGAGTTGAATGTTAAGTTGTCTTTTCCAAGCTTTTTCTTGGTGGTCAACCCTTCAAAGCCTAAATAACCCCACTAGGTCCTCCTTGTTCAAAATTGACTCACCTTTGTGTTGATAGTCAATCTAATTTGGGAGCCTAGGGAATCCTTCCTCCTTGAATGAACAATTATTGGGAAAATTTGTGGTGTATGACCTAAGTTATAAAGCATACATTTTGGGGTTGGGGCCCTAGCTCGGTTGGCTAAATCTTTCCTGTTGCAGGAGGTTGGTCACGAGGTCTAGTCTCCCCCACCCCGTGGTACCGGAGGGCATGTCGCGCCAGCGTCATCGGTCACGTTAAAAAGTTTACCAGGCGCACTGCAGTTTATAGGGGGTCGTGCTACCCGATTCCTGCAGCTAATAAAAAATAAATAAATAAAGCATACATTTTCCCCTATGGTTCATTTTGGTGAAGTTGACATTTTGTAATTCATTTTTCTGATTTGGAGTTCATTAAGGTCCTAGATCTAGGTTGCATTCATTCTTGCATTGCATCTTGTATTATTGAAATTGCATCTATGGTTTCTCATATTTGCATTAGTGAAAGTGCATATAGGTTCCACTTTTTCTTTCTTACATCATCTTACCTCATTGAAAAATTGAAAAAGTGCATTATTAATCATCCTAATTATATTTAAGAACATTGTTATTGCATTCAAAATTGAAAACAATTGCATTCAATTACTTGTCATTAGTTACTTTTTTATGCATTTATTGGCATACTTTTTTGTTTCTAAACATCAGGTCCCTAAGTAGGCAACCTGAGAACATTGTTAGCAATTCAAATTCTGCTATTTTTCTACAAAAATGCACTTACTAGTGTCTTAGTCCCTCTATGGGTTTTTGGCTCAAAACCATTTCTGAGTTGTTTGCTTTCTGGTCCAATTTTTGGAACCTCAAAATTTCACTAGTAGGACCAAGATGCCCTTATTGGCGTCTTAGTCCCTATTGACTTTGACTTTGTAGTTTTTAGGATTTAAAATTTCTTTTATGTGCTTTTGTGGGCTACTTTCAATTTTTTGTTATAGTTTACAGAATTGTTGTTACTTCAATTTATTTCATTACAAGTAAGCATAGGATATTGCATTCATTGCATTTTCTTTGGTTTATCCCTTGCATGATTTGCACTCTTGGTTTCCTACTAGTAATATTGTGGTTAGATGAAGTGTGAGACTCATGGAATCCTACGATAAAACACTCGTTGTGGATCTTGGGTTATCTAGATCTCTTACTTGTAGTGTTGGTACTAGTTCACTAGGTACGAACCATACCTTTGATAACTCTTTTTCTATGCCTACCTTACCTACATGTGATATTCCAAGTGTTCAAACAATGGTTGATCATATCCCTCAAGAAAACATAATGAAAATGCATGAAGACCTAGCTCATTTACAAGAGAGCGTGAGTACTGAAAACATTTCCAACACTATTATACCTACCATAAACAATATTCACCGCATGGTGGAAAGTGATGAAGGATTGGAAGTTGTGTGTAACATAGCTCAAATGTTTGGAAAACACCTTCCTTCCATCACCAACGGTGCTCAAACTTCAAACAATGTGCAAAACCAATGAGGAATTGAAATTCCTCCCCCTCAACCATAACCTCCATTCCCCCCTATTAAATCCTCAAGTGACCACAATGATGCAACCAACTAGCAATTTCCTTCTTACCTCAAAAATTTCCACTAGTGCTCCTTATACCTATGTGGCATCTAACCTTGTATCTCCTCCTACAAGCTATCCATTCACTTTTCCTTCCAACACATACACACCACCACCGTACTCACCTCCATCCCAATACACAAATAACGGCCCTATCATTAACCACCTATTACAAATATTTTCATCCCTTCAATGCCAAGTTTCTACCATAAATCAAAATCAAAATGGTTCATAGTCATACTATGTCAAAAGCAACCCACTATCTTTGGAGATATTGAGAACTCTGATGCCACAAGGTCTAGAGATCCCTAGATTCAATAAATATAGAGGCAAGGGAGATCCTAGTAATCACGTTAATACCTTTACTACTTTATGTAGTGACTCTATCCTTGAAGACAAACTTTTGGCTAAGCTTTTTTCCCGATCCTTGAAATATGTTGCCTTGGATTGGTTTTCTACATTACTGAATAACTCAATTCATTCATTTAATGAACTTGTTGAAGCCTTTATTAACCATTTCCAAGTGCATATGGTTCCTCAAATGACATTAGCTGATTTGATGAGATGTAAGCAAAATAAGGGTGAAAAAGTCACTGACTTTATTTCACATTACCAATCGCTTTATTCCCAAATTAGTGTGAAGACTCAAAAGATGTTCATAGAAAATTTACAAAGTAAGATATGAGACAAGCTTACCATGATGAAATTACCTTCCTTCATGCACTTGTGCACTACTCTTCGAGATTATCAAAATTTCGTAGGTAGTTGTGAACCAAAAACCACTTCTACCCATCTTGAAAAGTTTGAACCTTCAAACCAAAACACCTACCAGTCTTTCAGAAGATAAAATAAAAGTTTCCTTCAACTAAATTCTACCTCCCAACCTACCCAACAAGTTGATACCCAAGTAGCTGCTATAAAGAAGATTTATCCTTATATCTTTGGGGATCCACAAAGATAATTTTCTCCCTTACTCGACACACTTCAAAATATCATGACTCGGCTAACAAACAAAAACATGCTTAGTTTACCTCTCATTCGACCTCTTCACCCTAGCAAGTTGTTACCTCCAAGCTTTAGACACAATGCTTATTTTTCTTATCACCAACAAAAAGGACATGATACAGAACATTACAAGCATCTTAAACGTCTTGTGCAAGACCTCGTTGATTCTAATCATATTCAAATTGGAGGTGTGAATGATAAAGGTAATAAATATGTAGCTCCTCCTAACCAAAACTTACAAATATTTTTATCAATCCCATGCCTAACCACAATATTTCATTTGTTAAGGCTAGTGAAACTAAGCCTAATGTGATGAGCGTTGACACAAATGATGATAACATGAAGAATAACGAACAAAATCCTAAGGATAATGATGAATAAAATCCTATGGATACTAATGACCAAAGTCCTATTAGTATAATGATAGGAGTTATTGACATCGAGCCTCGTAAAAAACAAACCAAAATGCCTATTGATATTACTTTATCTTCAGAACAAATAATAAAAAATGCACCTGATGGTCCTCTTTACATAGCCAGTAGAATCAATGAAAAGACTACTCCTAGGATTCTAATTGATCCCACTTGTGGAGAGAATGTGATCATAGAGGAACTCTTATATGTCAATGAACTTACTCAAGATAGATATGATAAACCAACAACATGGATTAAAATGCATGATGGTTTTTCTCATGCTATGATGGGCTTGATCACACTCCCTTTACAAGTAGGACCTAAGAAATTTAATGTATCATTCTCTATCATCTCTAATTCGGATCAATTTCATGTGAAGTTAGGCTACAATGGCTTCACTCCATGAATGCAGTCCCATATGTTCTCCATAAGTGCTTAAAGTTTCCAATCGGCAATGAAATATTCATTGTGAACCATAGTGGCTTTAGACCTTCATCTTCCCATGGAAATTTTTCCTTAGACTATTTTTGGCTTGAGCCCATGGAATCTATAAGACCTCATGAGGAATTCCTTTTCCTATCCTACCAAAATTTCAAAGCAAAATGCATAGACAAGTTATCCCTTGAAAATTTTCCTCCACCTATGATCGAACCTCCACCCCTTGAAGAAAACAATATTGAGCTTAAAGCCCTTCTGACTAACAAAGACCCATCCATAAAAAATCCCTTGCCTATTTCCTACAAAAGGCCAAGAGAGAACCAAACAAGTCTTAATCCACCTCCTAATCAAATTTATAAAGCCAAAGAGAAAGTGGTTGAACAACCTTCCATGGTTTCTTTCATTCTTCCCTCACAAGAATAAAAGGAACCTATGGTTGACAAACCCACTCCTACAAAAACACAACTTGAAAACCATAATTAAAGAAACAAAAAATCTAGAGAGCGTAGGAATAGACGTTGTGCTATTGCTCGAAAGATGAATGAAGAGAACATAGAAAATCAATTTTTGAATTTGATAGAAGCAGTAAATGATGAGCCTCCTCCATCACCTCAACCAAAATATCCTATGTCTCCAACACAACAAGGACTATTACCTTCTATGGATATTATTATTCATCCTCCTGTTATGGTTAACCTGAATTACGATGAAGAAACCGCTAAAATTGATGAGAAAGTGCATAATGATTTGAATTTGTTATTTTCCTCTTCTATGAGCTTAGACGATAACAACCGTAATGATCCTCCTAAACCAAGTGATTCACCATGTGTTGAACCTGGAGATTCTCCTAGTACAACACTTGATGTTGTCCCTCTCGCTAGTGATCTGCATTCCACCTATAATGAACAAGACTGGGGTGTGGATGACCTACTAGATGGTTGAATCGCATGAGTTTTACTAGTCTTTTGTATTATTTCCTTTTCTTTAATATGATTGCATGTGTGTAATGTGATCCCCCGTGAAATTTAGTTTTATGTTCTCTCTCTTTGTGCATTCATCTATTTGTACCTTCATTCTTCTATATGTCATAAGCCTTTTCCAGTTCATTATTATTTACCTTTCATTTGCATTTTTGTCTTGTGTTTTCCTTTTGGGGATGATGCAAGGCATCGAGACACCCTATGTCTCTTCCATGTTGACCCAAAATATTTTGTATCTTTCATTTTCCTTTCATTTGAATTTTTGTCTTGTGTTTTCCTTTTGGGGATAATGCAAGGCGTTGAGACACCCTATGTCTCTTCCATGTTGATCCAAAAGGTTTTTCTTTGTTTTCGCTCTCTTTGTTTCATTCTTCCAGTTCTATGTGTATTTGGGGAATGATGGCAGTTCCTAGCTCTCTAATATCATTGCACAAAAGAAAGATATTGACCCCGAATCCATATATCCCTTATGCGTTTTTGGGGGGAAACCCTCTCTTCCTTTTTCTTTTTCATGTTTGTCTACTTTAAATTAATTTCTCACAGAATGGTGCTTAGCAATTTCTTTAAAGTGGGAGCATATATTGGCATTATTTTGGCATTATTTTTGCGTGATTTCATTTTCATTTTTCCATGTTCCTTGATGTGATTTACTTATTTCATGTGATGTGTCTTTCTCTTTGTGGTGACATTGGGAGTAATTTCCTTCAAGAGCTTGATCTATCTTAGCATATTACATTCCTCTTAATGGTGATGTGGCGCACTCAATTCCCTAAGTTGTGAATCTTTTATTCTTTGATTGGTCCTCTCTTGGAGACATTAGGAACAATGTCCCCTAAGATTAAGACCACACACGAGATAATCAAAATCCCTTTGAACATCTCTCTTTCTCATTGTGTTACATTTTTGTACCTTATTAAAGTCATGGAGGTATGGCTTTGATATGGTTCCTTGGGGCTCACCTAGTGAACAACTAGCTTCACTAGCCCTTGTGAGTGTGCATTTTTCTTTTTGTCCTTATCCTATTCATGGGGGTATGACATTGATATGGATTTCTTGGGGCTCACCTAGTGGAAAACTAGCTTCACTAGCCCTTGTGAGCATGCATTTTATTTTCATAGTGGACAGCGTGTTCCACTTGTAAACCTTTTTGGACAAACAACCTAGACCTAGTCCACAGCGTGTTGGATGGCCAGACAAAGCTTGATCCATTGCATTTTTTTCTTTTTCCTTTTTCCTTTTTCCTTTTTCCTTTTCCTATCTTTGATGGTGTATGTTTGTGATCTTGTTATGGCTTCATATATCATCCACAAGTGTGTTCCTTTGTGCCTATGTTGGTTTGTCATTGGATCTTGATCCTGGGGGCTTGGCCACCCTCTTGGTTATTTTCATCCTACCTTGCTAACATTCGTACATTTGAACCCCTCTTGATTGTGTGGTTGGCTACTTTAGTGTGAGTTTGAAGCAAGTTCATCCTCTCACTAAAGTGGGGGCTAAATGTAGTGTAGGAAAATGCATACCCTTGCATTTTAACACTTTTTTGGGCCTACCTTATTTTATTTACCTTTATTTATGTCTTAATTGGTCCTATTTTGCATCCACAAGCCTAATAAATTATATATTTTTATGGCTAATCCTGACAAAAATCAAAGGATAAATAATAATTTAATGATTTTGGTCGTGTCCCTGATTTTTGGGTTGAGACTAAGACGCCACCTAGGGCATCTTTGTCCCCCAAGGATCTTGGGACCCTCTTTTCAAATGTGCCTTAATAGGCCCCTTTTTGGAGTTTGTGCCATGAGTTTCAAGCCTTGGGACTAAGATGCCACCTAGGGCGTCTTAGTCCCCCTCAAGTTATTTTCGAGATTTAATTTCAAATTTTGGTGAGATTTACGCTCCTTTGATTAATGAATTCATATGTTGTCTTATTGTGGTGTGATTTGAGGATATTAAGCATAGATAAGTATAAATACAAGGTTCTTCCACTCATTTTCATCCTAAGCATTCATGAGATCACCTAGCAACTTGAGTATTCATACATTATAGAAAGTTTATGAGATCAAGAGCATTCAAGAGCAATTCATCAAGAATTTGGAGCCATCATCAAGATTCAAGCATCATGTCAAAGATATTCTTACATCATGTGTGTTTTTGAGCTAACATTTGTGATGTAGGGTTTTGATTCAAGCAAGAAATTCAAGTCCAGATCTATCAAGCATTCATTTGATTCAAGATCTGCATTAAAGCTAGCCACTTGATACAAGTTTGTAGATTTCATAGCAAGGGTTTGCTGAGTTGCAACATAGAACTTTGTTCATTCATCATTTCCCTTCATTATTTCATTTCATTTCAAGGTTTAATTACCAACAAGGGGTTTGACTAAGGCAAAACCCCATTTACTAACAATCAACAAGATTTTCATCTCTTGCATGTTTATGTTTGCAGATTTAGGTTGAAGATCATTTGAAGTGCAGATTTGTCAAGTTTCGAAGTTGTCATTTTCACGGAAAGTCACCTATAGGCTAGATCTGGTGGTTTTAGGACCTAAGATTCGAGAAGAAGGAAGTGCAAACATTGAGCCTCAGGATCACATTCAGAGATTTCAAAAATTTAGATCGAGACTAAGTCAACAATAAGGGCATCTTTGTCCTCCCAAGGGTATTTTGTAGAGATTCTTTCAAACTCTATTCTGACATCTAAAGATTTTGCATTTCCCCCAAAAAATAGTAGTGGAACTAAGATAGCAGTAAGGGTATCTTAGTCCTCCCTAGCATATTTTGACAGTATTTTTGAATTTCCAAAATCCTCATCACATTTCTAGACTTCCCAGGTACATACATCCTAACTTGTTACTTAATTTTTTCATTTGCACTCATCATTTGGCTTGCATTACTAAGTTTTGTGAGTTGAATGTTAAGTTGTCTTTTCCAAGCTTTTTCTTGGTGGTGAACCCTTCAAAGCCTAAAGAACCCCCTAGGTCTTCCTTGTTGAGAATTGACTCACCTTTGTGTTGATATTCAATCCAATTTGGGATCCTAGGGTATCCTTCCTCCTTGAATAAACAATTATTATGGAAAAGTGGTGTTTTATAACCTAAGTTATAAAGCATACATTTTCCCCTACGGTTCAACCTGAAAACCCAAAACATTCAAAAAGACCCAAAACAGCCTTAAAACATTGCAAAACACCAAAAACATTGAAATATTCCAAAAAACTCCAAAACCACCATCCCATTTCGCTTCACCCACAATAAACTTCCATCCATAATAAATCAATCATCATCAACAACCTTTTGGTAAAACACGTAGAAAACACATATGGCAAGTCATGAAGTGTGAACCTAAATGTCAAAATCTAAAGTATAGATCATAGGTTAACAATTTGATAATGTTTCTATCAACGGCCTATCAAACACTTAGTCTTAGTCAAAACATCTGATCAACATGTCCTAGGATGCATCCTTCCTACAATGGACATTAGCGTCAGAAATCACCTTAGCTATGTTACTTTGGCAAGAGATATAGATAACATTGATTGTTTGTTTTAATCTTGTCTTATGATTTATCTTGTTGACCCATTTTGAGGACCTCTCAATTATTTCTATCAAAACAATTTAGAGAGAAAGGAATGGGGCATCAATCATTATCTTTCATTTGTTGTGCTTGTGGGATATTCTTATAAAATAACTTTGACGAATACTTGCTTTGTTGTGTGTAAGGAGGTTGTTTTGAATAGATTGTTGAATATTGTGTATGCTTTGTTCCAAAATATTCTAAACTTATAAACTACATTCCAACAAGGTTTTTGTATGCCAAGGTGTGAACAAGGATTATCCCATCTATTTGCAAAGCCAAGTTCATCGCACTAGATACAACGCCATCATGGCTTTCAATAGCTTGATGCATTGTGTCTATGTTATATCAAAAATAAGGAATGATGAAGTATCCCAATCCCTGGAATGAACATATCATCAATCTCATCACCATATCTAATAAATTCTCAAATACTCATAAGCTTGTTGGACTTTTGAATCAATCTCAAAATCAATGGTCAATCCATTTGTCTTATTCTTCTACCTTATTTCCATGCTAACATGGTATCATGATAGTCAACTAAAATTATAATACATTCATTTTGCATCCACAAACCATCAGCATACATACATCCTGCATAATCTTATTATCTCATAAGCATGACATCATCATATGAGAAATACACACAAAAATAAATACATCCATCTCATAGAACATCATAAAAAGAGTGAAAAAGAAGATTAAAACATTCATTGTATTACATCCATAACATATATCATACATCACATATCATGTAAACATCACATCATAGATCACATCATATCATAAGACATAAATAAAGAAATGCATCCATAACATCAACATTTGCATTCATCCATACATAAATCATGCAATAAATGATGCATCACATCATAACCAAATCAGTCCATCTCATATATATCATCAAAATCATACTGTCATGGTACAAATATCAGAGTCAATGTGTAAATATCATCAAAATTCTAGACATATAGGAGGCTATTAAAAATGAGTCAATGAATGTGTATACATATAAAAATCAGGTTGTATTATCAAAAATGTGTCTACAAAAGGTGGCATGGGCTATCCCCTGCTCTATTAATCATCATGTCAAGATTGGTCCTGATGACCACCAGGTGACTATCTATAACTACCCTCTCCAGGCTATCTGACTAACGGTGCACCACCTAAATTGCTAGGAGCACCCCTATTCCTATGAGAATAGTTTGGTTGTTACTGCTCTCAAGGGACATCCTTGTGGTAAAGTGTCCTATAGTATGATGCCTCTAATACGACATCTTTGTACATGTGTGTCGACACCACCTGACCCTATGTCGCTACTATGAAAACCTCTAATTGTTGTCACTGTCTAGTCTCCTAGGCTGACTAGAGATCCAATTGTTTTTGTAACTATCGCTCATAGTCCCTATCAGTTGTCATAGTTTGTAACTACTACCACAACTGATCTCTCTCAACCGTAAAGGCCTAAATCTGTATGTCACGAGGATATTGACCCTACTGCTACTGTTGTGGAGGTTGTTAATGCTAATACAATGGGGTTCCTGTGGTACCTATCCAACTACTTGGTCCTGATGACCTTGATCACGAGGGGGTTGTTGATCATCTTATTGTCATCCTCTACCTGCACCTTGACCTCGAGGTCTACCCCGTGGATACCCTCCAACCAGATCTATCTAGCGCATAGGGGCCATCCACCATGCATCGTAACCTGGGGTAGTACCCACATCAAGTTGTCCTCTATCATACACCAAGGCCGAGCCACAACCTATCTATAATCATCTATAGCTACCTTAGGCTGAATCTGTGGACCTCAGGCTACCTCCCTCTATTCCCATGCAAAAATGGTTGTGTAGTGATCTGGGGGTACATCTTGTGCCTCCCCAAACTACCAAGCTACACAATCTAGAAGATACCGCTCTATCATAGTATGCTCCCAACCCTGGATGAATCGGGTCTACCTGGAAAAGAATAACTGTTGGTGATCATCATACCATAGAGGTACCTGAAGCCATGGCCTCCACCTAAACACAGTCATGTCATTTATAAACCTCCTCCAGTAGGGAATCAATGTCGGCCCCATGTGTTGCAAGGTCATAGTTGCTCGGCATCTGTATATAACAGGCTCATCTAGATCAATGTCTGCTAAAGCAATAATGGGTCTCAACACAAAAATGTGCTCACATTCCCATATATGTAATAATGTGACCCTGACTCCTAGGCTCCTCCCCAGGCAGTACACAACCTGATTCATATCATGGTATAAAGATGCGAACATAATAGGACCCCATGCATACTACGTCATCGTAAATAGCATGTTGTGCCATGCTAGTCCCCAACCTAGACTGAAAACTCTACCCTATCAGTCTAAGGCAATCAAACTAGAGATCAAGGCACCTATAACTAATCCGAAGTCTGAAACTTGTCCTCGAAACTACTCCAAGTCAATCTGAGAGCTCACTAGAATGACGTCATCCACCCATAGGATCTCAAAGCATGCATGGGTAAGTGCAAGAAGTTGAGTCCATGAAACATGGAAGTTTTTGCCTTAGCCAAAAATATGAAATTGGCATTGCAAAAATAGGATCCCATTTAGGTTTGGGATCCCATTTAGGTTCGGGATCCCGAGCCTACAGGATCTCGCTTTGAAATTTCCATTTTTGGAAATTTTTCAAAACGGGATCCCATTTTGAAAACTTTCTGGAAAATTTTTGGGTTTTTGGGTTGGGTTTATGCTTTGTTTTTTGGTTCAAGAAAAGGTTTGGGGATCTAAACCTAGGCCCTGGACCTGGTTTGACCTGCAAGTTGAAGGTCCTAGCAATGTCACAAGAAAATAGTGACTTTGGGCATACGTCTGAAGACATTTTTGTAGAATTTTTCGATGAAATTAAAACTCATTATAGATGAGATAGTGTAGATTCCAAATATGTAATTCTTTTTACAATTGGATTAATTTTATTTTTTTTCATTTAATTTCTAATGAAACAAGTCCATAAACTTGAATTATCAGGGTTTTTTAGTATTTTAATAACTTTTTATTAACATAATTTTTTGATGAACGGATTGCACGAAAGCATACTTCAGACAATTATTTTCAATTTAAAAAAAATCAAAAAATGATAAGTTTAGGTCATCTTATGTGTGATGTACATGATGATTTTTCAAAACACCAAATATGGCAATAAAAAATTAACAAAAAAAAAATATTCAATAAAAAATTACAAAAAAATATGGAAAGCGTGCTTAAGTGAGTTACAAATATTTTCCCAAAAATATTTAGAAAAATATGATTATTTAGGTCAAAATATGGATGACGTACATGTGCATGGTATGGTAAAAAAATGACTTTTAAACAGTGGTTTTTAGAAACACCTATTGAAAATTGATTTGTATCATCTCAGTATTGAAATAAATTACATATTTGGAAACTAGAGTTTGAGTACTACATTTAATGATTAGTGACTTTTTCCAAGATTTCATCTCTAAGTGCTTCAAATTTTAAGTTCAAATGTGTCAAACTCTAAAAATCAGGAAAAACACTTCCACTAAATGGCCAAAAAGTGGACTCAACTTCTTACTAGCACTCGCATCCATCCTGGAAACTATGTCATAGATAACTCACTCCTCATGGATGGGAAGCCGTAGAATTAGCCATATGTCCTCCAATGTGACAGTAGCCTCACCAATGGGGAGGTGGAATGAAGTTGTCTCGCTATGCCAGTGCTCCACCAACGTTGTCATCATAGCTAAGTGAGTCCAAACCTTGAGCATATATGCAATGAATCCCAATCCAATGACTTTTAGGAGCTCTTGTTGCTCCACTGTGAAATGTTGTGCCTCTCCAAGAATGTCAAGCCAATGATCTCGGGACATGACAGGCTAAATATCCTCTTGCGTGCATGAAGCGAACAATGTTAATTTGGCTAAAAATTGATTAAAATATGAGTTTCCAAGCACTAAATTTGTAAAAGCGTCGCTATTTTCAATAGCATTACTTTATCCTTATTCAATAGTGTCACCATTTTATAGGTGCATCACTATATCTCATTAGCAAGTCAACATTATGATACATCACTTTAACCAAAATCTATAGTGTGGATCTATAGAAAGTGTGTCTCTATTTTTAAATAGCGTCACTAGACCCTAAAACCTAGATGTGTTGTTGTTTTTAACATGTATCACCCTAAATAAAAAGGGACTCTACACAAAATTCAATGACATATCACATTTTGGCAAGTGTGTCACTATAACATCAAATGCATTATTGACCACTTCAGAAGCATCACAGTATAGCGATGCTCTGGAAGGACCTAATTCAAACCCTAATAAATGCAATAAAAGTGCAAAAAATGAGGAAATTTTCGAAACACATACTCGAGGTCCTACATCTGTGGGGTGTTGGTACTCTCCAACTCTATCTATGAGGTGTGTAGGAAGCACACAGTGATCCATTATGTTTGTGGGTCAAAGAAAAAATGCAGCAATTCGCTAGAAGACAAGTATGCAAATGAATTAAAAATGACCCTCACACCTATATTTATGCAAGAAAATTAGGGGTTTTAACCCGAATCTGAGGGAGAAGCTAGGTTTTTTATCTTTTTTGTCTATTTTTGAGCTATGGGGCATTTTTTTACATTTTTTGGCGTTTCTAAGCTTGTTTTCACATCTCAAAACCTCTTTCAACACCCAAATCAACGTTAAACCTTTGTTGCAATATCGACCCAAAAATTCAAATGTTCACTTGATCTCTCGAATGGGAAGGGTACCAACTTAATTCCTTTCACTGGGGCAATAGTGAGGCATCCGAAAAATTAAAAAAATAAATTTTTGATCTAAGCAACAGCATTAATCCAAAAAATGCCAATCTTTGATCTAATGTAATAGGTACCTCGCTTCAAAGAGGGGAAAAATGTAGACACTTAAAATTCTCCTGACTAATATTGCACACTTGAATCTGATTACTAACACTGTTTTGTCCTAAATTCATCTTCTTTTCAACTATTTAATTACATAATCCTAGTTATTTAATTAAATGCATCATTTTCATCTATTAATCTAATTAATTTTATTAGGTTAATTCACCACTTATTCACAGTAACATTTCATCTTGTTAAATTGAATAACACAAGTTATTTGAATTAAACCCCCTTATGTCCTCTCAATTAATTGAATAATCTAAATTATTTAATTAAATGTCACTTAACCCCTTTTTCATCAAATAAATTAATTATTAAATTGTAATCCTAAATTCTCTCAACTTGCACAATTAAAACTTTGTTTTAATTAACTAATTACTAATTTTCCCTCACCCATCCACTTGCATGGGAATATTCCCTTGGAATATTCTCCCATTTGAGCTCCAAAAAATGAATATTCTTTCCTCACAAACTTTCTAACAAATTTGAAAGTGTGTTAGTTTGAATCATTGTGAGCCATTGATTGAATCTTTGATCCATGTGATCTTGCATTCTTATCCATTGATGAGAATCCTTGATCCATGTCTTCACCTCTAATTGCATCTTGACCATTGATTGATCAATTTGATCTTGACCCTTGATTCACCATTTTCTCCTATAAATACCTCAAATTTTAGAGAAATGGATCCACTTCCATCAAAGAAAATTTATGTTGCATGTTTGAATACTATATTTATTCATCCTTGCATCCATTATTAGATTTTTCATCCATCCTTAGCATATTTTCATCAATTTTAGCTTGGTTTTCATCAATGGAGTTTGATTACATGCTCATTTTATCAAAGGGATTGGGAAAGGGCTGCCATTCCACATCAATGTAGCACCAATCACCCAATTGGATAGGGATTAAAGAATTTAGCTAAGATTCATTTATGCATTTCTTTATGGTTTTTGTTTAAATGGCTTCTTTGTTAATGGTTTTCAAACATTTCATTGGGATTGTAGCTTAGTTAGCTAAATATTGCTTAAATTTGTACGAATCTAATGCATTTAGCTATTACTATGATTACAATCACATTTAGTATGGTTATATTTTAAGTACTATTATGTTACTCTAGATTTACATGTTGGTGGTTCTCTTGTAGAGGCATAACCTAGATATTGTATGGTAACCATTGTTTTTAAATAATATAGTTGGTGTTATTTTTAGAGTGTGGATTTTTTCTCTTGAAAGGGTTTTCCCTATGTAAACTTCATATTATGGTATATTTATTGTGTATTATTTTTTGTAACTACAAAGATTAAATTTATTTGCACATACCTCTTTTCATTTATTAGTGTAAGAATCATTTTTTGTATTTTTCTTACTTTCACACAATTCCATGGTTGGATAAGATATGGATGATAATATTTCCATCACTTAAATCTTATTTCTCAATAATCTCCCAAATCTCAATATCATATGCCAAAGGTAATTATTTTATGCTTTTAAAAATTATCAATTTTATACTCAATAGAAAAAAAATAGTAGACACACATAGGCCCTAGTATTTTAATCAGTATACTCAATACCACATGTAATGACCCCTTCTCATGAATTGTTAATTAACCCATAAATATTCACTTAAGTAACCAATTTTAAAAGATGAAAGCTTAATCAACCAATTCTTTCTTTACTAGTATAGTGCATAACATCTCTAATATTTTGTATATTATTTAAAACATGAAATAAAAGACTAAATAAATTGAATTAGTTCCAACTATAAGGTGCACACCCCACTTTTATATCTTGCATATAATTAATTTGATAGTGATAACTGTATACACCTAAAATCCGTCAAGATAATTGATTAATTAAATACAAGGTATTTAATTAATAAATTCCTTTTAATTCGTCTACTTATAAATAAATTGCAAAATTTATTTATATAGTTCATTTTCTTAATTCTTCCTATCTAAAATCATATTCTTCTAGATTTAATTAAATAAACAAATCTAACTAATTTGTTTTATTCGATTAATTCCCTCTCAATTAAAATTAATTTTAATTCAATTTTGTTACATTTCTACATAATCTTCTAACCTCCTTCCACCTCATCTACCACCTCAGCATGTGTCGCATGAATTTAAATATTTCTAATTTGTAAAATGGGAATTTCCATCAACAAACTTCTAACAAAATTGAAGACACATGGCTTCTTCCTCCCTTTGATTCTCTTTAACACTTGGCAAAATGCTCTTTTAAAGGGAACCATCTCCATGATTCTCTCTAACTTCTTCTTCCTCCACCATCGATTTCTCTGGATCATAATCCTAACCATTGAATCCTACCACATCACAATATGCTTTGGAAATCTTATAAATACAGCTTCATGCTCCAGCTTTTCATATACATCTCCAAGCAAACTTACTCTGCAGAAATCATTTGAGAGCAATGGAGCATTTAGAGAGCATTTAGAGTTAGAAGCATTTTAGCAATTAGAATTGTGGTTATCATATTAAGAATCATGTCTTAGTTTAGTAAATGCACTTCCATTATCATGGTAGTTTCCTTGTAGTAGTTATATCACAACATTTGCAGCATAGCATAATCTTCATTTTATCATAGCAACATTCTTATTTTAGCATCATGGCATTAATCATATAGCTTATCAAATCATGTAGGAATTACGATCCTTGCATTTTGCAGCATCCATTCTCTAGCTTGTCATTCTAAAGTCATAGTGCAAAGCAAAAATCTAAGAGCCATTATGATTTAAATGAATCCTTAGAGATAGGAAACAATGGAACGTTTTTAGAAATTGATTGTGTTATGAATTTGGTTAATTTTGCGATTCGATTCTCTAATGTAATACGTCTCATTTCTTGTGTGTTTTGATTACTCACTTTACTCACATATTTTACAACACACAATAACCTTTACTTATTGAATCTTCACAAAAATTATCATTTTATAAAATATAAACGTTTTAGGGTCAACCTTTAGACTCAACCTAATTCCAAAGTCTAATCCTCCTTCAACACCACCCACATTGGCCCACCTACATATCTTGACATTTGAGGATTAGAGGATTTATCATGGTTCATACCCAAAATAATATAAATATTTCTCTTTAGTTTTGAAATAGGATTCATAGGCACTTATATATTTATAACTATTGAATTATCTCATTTTTATATAGAATATATATACAATAGTATTATGAAAAGTACATACCACTTAGAGGTTAATACAGTATTCATATCATGTTTTTAATTCACTCATATCACTTATTGACTAGTAATAAATGAGATAATACACACATCCCTTAAAAAGCATGATTATTTTATCAAGTTCAAGATTTATTTCATTTATTAGTTTTTAGTTTCCTTATCATACAATTCTCTTATGTTTATCATTTATTATTTTTATATTTTCTACTTAATAAAAATAAAGGATGTCGTACTCTCAATTAAGCACTTAAAGGTCATAAGTTAAATGTTCCTAGGTTAAGCTCCAACTAATTATAGTTGTAGGGTAGAAAATTTTCACCTTTAACAATTTCACTTTATTTTTCTCCTCCTAATTTATTGGACATAATTAAGGTCTTATTTTTTCAAATTATGTATTCCAAGTCCTAATTTTGACCATTTTCTGAAGGATTACAAGCATTGAATAAATGCAACCAATTGTTATTTTGCTCTCGACTAAGTGTTTCCTAGAAATTTGGGTCGAGATCCATTTGCCCATGGGAAAATGGGTCCCCCTTCTTAACTAGGACCCAAAATTAAATATGTTGTTGGTGACATTTTAACATCCAAAATTCAAATTTTGAGTGTTGACTTTTGGAATCTAATTTTCAAGAAATTAGCACATTACATATAAATACCTAGTTATTTTATCATTTAAGATCTAATAATTTTGGAGACACACTATTGAGAAAATTTTATTCTCAAGAGAATTCAAGATCAAGTCAAGAGCGACAATTGCAGCAATTCAAGATCTGGCATCATGTCAAAGTTTATGGGTGTTCATGTTATCATTATTTTTTGAAGGATAACATCTTTTCGTAGGTCTCCAAAGCACTCAATCATTCAATCAAACAATATCCAAATCCTTGAGGATATGTGTATGAATTCAGTCCTTCAAGGCAGCCATTGAAGGGTGGTGAGTTGCAACAAATTGTAATTTCATCATTCCTTCCTTTCCATTATCATTTATGATCGACATTTTCCATTGTGGAAGTGGGAACACTTAGGGTTTGATTGAGGAAATCCCCTGTATGGCACAAAATTTTACCTCTCTTTGAAATGTGTAGGTTATAGGTTTAAAGAGGATTGAAGAGGGCTTGAGGATCCATTTTGCATTATTTCCATTGTTGTCATAAACCTTATCAAGCCATATAAACTCAATTACAGATTTTATCTGATGGCATTCTGATAATTTTGCAAACGAAAAATAGAAGCTCAGATCCAACCCCAAAGGACCCCAAAATTAGTTCAAAACAATCCTATAAATACCCATGTTCCCTTGGGCATATAAGTCCTTGAAGGCACAACAAGACCAATTTTTTTGAGTAGGTTTACTATCCTCTGCACTTTCTAGATCTGCCAAAAGTTGATTGTTTTTATTTATCAGTTGTCGAGATCTTATATTTTTCATATTAGGGAATATAGGATCATTAGGTTAATCATTCCAAATTAATTCCAATCCATTCTAACCCCCAATTAGATGGAGATCTAGGTCTGATTGGCTCACCTTCATGGTTGATAGTCAATCTTATCACCTTGTTGATCTACATCTCAATGAAACCCTAGGAAAAGGCATCTTGCATCCTAGGTTCTTTGCATTTAGGACCTTGGATCCCTTTTTTTATGTTTCATTTTGGTGAGCTCGACATCTTAACACTATAGAATTTTTGAAATTGAAAGTCTTTCAAACCCTAGATCTAGGTTTTGCTTTGCATTGCTTGGCATTTCTCATTTAGGGTTGCATTTTTGTATCATAAATTTTGCATCACATATTGCATTATAGGTTGCATTAGGGTCATCTCTAGATCATATTTACATTTAATTTTCATTCATTAGGTTCTTAAAGTTTGAAATTGTTTTGATTAATGGGGAAAAATAGGTTTTGAAGGGACTCGAAACCCTTTACAAATAGGTTTTGTAGGGACCTGAAACCCTTACAAAGGAACACTACAAATAGATAAAACACATACAATCAGGACCCCAACAAAAACAACCTTCAAAAGATAGACAAGGCACTTCAAGCTGCATAAATCATGTTTTGAAGGGAGCCTTTGAAATTGTTAATTGCATTTAAATTACATCTTTCATTTAAGCCAAAAAAGTGAAAAAAAATGCATTATTTTATTTCAAACTTGCATCAAAATCACCATTCTAATATTTTTGCATCTTGGAATCAGTGAAATACTTCATTTTAGATCAAAATTTTGCATTCGAAACTTGTCAAAACATTTTCACCTTTATTTCACACTTGTATTTTGAAGTACATTGTCCTAAATTGACCAAAATTTGGAAAACCAATCACTGTTAAGTATGTTTGCAACATGAGACAACAACATACACAGTCATTTTTTTAGTTTTTTGAACCCCTATCAAGGACTCAAACGCCCTTGGGCATCCATGTCCTACTATAGGAGGCTCAGAGAACCTTTGCACATATTTTTGTCTTTGTATTTTCACTTTGTTCCTGCTTGCAGATGTCTGATTTGAAATTTTGAAATAGTGTTATTGCATGTTAAAGAAAGGTGTCATTTTTCTTGATTAGTTGCAAATTTGGGAAAAATAAAAATTGATCACTCACTAAGGAAGGATTGATTTATGGTAGATAATTATGTTAATGTGCAATATTATGGTTGGAATATGTGGTTATTATTTTGCAAACCTCTAAAGAGTTTTTGTTATGATAATTATTTTGTGGTTACATGTGTTAGTATCACACATTAAGTATAGCTCCTATTAAGAATTAGAGATAAAATCATTTGGCTGATAGTTTTTTGCTTCAAACAATTCTTAGATATGAGCTAATTATCTCTCTTGGCATCTAGTGTTTTATTCCTATGTAGGATGATATTTTACTCCTAAACTTGTTCTTGATTGATTGTCTCCAAGTTTGAAAGAGTTTCTCAAAGTTCACTGAGGATAAATTCTACCTAATCCTCTCTCACCATAAGATAAATGAGCCTAATGATGGGAGATATAAGGATTAATATATCTAATCCTATTGTGTTAATTGTGTTTTGTACTTAACTTTCTCAATATTTATTCACTTGCTTGGTTGTTGATTTAATTTCCTTGTTTTGCTTTATTTTCTTTTCTTTTCTTTGTCATTTGCTTGATTTCCTAGGACTTGTTAACAAGGACTTTGATCGATTGATGTATTCAAATTAAAATGAACTAAATGAATGCTTGATCTAAATGCAATAAATAAGTAACTATTCTATGTTTTTGTATTTTCCCAAATCAAAATATGAATTAATTAACTAATTAAATGCAATAAAAATATTCTAAATGCAATGCAATGTTAGAAAATGTTTAGTTTTTTTTTTTGTCATTTTATTGATTGCATTAGACTTGTTAGTAAGGACTTTGTCTCTTGTTGCCTTATCTTTATTGGAAATGGATTAGAACAATTATATTGAACTAAAACTAAAATCTATTATCTATTATAAACTAGACTAATGCAATAAAACAAGTAAATTCTATATAACAAATTATATGATACAATGATAGAATTTTAAGGATTCGAGTAAGGTGGAGATAGATAAATCTATTGTGCTTACTAATATAATTCAAACTTTTAAAAATAAATTACTTAACAACCTAAAATAAAATAAATTGGAACCCCACACTTGGAGACAAACAACTAAGATTCTCAATGAAGATGAATGTGGCATGTAAGACCTTTATTTATTAGCTTTTGTATTTTATTTTCTCCTCTCCAACCTGGGGCACTCCAACTAATGGAACAAGTATAAGAAGATAAAGTACTAAGCTAAGGAAAATTGTAGAGTAATATACTACTATAGTGGAAGCTTTGAAGATTCAAACTAAGAAAAAAATTGAGTCTTGTATGTGAAGGGCACACAATCTACTAAGAGGGGGCCCTTGAATCAATAGATCAAAAAAATTCCAAAAACCTTTACTCTTACAACTATTGTATATATTTTCAACATGAAGAGAACTAAACCATACAAGATAGTAATCAAAGCATAACACAAGATAATACATAACACTAGATATACATGGAAACCCAAGACGGGAAAAACCACAGTGATAAACCTTAGAAGTAGGAATATAATAAAAGAATTTATAATGTGATGTAGACACCAACCTATCAGAGACCAATCCCCAAATGAGTATGTAGGCACCAACCTATTGGATACAATAACCCCCATTGAAAGGAGACACCAATCACTATTGGGACAATACAACAAGTGGAACACCAATCCTACCAAAATATAGAAATAATGGCAGATTTGAAATTTAACTCTAATATGCACTAGAGACACAAATGACACACTCTCTCACTGAGAATGACCCTTTGATACTGGTGCTCCCTATTTCCTTCACACATCTGTACTCACATACCTTCCATTCATTACTCTTGACCCACTCACTCACATCTCATTGTTACATAATTACCTTAAAATGTATCCGGACACTTGAAATATATACATGAAATTACATTGACACTCTTCCATGTCAGCCAGGGATCCACACAAATCTCAGACAACATAGAGTGGACCTAAATTCAAATTTCATGAAACATGTAATACAATGGTCCAAACATAAATTTCTTTCCCCCAAGAGAACTTGACACCTTGCACCACCATGGAAACCTTAAATAGGTCATATCCTCACTCCACACACATAGAACTAATAGAACTAGTGTAGACACACTCTCCTTCTAAACTGTAAAGCAACACTACATTTATGATGGAAATTCCAACCATATTTAGAGATCTCTCTGCCTAAAAGATATCCTTCCAGACCAGTGCACTCATGTTGACTACATACCTGGCATGGTATAATAAATACATTAACTATATGAAGGTAGTCACACTTCACTAGACATGATATAAGATGATTGATTAGACAGTCTACACACTGATGCACAACATGCTTCTAGAACTTTAAGAGAAATAACAATTCTAGTACTACTATATAATCTTTTTTTTATTTTGACAACCTTCACATCTGATAGCCTTGACACCCTTTGATAACCACTATCAGCAACAATCCTTTGACATCATTTTGATATCAATGACAACCTATGTTCAACAATATGGAGTGTGGATTTTGCAAATAAAACTTATGAATTCAACTTGGATACCTCATAATTGACTTTCTATCGTACTCAAAAAATTATGGAAGGAGGAGAAACATCATAATTATCTTAAGATGTTTCTAAGGAATAGCCAAAAGCCATTTGGAATTCAAATGGGAGTGCTTAAATAGGATTTATAACTTAATCAAACTCACAATTAGAGGGGAGCTCAAGAGCTAACAAAAGTAGGTGGATTTAGGAATCTATATGTGCCCAACTTTGTAGTGCCAAAATTTTCTTGGTCTAGGCCCCTTTGTGCATTTGGCCTTATTATGCCCATCATTTGTAACTAATCTAATAAATTTTTATATGGGTTTTCATTTGTCAAAATTACCTAAGCATTGTTATCCTTTATCTCCCATGTGCCTATTATACATTGGAAGTTGTAGGGATTTGAGAAAATTTCTAAGTGGGGTATTTTTAGTCATTTTTTGGTATTTTTTGAAAGTTACGAACTTTTAATAGACTACTAGAAATTTCTTATTAATCCAATTTCTAATTATAGTGTCTAGTCCTACTTAAAAAAATTGTAAATTTATTTGTGCCCTTCATCCCTCCTTTTTTCCTTCACTTTCACCTTTTACAAAATCCGATGGTGATTCAAACCTCTTATCCTTCAAATTGTAATATTCCTTAGAACCCTTTTTGTGGACTTTTGAAGTGGATCCATATATTTTCCCTATCACTTAGAGGTGTTGGTAGGACATGCTTCATGGTTTTGATTTTTAGGTTCTCTCTTTGGTCTTATGTTTCTTCTTAGAGGTTCATGTTCACATGACATTGAAGTTGAGGTTTGTGTGGAGCTATTGTGATCACTATGTTTGTGGTCATTTATTATTACTTCATTGTTTACTTTTTGGTAATATCATGGAGGATCTTTAATCTTTATTTTATATGATGTGGAGAAATTGGGTGAGATATGGATACTATTTGAGAGTTATGTTGTTGCGCTTTAGTTTACATGTTTTCATAACATTATAGTTGTTCCTTGGTATTATATGGTATTGATGAAATTTGTTAAACCTTATATGTGAGTGCTATTGGTGGATTTTTTGATGTCTTCATTGATTTTAAATTCGATAATACACATTCAATCAAAGTTCCAAGTTGTATATGTGTCCTTTGTTGGATGTTCTCATTATATTATAATGTTGAGGTATTTAGGACTTCTTTGTGCATGATAGTGTATATAAAGGGACTTGTGATTAAGATTTGTATCAGGTTGCATTTGTTGATGGCACAAATTTTACATGTTATGATGAACTTATACCCTGGTTTTGAGGTGTGGGTAGTTGAATGTGTTAGAAAATAGTTATTTTTATTCCAATTATGGTGATTAATTCTTGGAAACTACTTAGGGGCATTTTTTACCATTGGGTTATTTTTTGTGTTTGGTTATAAAGTTGAGGTAGGATTCATGCTTCTATGTGATAGTTAGTGTGGAATTTCTCTCTAGATTCGATCTTATCTTTTGTGCATTTGCATGGTGGAGGCTAAGATAATTCATGTTTGAGGAGAAAGAGAGAACTTGGATGTCTTGATAGTACATGTTGAATATAACTATTGTTCCCTTGATGTTTGAGTTTACTTTTTGACCCATTATGCAATATCTATAACAAGTGGGAGAATGTTGGAAAATGTGTGTTGTAAATCTTGTATAATGCATATAATGTAAAAAATATTTTTATTTATGGTAATACCTAGTGAATCTATGGAAGTGTGCATCACATGGGTTAAACAAGCTTGGAGATATTTTGTATGTTGTATGTAACATCAAGATAAATATTTAATATTCATAAAACATAGTATCAAAAAGGGAAAAAATAGTACCCAAAAAAAGTAAATGAGGGGGGCATGGTTTTATAAGCTCATGGTTCAGAGGCACATGGTTTATGTAATATTAATTGGTCATTTTGTACAATTTCATATCTATAAGATCAAGCACCTAGGGTAGTTGTTGATTTTAGCTATCATAACCTTTGGCTTGTTGGCTAAGGTTGATTGATCATCTCTTGTAAGTTGCATATATGAGGAGAGGAAGTATCGATTGGGATGTGTGACTACACAATTTTAATTTTTTCACATGGAGTGAAATTGAGCTTGATATTTCAAAAGCACCATATGAAGACTCTGCAAGTGTATTGTAATATTTATTCACAAGATATACGTTGAGTGTTTGAGTGATTTTAAAGGCTAGGTTTTTCCCTTTGAGGGTTTTCGTAGGGCACATATTGTGTCATATGTATAGTATGTTTGTCTATTCTTTTGAATTATGGATTATAAATACTTGCTTATATAATTCTTTATGTGGGTTATATAGAAGTAGTTTAATATGATTAAAATTTTCCTTTAAACATGTACATCTACCCCATTGAAATCAACAATAAAATCATAATGTTAATCATAAAAGACTGTTGTTGTAACTTTTTTGTGTACTTGTAGATGCCAATTAATTGTGGGACTCCTTAGTGCTTGGGTATAACATGTTAATGTTGCTTACTAAGTCAACAAGCTCTTGCCTTGATAGTTTGGGGAATTAAAAATAGGCCTAATTTTTTAAAATTTAGGTGCATAACCACTTGTACACTCAAATGATGTATCACTATAATAATCATGATTACATTCATCAATATTATATATTGGATCATAAATCTAGTATGAATCATCTGAGTTCTTGGACTCTAAGTTTTCATTAAAACAATAATTCATGATTGTACAAAACATGTCATTTTGTAAGAGAACCACATTATTTTTACAAATTTATTCAACCTCAAGAGAGGAAAATAAGGAACTTATGCCTTAATATGAAACTACAACAACTTGAAATGTGATTTATACCACCACCAACAAGATAGACAATAAATACCTTGGTATTGTGATAATAGAGTCGCCACCACATGGAATGGGGACATCCTTAATGCATATCAAGCAAGCAAGGAAAAAATAATTTCTAGCTCTTCTTGCTCCTGGAGTCTTCAATTTTTCTCAACCACCTAAAATAATATCATTCTAAATATCCCTATCAAAGTTACCAATATTTTGCTGACTTGACTAGAATAACCTTCTTGATTGAGTTACAAGGGTTCAATAATTGATGGCCTAGGAAAGGTAACAACTAAGTTCATTCCCTAGTAGTGACTAGAACAACTTTCTTGAATGAGTTATAGTGGGTTAAATAATTGATGGCCCCAAAAACGTTAACAACTGAGTTCACTACCCAATAGATTCGTCATTATGTTGATGCTAAAAAATTCATTCCCTATCCTGTATCACCAAAACTCAATGTGAGACAAGGGGGAAAAAGTGTTTTATATAAAGAGTGGTTTTAGAGAAATTCATATGATTAGGAAAAATCCTCTTCTTTATTATTTTCAAAACCTAGGGGAGTATTCCCTTGAGGTCTTAGTGAGATAAATAAGATGTGATGTTGGGATTATCTAAGATATGAAAGCACAAATTGATAACCTTCCATAATTAAACAAATATGAGCACAATAGTATGTCAATCATATATAAACAAAGAGTGTGTAAAATGTACATAGAAGCCTTGCATATATAGGCATGAAACTTTGACTACCCCTCCAACACTTTTATAGCTCACTTGACATGTGTGTGAGCAAGTGGAAACTATGCATGTACTAGGTGTCTCATATTATGAGTACACATGTCTCAACCACATGAGGTGAGACAAAAGCATAAATACGTAAAGACACTAGATACAATTAAGCTATGTGTGAATAGGTCAATCCTGGAGAGATGATATCCTAACTAGATACGTAAAGGCACTATTTACACTAGTTCACCCTCCCTTTAAGTGTAGCCTAATGAGAAATGTATGTAAGATGATGAGTCCTACTACTAGGCAATGTTAGGTACTCAAGTATAAATTTCTCATAAATGGTGTAAAGGATAAAATCTAGTGGGAAATAAAAACCCCTCTCCAAAAGAGAAATGATGCAAATACAATGAAATGTATAAGGTAAGAAGATAGAGATAGAAGGATGAATCATGATGAACCCCCAAGTACTACTAATAAATAATTACAAGAAATATTCTCCCTCTAGGAGAGAAAAGAAAGAAGGTCTATGTGACCCCTCTATAAATGTAAGAAGGAAAGAACTCCATGCGAGGAAATTTTGGATGTTGTGGTTGTCATTGATGTCAACACTATTAGCATAAATTTCTTTAAGGCTATATATGTCGAGGATATTGAGAAAATTGAAATAAATATGTTATAGGTTGTCTGTGAAGCAATGAAGATCAGTATGGAGGAAAATTTAGTATGTTTTAAACTAGATGTTGTGGATTAAAGGGTTTGTTTTCAAGCCTATCTAGTTTCTACTCCATAAGTTTTAGAGGTGCACATGAAGATCTGAGGAAGTTATAAGTTTATGTGTTCTGACAACTATTCTGTTACCGCAAATGGTGTTCATGGAAGAAGACAATGTGATTCTGATAATTTGAGTTGTTGTGTATGTTCCTGTGACATTCATGGATGTTTCTAGATCATGTTCTATATGTGTTGCACGTCTGCATTGATCATTATGCTCACGATCCGAGATTTTCTCTTGTGTGTCCATATTTTTCATGTTCATGGCTGACAAGGTGTTTGAAGCCTGTTGTGGATCTTCGAGGAAGAATGTTTGAAGGTTTTTCATGTTCGAGGATATTGTTTTAGGTCCCTACCATATTGTGACTGACATTAGTTGATGTGCATTGATAATCTTTATTGTTTTGGGGTGATAGTTTGCATTCATTCTATTATTTTGTTGAAGCCAACATAAAGTAATGTAATTTCTTGTTGCGAATATATATATAAGAAATTTTTTATCTCATTTGATGTATGTGTAATGCGAAGTATGCAAGTGTTATGTGCAAATAAGGTTCATATCATTCGAAGGTAGAGCAGAGTGCGAAGAAGAGTGAAAGATAGTGAAGAAGTGTTCATGTGCTTAATCAGAACTGTACTCACGCATTTGCAAATGCTACTCTCCCAGTTCAATTTCTTCAGATGGTTTTAATCTGAATATTTTATGTAAGACAATGAGTCTTCCCTTGAGCAGTGAGCTCTAGGAAGTGCACCTGAATGCATGTGCATTCCTCTTATATTCCTCTTATACTTTTAATAGGGTATAACTTGTGGATTAAACTCCACTGTGGTTTTTCCCCTAACAAAGTTTCCACGCAAAAATCTTGGTGTTATGTGTGTTTCTGATGTGTTATTGATTCATGCTTTCATTGTTAATAATCAGATCTGAGAATTAAGGTTAATAATATTAATAAGTTTAAAATTTTGGGACAATTGATTCACCCCCTTTCTCAGTTGTTTGCTCTTGTGTTTCCAACAGGAAATACTTCCTCCCAAAACTGATAAAAGAAGAGAAACCATGAAAAATCACCTCAAAATGATGCATGTAGTGTTGGTAGATGCTCAAAACTAGATGTTGAAGATGATCCTTGATTGTTGAACAATATTTCTCCTCTTGGGAAGAAACATCATAAATGTGTGCAAAATGACTTCCCATTCATATGGGAATATGTAGGAAGAAGAATAAAAGTCTAGATGAATTTTGCACATGATCCAAAGACTAAGATGATGCCCATGATGTCTTCAAATTATGAAAAAAAATCTCCAAACTAATTTTGAACTATGACAAATGTTGATAAGATGGATTGGGTACCATATAATATTTATGAACAAGAACTATGGATGTATTGTGACAATTATATTGATGAGAATTTGGTACTACTACGAGAAATATCAAAATAGATGGTGACAAATTTGGATAGATGAAATCATGAATATCTATAGAATATGTCACACTAGAAGAAAATGTAGGCAAGGTAGGAGCAAGATCCAAATATGGCAATGGTGATGCAACTTCATTGAAGTTGACATCAAAAAGATGATTTCCTTAAAAAGTGTCATCTAAATATTGAAGGTGGGGTTTTACTAATATATATGTGATATCTAGTAGAAATGCATCCCAATGTGGTAGATTTGGAAAACTAACAAAGATGCCATCGTGCAAAGAATCACTAGAATCCATGGAGATATCAACACTAGATTTATATGTAGCATCAAATTATGGATGTTTTGTGAGCTCCAATACGAATTGGATGAGTTGATGTGAGACATGAGGTCATAATTCATCCCCATGATGTGAAATCCCACAATATTTGTACTTTATTTTATAATTTCTAGAGATGGTCTAATTATGAGAGAAAACAATGTGGAATGCAAGTTTACCCCCCCCCCCCCCGAAATGATCATTGTTGAAATATAGGCCCTCCTAGAAAGATGTGCAAATGAAATTATAAATTGTATTAATATTGGATGTCAAATAAATTATTTATAATGCACAATGGTTTTTAGAATTTCTAGAAAAAAGGACAATTCAAATCTTTAAAATACAAGAAAATTTTAATTCCTTGTGAAATTTTGATAATCAGGGTGAAAGTTATGCCCCATTGAAATTTTCTTACAATGGTGACTTAAGAGGCCAAAAAATGCATTAAAATAACTTAATTTCTAAATTGTCCTTATGTCAAAGTATCAGTGACAAAACCAACTTCTCATCAACCATTTACACTTGAAAATCTAGCTCTATAAGTTATGCAAAAAGGAAAACCCTCCCCCCTTTGCAAGCACTTAATTATTACCTATTAGTCTAGCCCAACCAATAGTGGTTAACATAAAAGGATAAAATTGAATGTTTATAGTGAATGTAATAATAAATTTTTATGATATTGAGTATTTGATGACTAATTAAAGTAAACACTCGATGCACACAAATTTATATAGTGAACAAAAATAACAACAAATAAGATTGTGTGGAGTTGGATGAAGAGGTAGAATACATAAGTGAGGAAGATCCAAAATAAAATGGACCACATGGGAGTTTTGACCTATAAATACATTCCATGAAGAGGCCACATAGGAGCCAAAAGGGGTAGAAGAGCTAGCAAGCCCAAATGGGGTTGAAGATTAGGTCTTTATAGAAGGTCATTGAAGGTTTGATTGCTTTGTGGGGAGTGATGAGATCAATTGGATTCATTAGAGAAAACTATAGATCTGGTGGATATGTTTGAGTTTGAGAGTGTTTAAACACTAATAAGAAGGTCATAGGAGGAGTCTCTTCAAGGACCAACTGCATGAACTAGAGGCCATGTTTCCTTTTGGGCATTGAGAGAAACCCTCGATCTCCAAATAAGCAAACTCCTACAAAAATGGTGTAGATCTTTACACAAGAATTATAATATAATGCACAATGTGAGCTCGACCTAGAGTTAGAATGTTTATGCATGATGTGAAGAGGAAAAAATGGTATGTTGGGTTGAAATTTGAGCCCTAGAGAAAGGCATGAGGGCTTGTATGATACTACAAGGGTCTCTACAGGGTTTTAGGCCAATATGTAGCTCATGAAAATCCAAAATTTCCAAACGAAATAATCCACACTTGTACTAGTTTTAAGACTAGAAAAAAAATAGACCACCAAATTTTCCAAATAGGTATCTATGAAGGTAAATAAACTAGACCAAATGGGCCTCTTTTGCAAATTGTAAACCTAAAAAGTGTAACCATGAACCATTCAAATAGGGCTAAAATAGGGAAAACCCTACAAATTTATAAATGTTGACCCAAAAGGAAAATGGGAACAAGGAAATTTGTCCCTCTATTATTTTATTTTTTAAAATTTAATAACTTTTTTGTATAATTTAGAATTATACAAATTTTTATGGAATTTGTACTATACAACAAACTATAAAAAATAAGTTACCAATTTTGATGAAATAAAAGGTATTTCTTTGTTTCTCAAGCCTTTTGGATGTAATGGTGATGTCCATTTGGACACATGATAGTCCAATGGTAGGGAAATGTGTTAGTCACCTTGATGTAAGAAGGAACATGTGTTCATGGATTTGATACCATGTTGGGATTAGCCAAAATTTGAAAGTGTGAATTGATAACCTTCCACAAGTGAACAAATCAATCCCTTGATCATAATGAGCAATTGATTCAAGTTTTATGTTTCTCACACAAATACATGTGCAAGAAAAATATGGAAATGAAGAGTGCATTCACGAACCATAAGCTAAGATTTCTGATTAAACAAATGCATTCCTCTATGTGACAAGGAACATTCATGATAGTCTACTTAGTAATCCATAACTCAATAAGGTAGACCCATTTATTATAATAGAAATACTACACCAAATATATTTTGCAATTCATATATAAATCAACTAACTACTACAATAATAGGCTAGTAAGTGTGGCCTTAAGAATAAATAAAGCATACCCATCCTCTAAATTAACCCTTTAAACAATCATGGAGACACTTGTTCCATAAATAAACTCCTATATTTCCCACCTTTCCTTGATTTGTAACACCACTTGACATGAGAAAATGAACTTGTACCTTTGGTTGATACACTATAATATGCTTGATCAACAATGGGCAACACTTTTGAAGTAGATCAGTGCCCCAAGATTGCTAACCAACCGATAACAACCCTTTCATCTTTTAAACATGTATATATCATTACAATTTTACTATTCAAGGTGGGTGGGTAGGAATGCCAAAGTGGTTCACTAATTTGTAGGTCATCCATGTTTTCTTGTATCATCTTCACATAGTTGTTTACATGCAACCACGTTCATTCATAAGAAAACCACACCCTTGAGGGACAAATAGGTGCTAAGAAGGATTGTAAAGCCATCTTGTATCATATTACATTCAAACAAGGCTATAAATGGTGTCTTGGGTCATGCATGGAGGCAAATATGGTTTGATGTTTAAACATTGGACTTTCACTTGAATGCATGCTTGAATAGTGATTGATGTATTAAATATCCTACAAGCTAAATGTCATGGATCTACAAATTGGTGTGCTAGATTCCAAGTGGGAATGGGAGATGGGAATCAGTAAAGACGAATGTCACACAAATATTTTACACTTGGGGGATGTAGGCATTAAGAGTCCAAAAATCCCACAAGAAGAGGTGTGAGGAGGAATTAGGGTCAAGAAAGTGACTTATTAGATACCATGAGATGAAAAGTAGAGAGGGAGAAGAGAATATAGAAACCCAAATTTAATATGCATGATGGAGGAACAAGAATTGGGCTTTGATATTGTCAAGTACTCGATGTGTCATGTCCCCTTTTTTAGCATTCACTATTTTTGGAAAACCTAGTTTCCTAAGTAGCAAGCCAAGACTTGCGGATGAATCGAGAAAGTTGGGTTTTCAAAGTGAATTAATTAAATTATTATTGAGTGACAAATTAATGAATATTCATGTTATATTTTTGGGACCAAGTTGGGTGTGGGTTGAGCATGTTAATAGTAAAATTGGTGATTCTCCTCTTGGTAGCAGGAGTTACAACTTTTCAAATTCATGTTTTCCCTCGTTGGGCATGGGATTTGGATCCCAAATTAGTGTTGGTGGTGGTTTTGATATATTATTGTTTGTTTTCCAAGTTGGGTTTTATTCTATGCATTATTTTCTCCCACAGGTTGTGACAATTTTTTAGAGGTTGGTAAATCAATGAAGGATGAATCTTTGAGGTTGGTAAACCAAGGGGATTCGGGCTCAAAGATAGTGGCTCCAAGTGCAATTTCATTCAGAGATTTCCATTGTGTTGAACACTTTCTGTTTGTGCTCTTTATTCCAATTTGATTGTAGTTTGGAGTGCGCAGTGTATATTTTTGAGTTATAGATTTTATTCTTATTGTGAGAAGCATATTTTAATTTTATTACAAGATTCAAGTATGTAATTTTCTGCTTGGAACTTTGTATGAAGTTTGGAGTGAGTTTGTGTGGAGTTTTCTCTAGTTTTGATGTAAGTTTTGGCTTCTAGATCAGAGAGTTGCAATGTATTTTATAGAAGCTATTCATGGTCATTATCTACTATATATGACATAAAATATTATGTAATTCCATGTGGGGATCAATAATAAATCATTCTATTTTAGTTGATCCTTACCCAATTTCCAATTTGACGCATTTTGGTGTTGTTTTTAGATTACTCAATTTTCTCTATTTTGAATTTGATAGAAATATTAACTCCAGATATTGAGATAAGTTCATTTCATAGAAATAATGAGATTTTCTAGATTTGAGTTAAGTAATTTTTGGGATATCATAATTTGATCAAATCTAAAGTTTATTTTTATTTGGGACATTACAGTGATATCAGAGCCATGATCTTGCCAACCTGAGGATTTGATCATATTTTTTGAAAAAGGGAAAGAGGAGTAAAGATATAGTTGTTGTTGATTGGATATTCTTTCAAGATCTACAAGGGATTGATAAAAAAATTACAAATAGTCTTACAAAGACAAGAGAGGCAATGAGGTTGTTGGAAAAAAAACTGTTGGAATCAAGCAACACTAAGAGGGGGGGTGAATTAGTGTTCTGCAATTTCTAACTATATTGAGCTGATCCTTTGAGAATTTAAAACATTAATTCAAAATAAATATGCATGAATATAAAACAAACAACCACAACACCATAACACAATAATTTTTACATGGAAACCATGTTAGAGGAAAAAACATGGTGGATGGCCAATCCACAATATCATATGAGTATACTCAAATGAAGTTTACAATATGGGGAATGCACTTGCATTCAGGCGCATTGCCTAGAGCTCATTGCTCAAAGAAGACTCACTGTCTTAAAAAGAAAATTAGATTAAATCCATCTAAGAATTTGAACTGAGAAAATAGCATCTACATATGCTTGATTACAGTTCTGGTTAGGCTCAACAATTGATCTTTTGTCCTTCAGACTAATTCTGCACTTCTGCTCTATTCTGCTCAGACTCACAACACATCCTTTATGCACAAGTGAAATTGTGCATTTTCACTCTTCTGCTCTGCTCTGATTCGCAACACGCACCAATAGACCTTTTTCATATATCAATTTGATATGAATGATCTCTTATATATTATGTGACTAAGAATTTAATCGCAATATGTCAGCTTCAATAAAACACAAAAAATATTTACAACTGTCGGCTCAAAACATGAGTAATCCTTAATACGCACCAACCAAAGTTGGCTATAGCATAGAAATGATCAACATCAACATGTACGAACACAAAAATACTTAAACAATTATTTCCCAAACATCCACGACATGTTACATTCATGAAGTCGACTTCTGTACTGATAAAGCAGAGAATTAGCCAACTGGATCTTTTAACTCACACACGGTCAGTACAAGGCACTGAGATTCATGGATAACACAAAGCATACATCGATCAACCTTCCCTAAGATACGCAACACAAAATATTAATAGAAAATATTCATGTGAATCAATGAACACAAAACTGTCAGATGCTTTGTTCTTCTTTAACTATTTGTAATCTGACTGCCGGTATGATCAAATGATGATGTGTGGATCCAATCATCGACTAGGTTTTCCATCAATGACAACACCAAATGATATTCACAATGTCTCTTGCCAGCAATCTCCCCCTTTGGCATTGATGGCAACACTTAGTGAAAAATGACTAAGTGTTGGATTACTACCAACATCAATTGCACTGCCATTCTTCAAAATTTCAAAAATAAAACTCTCCCCTTGATATGATTATACATTTTTCACTCTACTACTCTCCCCCTTTGACATCAATGGAAAAGGCAGCAATCCGCATATCAAAAATCAAACAAAACTATTATGAACAAATTTCTTATGTACAAACAGGCTTCTTCAGCTTACATAAACTTGAAAATATTTGCAAAATCTTTCTTCAACAAAGTCAAATTTGTGTCCCAAACCCTTTTGAGACTCTCCAAAATTGTTATGTGACCACAAACCAAGTAGGATTGTGTCTCTGCAGACTCAAGTTTCACTAGATCACCAACTGCCTTAGCATCTTCAGCTTCCTTTAATGCACTTGACATTATTTCTATCTTTGAACCAATTGGGCCTCTAAGTTCACATGCTCTTTCCACAATTTTGTCATTTTCATACTTCAAGCACCTTATTTTTTCAAGCAGAGATATCACCTCACCTTCTAAATTTCCAACACCACTAGTTAAAGGATCAAAAGCTTCAGAAATAGCAGCTAACTGTTTTTCAAGATCCTTAACCTTCTTCTCATTGACCTCAGTAAATTTTTTCAAAGACAAACATGACTTATAAATCTTTCCACTTTCAGATAAAGAATTTTGAATATTCTTCACATAGGTGGCTAACAAATTTTTATCTTTTTTTATCATTCCTTGCAACCTATTTAACCTTTTGGAATCAAATTCCTTCTAAACTTTAACCATGGCTAACTTCTTAAATGACTCAAAATGAGTACTTATAGAGTTGATGAGCTTCTTCAATTCTCCAGAGGAGGAACCGTTCGGATCTTTGACATGAGTAGGCATTATCTTCTCCAAAACTCTAGATGCAAGATTTAAGAGTTCACTATCTTCAATGTGAGACTTCAACAATTCTGTAGCTTTTGCCTGGGAAAATTATGCTACCTTCATTTTCTAAATTGGAGACAAAGTGGATAGGTCGATAGGACCTTCAACCAATTCAGGATCAAATTCTTCCTTTTGTTCTACCAAAAATTTCTTCACTGCCTCTACAGTGTCTCTTGCTTCCACTGGAATTTCCTTCACATCAACTTTCTTTTCTTCAGCCACTATTTCCTCAGTTGCAGGTTCTTGCTTATCTTTAGTAATCTCAACTTTCTCAACCGATAAAATTTTAGGAACTTCAATCTATTGTCCACATTAGGAGGAATCTGAGTATCCTCAACTGTATCTTGTTTTTCTTCTTCTTCTGTCGGACCAAATCATATATCTTTATCTTCAGAGACAACACCAATTTTGTTGCTTAACAAAACTTTTCTCATAATTTGTTCAGTTTCTTCTGCAACTTCTTTACTCTGACCAATCATGAGCTTATTCACTCTTGTCTTGCTCTTGAATTCCTTTTTAGCTTTATTCAGTATTGTCTTCATTTCTTCCATAGACACTACTGGACATAACTCAACAAGAATTCTTTCTCTCATTTGCTCTTCTTCTAATCTAGCATTTACTCTTCTCATTTCCAAAATCTCATACAAGCTTTTAGGTAAATTAGGCATTATTTCAATCAGAACTTTATTGAAAACATTTAAATGCTTTATTGTAGCCTCCTCAAGAGTTCTTTGACCAAATTTATCAAAAATTTCATACCATTTACAAAGCGGCTTGAGATTTCCATCTTTAACCAAAGCTTTCTCAACTTCTTCTACTAACAGACTAGGTTTCTCAATTTTTACCTTTTTCTTTGTTTTTCATCTCCACCGGAGGGCTTGCTTTTAGTAACCTTTGTTGCCTGGGTTCCCATATGCTTTATTTCTCTCACATCTTCACCCAACTCAGTTTCTTCATCTTCTGAGACAACTTCATAGACTCTTGTGCTCTTATTCTTCTTCCTCTTACCAAATCCCATGGATTGAGTTTTCATAGGGATTGGCTTCATTGCAGGGGCAGATAGGGATGCAGAGCTCCTTGTTGACCTAATTCAGGCAGATGGTGCTACCAGACTAGCAAATTCAATTTTTGTTGGCTCTTTTTTTGCTTCATCTTCTTCTCTTTTCCTTCTAGCTTCATTTAATTTTTTTGCAGATATGCCCATTCTTTCTGCTAAGATTTCCACCTCTTTTCTTACTTTTTTGACTATCATAGGTTTTCTGAGTTCATTGTGCACTTGTATATCTTTTTTTGCATAAGTACCAAATCTCTCTTCTGATGGATTGAGAGGCTTTCTCAGTAAATTTTGTGTATACATTTCTAGAATGTGCTCTTCAACTTCATAACCCATCGGCATGATCTAGACTATTCTAGGATCAATGGCTTCCATCATGCATTGATCAATATCTACCATAAAATAGATAGTATCCTTATATTTCTCCATAATAGAGGTAGGAATTCTTTATCTAGCATGCATCATGTTCTGAAAATTCTTCAAGTATCCCCAGATTGTAGTTCTTCTGGCTTGACTATTTCCAATTCCATACAAAATCTCTCTAATATGAACAACTATATGTTGATCACCTTGCGAATGTACTTTTCCAGCACTAGGAACTTCTTTCATGAAGTAGAAGAATAAACATAAAAGAAATTTACCATACTTAAAGGAATTTTTCTTGTCCTTTTTTATCTTACCAAGATTTTTCTTCAGTTGGCTCCAGAGCAATTCACAAAGATCATAGTCTGCATTCTCCTTTACCATTTGATAGGCTACATAAATGGATGTGCCAGACACAAAATTGTCCAGAATTGAGTGATATATCCTGTAACCAATGATCATCAATGCAAATTTCATATTCATTTCAATGATATCTTCGATTAGCATGGCTCTTCGATCGTATTTTGAACCTGTTGCATCAGTCACCGTTTGATTCTTTATGGACTTCAAAATCGGTAATCCACCGGAATAATTTAAAATTGTAATGACACTTATAGCCTCCTTCGTAATCTTGAAGGGTATACTTAACCACATGAATTCATCATGAACTCAACTCAAGATGTAACAGACCCATTCACTCTCTTCAAACACGGGGAATTTAAAAATCTGTGTAAATTTCTTCTCTTCTAGAGTTTTAAATTCTGGCTTGACATAAGAATCTTCTCTTATAATGTGATTGTTATACAAATTCAGTAGCTATGCACTTCCTATCTCTTCAATGTTTGTGTGAATATATGCCCTAATATCTTCAGTGTGTAAGATGTCATATGGAATAGATGAAAAAGCACCTAACAGGTTGGTCTCAATAGACTTGAAGGGATGCCATTTGAATTTGGGGCAGGGTATGTTCTTAACTTCAACTACCAATGGAGTAGTCATTTTCACCAATTCACAAGTTTACAGGTTTCGCTGATAAATACCTTTACGTCGGATCGCAGTTTGATTGTTGAAAGCTTCTTCACACTTGAATTTCGCCTCAATTTTCCAAGGTTCACCTCAGAGTTCTTCAAAATGCTAAGTGACAAATGAAGGATAGAAATGACCTTTTATCACTCCAACACTTAACCCTTTTTGTCACAATAAATAGTTTTATCCTAACTCATCTGGTTACACTATTTCCATGTGTTGTGATAGATAATTCTTTTGCAGACCTCCAATACTGCATAATACTTTCTCCAATAGGTTCAACAATATTTGTAGAGCATCTATGCACTTACTATACTTATCCACATTTTGGTGTCAATTACTAGTAGGGGGTTAGGATATTTTCTTGACAGCTCCCCCTAGGCCAAAATCCTAAAACTAATTCCCGAAGGAATTAACAGAAGCAGATTCTGGTGTTGGTGCATTTTCTTCATTAGAGGGACTTTTCTTCACCCATTTCTTCTGCATTTTCTTTATGATCACATCTGTAGTGAATTTTCCTTTTCCCTTAACATCCTTCTACATGTTTCTCCTTTGATTTACCAGACCTTTTATGTTCCAACATAATCTAGCAATGTGACCAAATTTGTTGCAATTATAGCACACAACATTTTTTCTATCCAGACCAATTGTTACACTAATTTTCTTTTGATTTGCACTGGTTAGTAGTATGGCCAAATCTATTGCATGTATAACATCTGACATTTCTATGAAAGTTGTTCATCACATTTTTGTACTAATTTGACTTGTGACCAAACTTATTGCAATTAAAGCACTGACCTGTGAATGATGGACCACTTGGATTCATCATTTTTCTACACTAAGAAGCCATATGACCAAATTTATCGTAGGTAAAATAGTAGCCATTAAATCTTTGGGCATTAGGTTGTCTTATCAGATTTATTCCAGCTCTACTTATCTGATTTTCTTGCCTAGGTCTCCTTTGTCTGAATCTGGAACTTTCTCCTTCTTCATAACCAAGACCTCGCTTGTCACCATTTGTCCTCTGACTGTTAATCAGTTCATCAAGCTTGGTTGAGCTAACTTTGAACTTTTCTTTGTACTCATTTGTAGTAGCAAGTTCATCTCTAAGATCATCAATCTATTTTTCAAGTACTTCCTCATTGTTTTTAGAATGTTCCAATTCACTGTCCAGACGGCTGCATACTTCATTTTTTTTCTTTCAGAGACTGTGCAAGCTTCTCTTCATTATTGTTTTTGTCTTCAATCTCCTTGGTCATCCTCATCATGATAGATTCCATTTCATGCTTTAGGACTGTATTATCTCTAGTAAGCTTTTCACATTCTTCTATCTTTTCCTTCAGGGCTTGACTGAGTTGCTCATCTTCAATGCTTTTACTATCATTCTGCTTAATCTGATCACAGAGTTCCTTTATCTTGTCCCTGGACTTGTTGATTTTATCTTTCAATGACTCAATGAATTTCTCAACATCCATGACGTTTTCTTGCAATTTTTGAACTTCAAATTTTGATTGATCAAGATCATCTAGGGCCACCATAAGTTTTTGAAGACTACTTGAATTCATTGAAACACTTTACAAGATCTCCCCAAGTTGTTAGACTTCTTCTTCTAAGGAACTAGCTCTGATACCAATTGTTGGAATCAAGCAACACTGAGAAGGGGGGTGAATCTGTGTTCTCCAATTTCTAACTTTATTGATCTAATCCTTCAAGCATTTAAAACATTCATTCAAAGGAAATATGCATTAATATAAAAAAAACAACCACAACACCATAACACATGAATTTTTAAATTGAAACCCTATTAGGGGAAAAACCATGGTGGATGGCCAATCTACAATATGATCTGAGTATACTCAAATGAAGTTTACAATATGGGGAATGCACTTGCATTCAGGCACACTGCCTAGAGCTCACTGCTCAAAGAAGACTCATTGTCTTACAAAGAAAATCAAATTAAATCCATTTGAGAATTTGAACTGAGAAAATAGCATCTACATATGCTTGATTATAGTTCCAGTTAGGCTCAACAATCGATCTTTTATCCTTCAAAGTGATTCTGCACTTCTGCTTTATTTTGCTCAAACTCGCAACACAAATCCTTTATGCATAAGTAAAAATGTGCATTATCGCTCTTTCGCTCTACTCTTATTTGCAACATGCACCAACACACCTTTTTCATATATCAATTTGATATGAACGATCTCTTATATATATCCATGACTAAGAATTTAATCGCAATATGTCGACTTTAATAGAACACAAAAAATATTTACAACTGTTGGCTCAAATCATGAGTAATCCTTAATGTGCACCAACCAAAGTTGGCTATAGCATAGAAATGATCAACATCAGCATGTACGAACACAAAAATACTTAAACAATTATTTCCCAAACATCCGCGACATGTTACATTCATGAAGTCGGCTTTTGTACTGGTAAAGCAGAGAATTAGCCAACTGAATCTTCTAACTCGCACACGAATCAATATGAGGCACTGAGATTCATAGATAACACAAAGCATACATCGATCAACCTACCTTGAGATATGCAACCCAAAATATTAACAGAAAATCTTCATGTGAATCGATGAACACAAAACTGTCGGATGCTCTATTCTTCCTTAACTGTTTGTAATCTGACTGCTGGTATGATCAAATGATGATGCACGAATCCAATCACCGACTAGGGTTTCCATCAATGACAACACCAAATGATATTCACAGTGTCTCTTGCCAAAAAAAACTTCAAAATCTAGTGTCACCTAAAGAGAGTTGGAGTTCTTTGAAGGTTCAAAAAATCAATCTAAAAGCTTTCAAGTTTATGTTCCTACTTGAAGGTGATCTTGCTATATCCATTCCCCCTTCAGATCCCATCAAAGTATCTTATGCTAATCAAGATGAGGGATTTAGAAATTTAGTCTCATACAATGATTATATCACTTAGATGCAAAGCATGTTGGCTACAAGGGGCTACAGACATCACCCAGATCCTAGTAGAAAGGAACCCATGAATATAAATATTAAATCTTAAGCTCCAACTTTTGATGGATCAGACAAGATTAATCGGAGCATGGTTACAAAACATGCATGACTATTTCATACTTAGTCCCATGAAGGAGTAATTTGTCATTCAATATGCAATATTGCATATTGGAGGAGCTTCTCATGATTGGTGGTACCAAGGTATGAACACCCAAGACCACATCCAGGTAAATTCTTTTGATGAATTTTACCAAAGGTTGATTGATATATTTAAACTCAAAGTTGAAGAGGAGCAAGTAGTTATAGAATGGTTCATAGGAGGGGAATCTAATGCAATGAGTGCATTGAAAAATGATGAATGTGTGACAAAGTCTCAGGCTAACACTTTGGTCATGTATGAAATTACTATGGATAAGGGGGTACATGAAGAACATGATAAAATGATAGCCTTGAATCTTAATTTGGATTCATTTGTTGAAGATTCTAAGACTAATATCTACCTTGATGTCTCTAGTGGAGTAGATATTGATGATAAGTTCTTTGAGGTACTTTTAGAAGATGGAAATGAAAGAGGCAAAGGTGATGATAACTCAAAATTAGATTTTGATGATCACTCATATCATTTCATTACTGGTATTTCAGGCATCTTTGGGTTTGTCTTCTAAACCAAGCCTATGGAGGAGGATGTTGATGAAGATTTCATTACTTATACCTTGATCGAAGCAATCAACCCTCTTTCATTTGGGATATAAAAGTTTCATCATCTAAGTATGATGATGTACTATCTTGGGATGAATTACCCTTTCATTCCAATGTTGTTTAAGAATTCATCTTAAGAGTCATGTAGGGAGGATGGTATTGAAAAAGCTAAGGCTGAAAGGTATGTTGATGACATTGAATGCA
Organism: Sequoiadendron giganteum; assembly: GCA_007115665.2. Classification (NCBI taxonomy): domain Eukaryota; kingdom Viridiplantae; phylum Streptophyta; class Pinopsida; order Cupressales; family Cupressaceae; genus Sequoiadendron; species Sequoiadendron giganteum. Next base: position 145,046,483 of record CM021104.1, read on the forward strand.
AATTTGATTTATTATTGCTTTCTACTGGTTTTGAACAAAGATATAGTAGGCTTGATTTTGATAAAAAAAATATATAAGCCTTGATTATGAACTTGAAATGTAGGGAAAGGGAACCCTTTGGGTTTTTGGCCTTAGGTTTTGACACCTTTCCCAAATTTCACAAAGGGGGGTTAGGAAAAGAGGTGGGAGATGTGATGAATTGGAAATGCAAGGATGGAATAAGGGTTTGAGGGATTTGGACAAGGTATGAGATTGACTTACAGCTTGATAGGTGAGCCAACTAACCCTTAACCAAATCTGGAAATGTCCTAATGATGAAATGCAATGGTCTACCTAGGTTAATAATGTAATTTACTATTTTGATGCAAATAAAAAAAGTACATAAGTTTACAGAAAAATTTGGATAATAGAAATGAGTAGAACAGGACACTATGCACTTGTGATTCAAATTTGAGGCAGAAAATGGACACAGATGCCCATGGTGTGAGTGTCCTTGTATGATTTTTTGGATCTATTTTCGAGGTCCTCTAATGTTGGATCTAAGCTTCGAATTTTTCCATTAGATCTATCATAACACTTCCATATATTTTTATAACTAAGTTTTTGTAGAATGACAAGATGTAGGTCTTCAAATGCAACAATAAACATTTTTTCTTCCAACTCCTTTCAATATTCTTCAAACTTGAGATCTAAGCATTCACAAAGAGAAGAAATGTTGATCCATTTTAGGGTATTTCCTCAATCAAACCCCGTGTAAGTGTTTCCACTTCCACAATTACAATGTCAATGATAAATGGATAATGAATAGGAAGGAATGATGAAATCATAGTGTTGCAACTCAACACCCTTAAATGACTTGAAGGACTAAAGTTATGCACATCACCTCAAGGTCTTGATCTTGCTTGCTTGATTTTCTTGAATGCTTGAATGCTTTGGAGACCTATAAAAGTGTTAGCCTTCACAAAAATAATGATAACATGAATACACATGAACTCACATAAGATTTGACATGAAGTTAGGATCTTGAATTGTTACAATAAAGCTTTGAAAATGTTTCTCTTGACTTGCTCTTGAATGATATTGATAATAATTGTTTTTAATGTTTACATCTTTCTAGTTGATGTTCAAATGATGCAATAACTAGGTATTTATAGGAATTTACTCAATTTCCCAAAAATTAAATCTCGATGGTTGACTTTAGACACTTGAAATTCACATATTAAATTGCCACAATTGACATATTTCAGTTTGGAGGGAAAATAGGAGGGCACTCATGCCTAGGGTGTGAGTGTCCTAGACCTATTTTCCAAGGTAGTTGATGTCTAGGGAAATCTATTAGTTAAATGCAATTGATTCCCGCTTGCAATTCCTTGAAAATTGTCAAAAATGGGCCATAGGATGCATAATTTAAGAAATTAAATACTCAAATAGGTCCAATAATTTAAGGGGGGACCAAACATAAGGTGAAATTTTCATGGGTGATAATTTATGATGCTACATTTAGCCCCCACTCTAGTAAGAGTATGAACTTATGCTCAGACTCTCACTAAAGTAGAAATTTTATGTCAAGAAGGGTCTAATTGTCCAAATGTTGAAGAGATAGGATGGCTAAGGTGTTGAAAATGAAGGTAAATTTGTAGCTTAAAACTTGTAAAACTATGTGAGTGTAGATCTAATTAAGTATTCTTTTTCATAATTATTTGTGCATGATTAATCTGTTTAGATCAATTCTTTGTAAATGATTATTCTCTTTAGATCAATTTTATCATGTATAGAACTAGACATAAGATTGTAGAAGAATGTAGACAGAATATAGAAGTGACACAACATATACGTGGAGAAACCCTTTTGGGAAAATACTCCACCAGAACCGATATTGATTGTATTATTTAACCTTAGAATAAGATTATAATAACACTGTATCAATCCTTGATTGATATGCTTCCTTTTTCTTCAACAATGCTTCTTCACAACCTGCAATAAAATTTCTTGAAACTCTTATGCACTTGCTGAAATATATAGATGATAACGAGAATTTTAAACTCCTAAGAGTTGACAATTACAAGAGAATAAATCTCCTCTCAAAAAATATGCCTAAATTGTGCAAGTAGAGTTCCACACTATAACATGAAGTCAAAACCAAAGTCTCCTCAATTTAGGCACCCCAAACTAAACACTTAACTGAACTCTAGTCTCAAAAATATCTTGTAAGTTCTCCACCTCAAAGTTGGCACCCAAGAATTGGTCCCACTTAACAGAGCCTTGTAAATATCTTCTCATATAAAAGGTGTTAACTGAAAGATGCCAACTTGGGCGCCCAAGGTGGGTCCAAGTCAATCTTTGTTAACTGAAACATATATCTCCATCAATTCATGCAAAATTTATGCATTATTGATCATCCCCACTTAATTGAAAGTATCCACCTATTATTTTTCATGCAACTAAAGTCATTAGTCAAGTCAACTAGTATACAACTCAAAATAACTACATGTAACTGAAGATAACTGAACCATAACTGAACTAAACTAAACTAAATAGAACTGATACAAAACTAATACTGAACTGATAGTGGACTAATAGTGCCACTCCACTCTTGTAAATATCAATCCCTATTTTTTAGGAACCTAGACATGCATTACTAAAGTGTTATCAATCCTCCAAACAGTTAACTAAAACAAGGTGGGTTCCACCTTCCATGTGGGCACCCCATGTGCTCCTATTATTTAGGAACTCATCTTGGACACCCCCACATGTTCCTATTATTTAGGAATAATTAAAAATGTCAATTTGCATGTTCATTTCATTCGAATTTAATCTCTTTCTAATCCTAGTGTTGGAGAACACTTTCCAAGGACTTAGGAGATACATGAAATATGTTTAGGATTGCAATTAAGTGGCATCATATTCCCAACATTCTCCCACTTGACATTATACATTGCAATTATTCTAAACAAGGAATCATTATTATAAATCAAGTATAGGACTCGAGGCCAATGGCCTTCTTGCACCAAGAGAACTTATCTGTAGGAACTGGTTTCACAAGATAATCTGTAGCATTGATCAAAGTGTCAACTTTCTCAATCAATACCTTCGCACTCTCAACCATTTCTCACACAAAATGATACTAAACATCAACATGCTTAGTACGATCATGATACATAGGATTTTTGGCTAAACAAATAGCACTCTGACTTTCACTTTCAAGTCTAATTCGTTTGCAATTAAAACCAATACCTTTCCCAAGTCTACATAACCAAATTGCCTCTTTAGAGGCATGTGTAGCAGCCATGTACTCTACTTTTGTGGTGGAAAAACCAACCACGGGCTGCCTCTTACTCATCCAATTAACCGTAGCTCCAAACAAAGTAAACACATAGCCACTTGTCGACCTCCAACTGTCCAAGTTTCCTGCCCAATCTGAATCAATAAAACCTTGTATGTCCAATGATCTATGCATAATATCAATATCATTAGCACCATGATAAGCCAAATAGTAATTAGAAGTACCTTGTAAATATCTAAACACCCTCTTAACATAAGTCAAATGTTCTTTACCAGGATTAGACATAAACCTACTTATAACTCCCACTACTTGGGCCATATCTGGTCTTGTACAGACCATTGCATACATCAAACTACCAACTGCACTAGCATAGGGAATTTTAGACATTTCCTCATGATCAAAATCAGATTTAGGACTCATGTCTAAACTTAACTTCATGACAACTAGTAAAGGAATATTAATTGTTTACTATCCTACATGTTAAACCATTTCAAAATAGTATCAACATAGTTGCTTTGATTTAAGCAAAGCTTTATGTTACCTCTATCTCTGCTGACATGCATACCAAGAATATATTTTGTAGCCCCTAGATCTTTCATCTCAAATGTGTTAGAGATTTGTGCTTTTAATTCTTTGATCATTACCTTGCTATTACCAATAAACAACATGTCATCAACATACAAGATAATAATTAAAAGTTGATCATCAATAAACTTCATGTAAACACAATGATCTTTCTCACTCCTAACATAACCATTTTTTAATGCAAAACCATCAAACTTTCGGTACCACATTCTAGGTGATTGTTTCAATCTATATAAAGATTTCTTTAACCTACAAACCAAATATTTTTTTCCTTTTACAAAAAAACCATCATGTTGCCTCATATAAATCTCCTCATCAAGATCCCCATGCAAAAAAGCAGTTTTCACATCCATATGTTCTATCTCAAAATCATGAGTAGTAGCAATAGATAAAAAGAATCTAATAGAAGTTAATTTAGCAATAGGAGAGAATATTTTATTAAATTCAACTCCCTCTCTTTGGGAGTAGTCCTTGTCTACTAATCTAGCCTTGTACCTTTTGAGATTACCATCTACTCCAATTTTCTTTTTAAAGATCCATTTACAACCAATGTCCTTTCTTTCTTTGGGAAAACTCTCAAGATCCCATGTGTCACAAGCATCCAACGAATCCATTTCCTCATGCATAGCTTGTGACCAAAGCTTGTTATCATATGAAGACAAGGATTCCCTATAAGAACTAGGTTCATCATTAGTAATCATCAAAGAAAATATACAACATAAATCAGGTGGGCTATACCTATCAATGATATTTCATTGTCTTGTGGATCTTCTCAAAGAAGGTTCTTCTTGTTCCTCAATATGCCCATCATGAGCATCTATCTCAGAACTTTGTGAACTCTCCTCATCCAATCCATCCAGTTGTTCTTCAACATGTGCATATTCTTACTTCTCGGTTTTTATCTCAAAATGCACTATTTGAGAAGTATCCTTCTCCTTTGGTTGTTCATCTCCAGTATAAGCTCTAAATTCCCTAAAAATCACATCTCTAGACAAAGTAATTTTTCGGGTTGGAGAATTCCAAAGCTTGTTACCTTTTACATTTTCACCATAACCTATGAATATACATTTATGTGCTTTTGGATCCAACTTAGACCACTTTTCTCTAGGAACATGAACAAAATCCTCACAACCAAAGATCCTTAAATGTGCAACACTAGGTTTCCTAGATAACCACATTTCATAAGGGGTTTTATCTTCAATGGATGAACTAGGAGATCTACTGATTAAATAATAAGAATTACATACCACCTCAACCCAAAGGCATTTATCTAGCTTAGTACTACTTAATATGATCCTAGCTCTTTCCATTAAGGTTTGGTTCATCCTCTCTGCTACTCCATTTTGTTAAGGTGTATATGGAGTAGCTTTCTATCTCACAATTCCTACATGCTTACAATAATCACAAAATTCCTTAGAACAATATTCACCACCATTATCTGATCTCAACACTTTTATCTTATGATCTGATTATTTCTCAACTAAAGCCTTAAATTCCTTAAACTTATTGAACACATCAGATTTGCTATGCATAAAATAGATCCAAGTGTATCTTGAGAGATCATCAATAAATGTGACATAATATCTAGATTTTCAAATAGATACATTATCCACAGGACCCATAACATCTGAGTGAATAATCTCTAATAATCTTTTAGCTTTATTTTTTCCATTAGGAAATGAAGATCTAGATTGCTTTTTAAACACACAATGTTCACAAAAATAATTTTTGCCAATATTATAATCAGGAATATCGTCAACCAATTTCTTATTAAGAATGGTCCTAAGACCTTTTTCACCAATGTGGCCCAATCTATGGTACCACAACATACATGTATTTTCAGCTTCAGTTACATTGGTTGATTTATTCAAATTGGAGGTATTCAACTTAAACAAAGTCCCAATCTGAGATCCTTTAGCAACCACCATATTCCCTTTCACCAATCTGCAACCACTTTTATCAAATGTCACATGCATTCCAGAATCATTAAACTTAGATACAGAAAGTAGATTTCTAGCAAGTCCTGGAATTTGTAAAACATCATTAAGGGTGTTAACCTTACCATCACTAAAACACAACTTTACCTCTCCTTTTCCCACAATATTTATTGTGTTGTTATCTCCAAAGAAGGCATTGCCTCCATCATATTCGGTATACTTAGTGAACCACTCCTTGTTAGGAGTCATATGATAGGAGCAACCTGAACCAATAAGCCAAGAGTCATCAATAACATTTTACATAAAATGATCAATGCATCATTACCATCATCCGAGGATTTCTCTTTAGAAGCATCATAACTCTTTTTCTTGCTCTTACAATCCTTATTTATATGTCCTAGTTTCCCATAGTTCCAACACTTTACCTTACTCTTACTAGGGGTTTTATACTATTCTTTTGACTTACCCTTTCCTTTCTTGTCTCCCTTGGGTTCTTTTTCCTTAGGCCTCCCTCTTATGAACAAGGCATCTTGGGAACCCGATTTAGACTTCCTCCTTATCTCCTCTGATAGGAGAGTAGGAATTATATTGTCCATCTTAGGATCTACACCACTACCACTGATAGCAACAATTATATTTTCCCAAGTCTCTGGTAAAGAACAAAGTAACAAAATGAATTTGTCTTCATCTTCTAGCTTTACATCTATAGATGCTAACTGACTCAAAATAAAATTAAAAGAATTTAAATGATGTGCAACAAAATCACCATCTTTCATCTTTAAATAATACAACTATCTTTTCAGATACAACTTATTAGTAAGACTTTTGGTTTGATAGATATCACCTATCCTCTTCCACAATTTATATGCGCTAGTTTCATCTGAAACATTCAAGAGAACAACATCAGCAAGTCATAATCTTATGGTTCCTCTTGCCTTCTTATCAATCTTAGCCCAATAATCATCTGACATCGATGTAGGTGTCTTTTTCGCGTTAAAAATAGCTAACCACTGATCTCTCTCTTCAAGGAGATCCTCTATTTTTAATTTCCACATCTCATAACTAGATCCATTGAATCTCTCAATATCTAGAAAAGAAGTATAAGTCATTGCAACACACTTCTTTTACAAATCTGCAATAAAATGATAGTAAAAGCTCTAGCCAAAAAACCTTCAAAATTTTAAGAGAAAGGTGTCCCAAACTCTACCCAACCATTAGCTCTAATACAAAATGTTGAAAATGAAGGTAAATTTGTAGCTTAAAACTTGTAAAACTATGTGACTGTAGATCTAATTAAGTATTCTTTGTCACAATTATTTGTGCATGATTAATCTATTTAGATCAATTCTTTATAAATGATTATTCTCTTTAGATCAATTTTATCATGTATAGAACTAGACAGAAGATTGTAGAAGAATGTAGAAAAAAGATAGAAGTGACACAACATATACGTGGAGAAACCCTTTCGGGAGAAAACTCCACCAAAATCGATATTTCTTGTATTATTTAACCTTAGAATAAGATTACAATAACACTGTATCAATCCTTCATTGATATGCTTCCTTTTTCTTCAACAAAGCTTCTTCACAACTTGCAATAAAATTTCTTGAAACTCTTATGCACTTTCTGCAATATATAGACAATAATGAGCATTGTAAAATCCTAAGACTTGAAAATTACAAGAGAATAAAGCTCCTCTCAAAAACCTACACCTAAATTGTGCAAGTAGAGTTCCACACTATAACATGAAGTCAAAACCAAAGTCTTCTCAATTTAGGTGCCCCAAACTGAACACTTACCTAAACTCTGGTCTCAAAGACATCTTGTAAACTCCACCTCAAAGTTGGTGCCCAAGAATGGGTCCCACTTAACAGAGCCTTGTAAATATCTTCTCATGTAAAAGGTGTTAACTGAAAGATGCCAACTTGGGTGCCCAAGGTGGGTCCAATTCAATCTTCGTTAACTGAAACATATCTCTCCATCAATTCATGCAAAATTTATGCATGATTGATCATCCCCACTTAATTGAAAGTATCCATTTGTTATTTTCCATGCAATTGAAGTTATTAGTCAAGTCAAGCAGTATACAACTCAAAATAACTACATGCAACTGAAGATAACTAAACAATAACTAAACTAAACTGAACTGATACTAAACTGATAGTGCCACTCCACTCTTGTAAATATCAATCCCTATTTTGTAGGAACCTAGACATGCATTACTGAACTGTTATCAATCCTCCAAACTATTAACTAAAACAAGGTGGGTTCCACCTTCCATGTTGGTGCCCCATGTGCTCCTATTATTTAGGAACTCATCTTGGATGCCCCCACATGTTCCTATTATTTAGGAATAATTACAAATGTCAATTTACATGTTCATTTCATTCAAATTTAATCTCTTTCTAATCCTAGTGTTGGAGAACACTTTCCAAGGAGTTAGGAGATACATGAAATATGTTTAGGATTGCAATTAAATGGCATCATATTCCCAACATAAGGATAAAGGGAGGTGATCAAGACCCCAAGATCCAAGATCCCATGGAAAACCAACATGAGCACAAAAGAAACACACACGTGTATGATATGCAGCAAGATAACATACACTAACATATAATATCAAAATTAAATGTAGAAAGAGGGTATGACTATCAAGTTGTATTATGCTAGGAACCATACAAAAGGTGTTCATGACTCACACAATAGAAAATTCCAATATTTTCTAGGTGAATCACAAACCAAAAGGAACAGGGGTTAGTGAGGACCATTTTTCACTAGGTGAGCCCACAAGACAAGGTAGAAAAATGAGAAACACACCAGGTGTAGTGAGGACTATTTTTCACTAGGTGTGTACCCATAACCATACCAAGAGTTATACTCCTTGATAACTCTTATAAGGTGCCACAAAATGATAAAAAATGTTATGCCAACACTACACTACGTTCAACACCTATGAACAAAGTGAAGCAAATAAAGTGTCAACGCACCACTAAGTCCAACGCCAATGAACAAAGTGAAGCAAAATAATGCCAATGTATGCCCCTGCTTTAAAGAAATTGCAAAACACCATGCTCTGAGCAAAGTAGAAAAATGATAAATTCCATGAAATAAAATATCACAAAGAGCTTATTTAGAAAGCTCTATACCACTAATATGTTTCCAAATAAGCTATATCATGATAATGTATTTCCCCCAAAATGCAATGCAAAAAATAATATAGAAAGGAACACTAAGGGATCCACGATTGATGGTCAGTATATGTCTTTGCTACAATGATATAATAAAGCTCAAAATTGACATCATTCTCCCAATACTTGTGGAAAAATGAACACAAAGGAGGAATAACACATAGAGAGAGAAGACCAAGAAAATTTTGGTTCAACATGGAAGAGACCCAAATGTCTCAATTCCTTGCATCATCCCAAAGGGAAAACACAAGATAAAAAGAGAAAACAAAGTTTATGACATGTAGAAGAATGAAGATACAAATAGAAGAATGTCATAACAGTTTCATTTCCTTTGTATCCTTGCACCAAAAGAGCAACAAGGGTCATCCAAAGAAAACTCAAAAACATAAAACACACCAAGCAACACAACATAGGAGATCACATCACGCGCAAGCAAACATAACGAACACATGAAATAAACATAAAGGGGTATTGCACATGTGAGCCGACCTAAAGTAGGTCATCTGCATCCCAATCTTAGCTAAATGGACTACAAGTGTCGTACTAGGAGCATCTCTAGGTGCAACACATGGTGGGTCACTCTCATTAGGAGGATCATCACAGTTGCCCTCATATAAATTAATTTTCTTTGAAAGTAAAACATTAAGCTCATTATACACCTCCACAACAATTTTAGGAATTTCATCATCATCATCATCATCCAAATTAGTCACAATGGGAGGTTTTATGAAAATTCCAATTGAATTTTCTTTTTTCATTTCTAGTTTTGGTTTCATGCCTTGTTTTGGTGAAAGTTGTATTTCTTCTTGAGTTGTTTCCATAGGTGTTGGATTATCATGCATTGTTTTATTCTTGTCTTCCAATTGACGAGCAATAACACATCTACGTCTACACTCTTTAGAATTTCAATTTCTTCTTGCATGATTTTCAATTTGTGATGTGGTAGGAGTAGGTTTCACAACCATTGGTTTATTTTATTCCCTTAAGGGAGGAACTGAAGGAACCATCAAGGGTTGGGAAACCACTATCTCTTTAGGTTTATACACTTATTTTATCTTTGGAGGCACAAAAGGAATCACTTTATTGTCCCTTGGTCTTTTATAAGAGATGGGTGGGGGATTGCAACATATTTACCTTGATTACTTGGAAGGGTCTTGGCTTGAGGCACAATTTCATCCATAATGGGCAGGGAAGGAGGAACAACCATGGGCCTATCATTCTCAAGAATATTGCTAAGAGATAACTCTACTATTCACTTTTCCTTCAACTTTTGATATGACTTCAAAAATAAATTTTCACGAGGCTTTATAGGTTCCATAGGTTGAGGCCAAAAGAAATCCGAAAAATTCCCATGGGAAGACAAAGGATTAAACCCACTATGATGCACTGTAAATATCTCATTTTCAAAGGGGAACTTTACGCACTTGTGAATAACTAATGAGATGAAATTCATGAAGCGTAACCATGGGTATCTTAGCTTCACATGAAATTGGTCTGATGATGGGATGATGGAGAATGAGAAATTTAATTGAGATTTGGTTCAATTTTAAGAGGAAGGGTTATGGAACCAATCATAGGACAAGAAAAACCATCATGAGTTTTTATCCATGCTTTTGATAGATCATAAGAATCTTGACAAATCTCTTACACAAATATGAACTCCTTAGTGATCACATTTTTGACACATGCAGGATCAATGAGTATTCCTTGTACAGGTTTTTCATTGATATGGACAACAATGTAGAGAGGACCATCAAGTGAATATCTAAGTACATCACTATTGGTGAAAGAAATATCAAGTAAATCATTGGTTTGGCCCTTATGAGGTTGAACATCTATTAGACCAACCATACAATCTACTTCCTTCTCTTCATTATTGTCATAATTCATGTCATCACTCATATCATCAATCTTAATCAACATTCATCTCATCATTCTTAACATCACAAGCTTGCACAAAGTTGGATGAATGGTTGGGCATTGGGTTGGTAAAAATCTGCAAGTGTTAGTTAGGCAAGGTAACAAACATTCCCTTGGTTATTAATAGCACCCAACTAGATGCGATTAGAATCAATGTATTGAACTTGATGTTTAAGACACATGCATCATTTTATATCATGTCCACTTGTGCGATGATATTGACAAAAGGAATTTGGATTGAATTTTGGGGGTAAAGGTTTGGTTGTCTCCACGGGTTTAACAAGAGGCAATTGAATTAGGTTCTTACTTAAGAGTTGCAACATGATCGAATGGAGAGTGTCAGGTAATTAGGTGAATCTCCTATCTTTTAGTCTAAATTGGTATGGATTTGGACTTATGGAAGCAACTTGAGGTTCAATGTGGTTGGTTGTTTGAGGTGTATGAAACTTGATAAAAAAATTGTTTTGCTTTTTGAATGGTTGATAGTTGTTTGGAGGTATGGGTTTGGATTTCTCAGTATGAGCTAATGAAAATTCTTCCTCATACTTACTAATAAAATTATGATAATCATGAAGCAAATGGTACACCAATTTATAAACGATGGAAATTTCATTAATAGGACCCTATCCCTTATGTCAGTTTGAAAGTTGTCAATGAACATTCTTTGGATATCCACATCAAGAAGAGTTAGACTATTTTTTTATAATATCAACTGATAGTGGCTTATGAAATTTATAACATGTTCACCTTGTCATTGTTTGTATCACATTAAATTAGTTATGTTGATCTTAGGACCAATATTAACTTGGAAATGATTGAGAAAAGTATCAACAAGCTCATTAAATGAGTGGATTGAATTTTCGGCAATGAACAAAACCATTCCAAAGCCATGTCTTTCAGTGAGCTAGGAAAGAGTTTAGCCAAGAGCTTATCCTCAAAGATGAAGTCACTACACAAAGTTGTTTATGTCGATATATCATTGTTAGGGTCCCCTTTACCATTATACTTGTCAAATTAGGGTATCTCTATGTTTTGTGGTATTTGTGCATTCAATATTTCAATTGATAATGGACTCCTTTTGGCATATTGTGATGGTTGTCCATTTTGGTTTTGGTTCAAGGTTAAGATTTGTTGTTGAAGTGAGGTGACATTTCGCAAAAGTTGGTTGATGATGGAATCATTGGTTGACATGTTTTAGGAATGTGGTGAACATGGTATAATTGTGTATGTGCTAGGTGAGCTACTATGTTGTTAATTTATGAGAGGGGATAAAACTTGAAGTGTGACATGGGAAGATCTAAAACCATATAGATTTCCAGTGGGAAGGCTTACTATTGGAGTTATACCAATTCTTTGTTGTATTGTTGAAGCAACCGTTTGATTTGTGTATGTAGGAATAGAGGCTATAGTTGTAGGGAGGGAGACTTGACTTCCTCCTTGAATTTGAGTGTATCCCAAAGCTTGCTTGCAACTAGCCATTATAGGTACATTATCATCAACTATATGGGATATGCTACAAAAAACCTCTAATCCATGATCATCATTAATCAGTTTCTACATGTTGTCAATTATAGGAGCTATTATACTAGTGAAGTATTCAGTACTCACAAAGTCTTGAAGTTTTTCTAAGTCCTTGTCTAGATTTTTTAGTTTATCTTCAGGAACATGGGCAACCATAGTCTCAACATCTATAAATATAGGTGTTTGTAAGGTTGTTATTGGTACGGTAACATCAGGAATAGAGTCCAAAATGGGATGAGTATTGACAACACTTGTTATGAAACAATTAGAAGACTTATGATCCACAACGGATGTAAAACTAGTGTGGGATGCCATAATCCTAGAATTTCATCTCATTGAAGTATTGACAATAGGACACCAGTTCATGAAACTCGTGCAAGTTTTAAAACACTAAGTGTACCAAAGATGAACACTAAATTGTCAAATAAAAACAACACAACACTCAAAATCAAAATTCAGACAACAAAAGCACACTAAGAACACAAACACATAGGTTTGATTCAAATTTATATCAGAAATAGCAGGAAATAGGTGCCCAAGGCGTTTGTGTCCTGGACAAGGTTTTTGGAATTTCAAAGTTTGACTATTTAGGGTGTTGTTTAGGGTTCTCAAATTTGTATTCAAATAGGTCTGACAATGAATTGTTTTCTAGATTTTCCTAACTTTTGGATTTTGAATTTAGCAATGCAAACATGCAACAATGCAAAAAGTAAATGACAGCTTTAAAATGTAAAAATAAAATTCAGATAGTAGAATCCAATAGAGAACATAAAAACAGAGTTTTTATCCAAATTTTAGTCAAAAATATTAGGACATAGGTGCCAAAGGTGTCTATGTCCTAGACTGGATGACTGGAAATTCAAAGTTTGATTATGTTTGTTACTATTTAAGGTTCCCAATTTTGTGCACAGATAGTTTTGACAGTGAATATTTTTCCAAATTTTATTGATTTTATGACTATGGAAATGAAAAATGCAAGTGTGCAAATCTATGAAATATGAATGACAACTTTTTAATGCAATTTTTAGATATAATATGCAATTATTCACTAATTTCAAGATGCAAAGTCCTAAAAATGATGATTTGATGCAATTTTGACAAAAGACAATATGTTTTTTTTCTTTTTTGACCTAAATGAAAGATGCACTTTTGAATGCAATGAACAATTTTAGATTTTAATGACCTAATGAATGCAATTTGAATGTAGATCTGATCTATGATAACTAAAAAAACTCCTATAATGCAATATTTTTGTATTTTTATATCTTTTTTGATATAAAAATGAAACCCTAAATGAGAAATACAAAATGCAGATATGCAAAACCTAGATCTAGAGTGAATTTTCAGAAGGTATATAATGTTAACAGGTCAGGTTTACCAAAATGAAATGTAGGGAAAGGGAACCCTTTTGGTTTTTGGCTTTAGGTTTTGACATCTTTCCCAAATTTCATGAAGGGGGGTTATGAAAAGAGGGAGTAGATTTGATGAATTGGAAATGCAAGGATAGAAAGAGGGTTTAAGGGATTTGGAAAAGGTGGAAGATTGACTTACAACCTGATAGGTGATTCAACTATCCCTTAACCAAATCTATAAATGTCCTAATGATGAAATGCAATGGTCTACCTAGATTAATAGTGCAATTTATTGTTTCGATGCAAATATAGAAAGTATAAAAGTTCACAGATAAATTTAAACAAAAAATGAGCAAAGTAGGACACTATGCACCTATGAAATTTATGAAAAAAATGGAGGACAGAGACACCTAGGGTGTGAGTGTCCTTGTATTATTTTTCAGATCTATGTTTGAGGTCCTCTAATGTTAGATCTAAGCTTCAGATTTCTGGATTTAGATCTGTCGAAACACTTCCAGATATTTTTGGAACTGAGTTTTTGTAGCTTGATAAGACATAGGTCTTCAAATGAAATAATAAACAATTTGTCTTCAAACTCCTTTCAATCTTCCTCAAACTTGAGATATGCACATTCACAAAGAGAAGAAATGTTGGGCCATTTCAGTAGCTTGCCTCAGTCAAACATCATGTAAGTGTTTCTACTTCCACAATCTCAATGTCAATGATAAATAGATAATGAATAGGAAGGAATGATGAAATCACAAAGTGCTACAATTCACCACTCTTCAATGGCTTCCTTGAAGGACTGAATTCATGCACATCACCTCAAGGTCTTGATCTTTCTTGCTTGATTTGCTTGAATGCTTGAATGCTTGAATGCTTCGGAGACCTACAAAAGTGTTAGCCTTTGAAAAACAATGATAACATGAACATACATGAATTCACATAGGATTTGATATGATGTTAGGATCTTGAATTGTTGTAATAAAGATTTGAAAATGTTGCTCTTGACTTGCTCTTGAATTCTCTTGATAATAATTTTGTTCTTAATGTTCACCTCTTACTAGTTGATGTTCAAATAATGTAATAACTAGGTATTGTAGTGTAGAAAAAAGTAGCCCTTTTTCACACTTAATTTAGGAATGAATAATTAATAATAAAATGGACTCAATGGTGCCCTATTTAGGGTGTTTTAAAGTGTTTCTTTACACTTTCACACTAATCTAGGGATTTATTAATTAATTGAGGATTTGAGCTTAATTGCCCCCTTAAATTAAAATCCAAGCCTAATTAATTGTTGATTTTGAGGGATAAAACCCAACATTCATAAATAATATTACACAACACTTAATTTTACAAGGAACGTGTCCTAGGTTAGTGACCTAGGACTCATTCACCACCTAGCGAATGGGTCCTCACTAGGTCCTAGGACCCCCTTTTTGCATATCATTTACAACCCCCGAAGTGTGTCCTAGTTAAGTGTGCTAGGACCCATTCGCCACATGGTGAATGGGTCCTCACTTAACCCTAGGACCCCCCTTGGAATATGTTTTTGGTGGTATTTTAATGAATTCAAATCCTAGATCTGATGTCGGCTTGTGATATTTGAATTTCAAGATTTAATCTTAAGTTAAGTATAAATATAAGGTTATTTCACATAGTTTCACCTATCAACTTAAAGTCTTTAAGAATTATAGAAAATTTATGATCAAGAGAGAATTCAAGAAGGCATTCAAGGGAAAATTTATTGCAGCAATCAAGGATCCAATTCATCACATCAAAGTCTTGCATATTGTTGAGCTAATGTGTTGATGTAGCATTGGTGATCAAGTTCAAGTATTCAAAGCCATTATCTTATGTCAAATTCCATGATCAAGATCTACATACATTGATGCCACTTCATGCTAAGTTTCAGATTTGCAAACCAAGGTTCAATTAAGGTGTGGTGAGTAGTGGCATTTACTTTGTCCATTTATCATTCCTTTTATGCATTGTTTCAATTCAAGGTTTAATTACCAAAATGGGGTTTGAGCTAATGTGTTGATGTAGAATTGGTGATCAAGTTCAAGTATTCAAAGCCATTATCTTATGTCAAATTCCATGATCAAGATCTACATACACTAATGCCACTTCATGCTAAGTTTCAGATTTGCAAACCAAGGTTCAATTAAGGTGCGGTGAGTAGTGACATTTACTTTGTTCATTTATTATTCCTTTTATGCATTGTTTCAATTCAAGGTTTAATTACCAAAATGGGGCCTAACAAAAAAAAAAAATTCTTCTCCTTTGATGTGTGATTGCAGGTTTTAGATTGAAGATCAAGTGGAGAGCAAAAATTGCAAAAATTTGTCAAAGTTGCAAAGTTCTAAAAGTTGTCATCTTTCTTGCAAGATTACAGAAAGTCTTCTATAGAATTTATTTCCGACTTTCATGAGTTGAACACCAGGGATCTAGGAGTGCAGACATTGAAGAACAAGACCCAAAAATTGATTTTCCAGAACCCTAGCAAGGAAACATTCACCACTGGGCGAATGAGTCCTTAGTGAGGCCTGAAAAAGCACTTTTTGCAATAGGGACACATCATTTTACCATCTTAAAACTTTCCTTTTGATTACTATATTGTTTAGGTTTGTTTTTTGATTGTTATTTATGCATTCTAGCCCTCGTAATTGAATGAAACAAACACAATCCCCAAAAATTAGGTTCATCCCTTTGGTAATCCCTTTGGGGTGAACCTCTTTTTCTTTCTTTCAGGTATTTATAGGCATTCAATTTCCAAAAAATTAAATCATTATGGTCAGCTTTAGACACTTGAGATTTAAATATCAAATTGCCACAACCGACATATTTGAATTTGGAGGAAAAATGGGACACTCACACCCAAGGAGTGAGTGTCTTGGACCTATTTTCCAGGATAGTTGGTGTCAAGGGCAATGTATTAGTTAAATGCAATTGATTGTCGCTTGCAATTCCTTGAAATTTGTCAAAAATGGGCCATAGGATGCATAATTTAGGAAATTAAATACTCAATTAGGTCCAATAATTTAAAGGGGGACCAAACATAAGGTGAATTTTTTATGGGTGAAAATTTATGATGCTACAAAGCTAAGACATAGTAGCGTTGTTGATTTGGATCCTCAACCCAATCCTACACATTTTCATCATGTTGGAAAAGAAGAGTTTTATGAGGTTTGGGATAGCCATGGCGTCGTTGGTGACATGTATGCAGAAGATTTTAGTTTTGGCATGCATTGTAACTTGCAAAAACTTGACATGAATGAAGAAAGTTTTAGGAAATGACTCTTGGTGTCCATTGAAAATGAAGTGCAAGTTTTATCTAGATTGGATAATACACACATGCATGTAGAAAGCATCATTCAAAATACACCAAGGGATCAAAATGAGCTTAATGTTGCCTGTGTTGATTTACAAACAATGAAGAACACCATGGAAGAAATCAAAATAGCTTACTTGCACATGTTACATGATAGAGATATGGCTAACAAGTTTCTAGATGAGGCCCTATCCATGACTAAGCAATTAAGGGGAGAATTTGGTGAGCTCACTCGTAAGCTTAAATCTGCAAAGCTTACTTTGGAAAGTGTCCAAGAGGCACTTTTAGAGGAAAGTGATCAAATCTATGAGGCTCAACAGTTTAGGGAGCTAGATTGCATCCATGAGGAATCTGATTTGGCACATTCATATAGTAGGAGTTTAGACCAGCAAGAGGATGGATCTAATATTTAGCTTGTTGTTGATCCTTTACTTGAGATAGATGCTAATTTGAATCATGATAATATTTTGTTTGAGTTGGGTAATGAAGATCTATCTGATTATAGTGATGAGATTGGACTTGATTACAGGATTCAAGACCTAGGTGTAGTTTCTTACCATGAGATGCTGTCTCAAGATTGGAGTAGTGGGTCAACCTCCAATATTAGTACTGCTACCCACTTTCAGATCAACTTGTACATGACTTCAGATCTTGATCCATAGATGAGTTGGATAGTCTTTTCAACCCAACAGTTGAATAGTTCTTGGCTAAGGTTGGATGGAAGAGGTAATTTGACAATAGGAGATGTTCGTGTTGCTAATTTCATACTCATATCTCCTATGTTTTGTTTGGATTTTAGAATGGTCATTGTTGCCCTTATATCTTTTAATTTGTTATAGAGACATCTTTTCATGATCAAATTGTTGTTGAGCATTGGAAAAATTTTGGGCTATTGGTTGTAAGTATTTTCTTTGACATAATTCATTCTTTCTTTGCTTCCACTTTGGTGAGAGATGGTCAATGCAGTTACTTCATGGAGATGGCATGCATGATTGGAGATGATAGTTTAATGATTGCATTGGGCTGGTTGATTTGGAGTGCCCGAAGCCTTCCATTTGAAACTTGGAGGTTAAGTGTTGATGCTATGATTTAGGAAGGTGACAATAGAAGAATTTCTTGGTTGGTAGATTTTAGAGACATGGTTATGATTGTCTGGCCTTATACTTGTGGTAGTTATGATGGGTATTATCTCTTATGGTTGATTATGTGCCTTGTATTTTTCTTAGGATCGTGATTGATGGTGAGTTAGCTAATGTGGTCTTCTTTGAGTTACTTTGGTAGGGTATGTTCCATGGCATTGATTCCAGTCCTCTCAAGAATTTTAGTTGTGGGTTAGATGGTGTCTTATTTTTGGGATTCTAGGAGAGAAGAATTCATTTTGAGTATGATGGATTGTTAGTGGCATATTATCAACATGGTTTTCAAGAGAAATGGTTGAAATTAGGGGAGTATTGTCATACCACTCTCCACCATATGTCCTATATTATGTTTCCATTTTAAGCTCTCTATAGTTATGATGCCCTCTCTTTTGTTGAGCTATTATTTTCACATAGTAGAGTCCCTACAACAAGTGACTTTGTCCAAAAAAGTCAAGAGATCTTGAGGTCATTAAAATATAATTTATATTTTACATAGGATCAACAAAAAATATATAGGTAGGAAGAGAATGGAGAGATTATTTAGGGTTGATGTTTTCTTTGGTGTGCATTCTAGTTTCCAGATTGGAGATTTATTTGGGTTGCAACCATATAATCAGAGTTTCCTGAAGAAAGGTAGATCAAGAAGTCTCAATGGATCTTACAAAGTCATCAAGAAGGAAGAGGAAGTAGCTTATGAGTTAGATGTGCCACCAACTTGTAGGGTACACAAAGTATCTCATGTTCCATGTTTTTAGAAAGTGGTGGGACATAAAATAATGATCTCCTTTGAGTTGCCACCATCAAGTGATGAGAGAAAGAAGAATGGGATATCTGAAAAGGTTTGGGTAACAAGAGAAGAGAAGCTAAGAAACAAAGGTATCACTGAGCACTCAATCAAATGGAAATATTTTCCCATTGAAGATGCAACATAAGAAGGGATAAAATGCATCAACCATCCAAGTCTCCATGGCTTGACGAAAAGCAATATCTTGGAGGGAGGACTTGTCATGCCCCCTTTTTTAAAAGTAGCATTCACTATTTTTGACAAACCTGATTTCCTAAGTAGCAAGTCAAGACCTACAGATGAATTGGGAAAGTTTGGGTTTTCAAAGTGAAATAATTAAATTATTATTGAGTGATAAATTAATGAATATTCATAATTTATATTTTTGGGACCAAGTTGGGAATGGGTTTCTAGTGGAGCATGTTAATGGTCAAATTGGTGATTCTCCTCTTGGTAGTGAGAGTTACAAACTTTATGGTGACCCATACTTGTTGGAAGGAGTTCCATATTTTAAAATTCATGTTCCCCCCCCTTGGGCATGGCATTTGGACACCCAAATTGGTGTTGGTGGTGGTTTTGATATATTATTTCTTGTTTTCCAAGTTAGGTTTCATTTTATGCATTGTTTTCTCTCATAGGTTGTGACGATTCTATAGAGGCTAGTAAACTGATGAAGGATGAATCTCTGAGGCTGGTAAATCAATGGGATTGAGGCTCAAATATAGTGGTTCTAAGGGTCTCCAAGTGCAATTTCATTCAAAGATTTCCATTATGTTGAATGCTTTTCGTTTGTGCTCTTTATTCCAATTTGATTGTAGGAGTTTAGTGTAGTTTGGAGTGTGTAGTGTAGATTTCTGAGTTTTATATTATATTGCTATTATGAGAAGCATATTTTTATGTTATTACAACATTCATGTATGTAATTTTCTTCTTGGAACTTTGTATGAAGTTTGGGGTGAGTTTGTGTGGAGTTTGCTCTAGTTTCTGTGTAAGTTTTGGCTTCCATATTAGAGAGTTGTGATGTATTTTGAAGCAAATGTTCATGGTAATTATCTACATATATGACAATAAATATTATGTAATTCCATGTGGGGATCAATGATAAATCCTATTTTAGTTTATCCTCGCCTGATTTTCAATTTGATGTATTTTGGTGTTGTTTTTAGATTACCTAATTTGCTCTATTTTGAATTTGATAGAAAATTAATTCCAGATATTGAGACAAGTTCATTTTGTGGAAATCATGAGATTTTCCATATTTAAGTTAAGTAATTTGTGGAATATCGTAATTTGATCAAATTTAAATTTTATTTTGGTTTGGGATATTACATAATACATTTTGGGGAAGAGGAGATAAAGAAGCCAAAAAAATCAAGATGAAGAGAAAGTAATTGGGGGTTGGGAATTGGGGATGCACAATACCTCATGCCTTTAAGGTAAGGTAGAAAATAAATCTTTGGGGGTTTGTGGTGCAATGGAGATTGAGAAATGGGTAAACTCGAGGATATTGGGGTTCAAAGGTTGGGCTTGTATGATGACACATCCATTCACGAAAAATATAGGGAGGATAAGGACTTGGGGAGTAAGGGATGGTAGAAGAAGTCTATGAGAAACTTACAATTCCACATTAAAGGTGAAGAGAAAAATAAACCTATAGGGGTGTGGGGTTTTCAAGGAAATAACAAAGATTTAGAAGTTGGAAAGAAATTCGTAAGGGTGAATTTGAAGAAATATGAAAGATTTTGGATATGGGGAAATATAGACACAAAAAGGATCTGGGAGACTTTGGAAAAGTGGAAGAAGGGGAAACCCACGAGTTCATAGGAAGGGAAAGGGAAGAAAGCGAGATTGTGGGAATTCCTAAGAGGGAGGTTAGGAAAAGTGGTAGAAGTCCACAAGTTTGTAGAAGGATTCCAAGTCTATAAGAATGATGAAACATGAAATGGGATTGTAGAGATGTAAAATTCAAGGAATTGGGGAAGTTTTAGAAGAGTTCTACATATCCACAAAAATCCTGCAAGTTCACACAATAGGGAAGGAGCTAATAGGAAGACTGTAGAGATATGGGGAGGTGAAAGATGTGAGGAATTAGAAGAAGTTTAGAAGTAAGTGGGGGTCCTACATTTCTACAAGAGGAATCTAGGTCACTAAGGAAGGACAAATTAGAATTTTTTAGGATTGGGAGGGAAGTACACAATCTTACAAAGTGGAGGAAGGAAGCAGGTATGTGAAAAATGGGGGAAATTACATTTTTTTCCAAAGGTACCAAAGTCCATGGAAATTTAACAAACCCTAAAGCTAAAGGAATATAAAGAGTAAAGGGAAGAGAGGAAAGTGTGGCAAACTAAAATAGTCCCTGGTGTTGAAAACTTGCAACCATTTAAAGACAATTTCCACATAACCCAAAAGAGAACTATGCAAATAAGTACTCAAAATCTACATGCAAGAGAATAAACAACATACCCATGAAAATATGACACAAGATATACCCTGGGAAAACCCTCAAGAGGGAAAAACCAAGCCTCCAAATCATCCATCTCTCATGTATTATTCAACAACAAAGACTACAATACATCTTTAGAGTCTCCATGAACACCATTGAAGCAACAAGCCCTCTCCATGCAATCCATGTGAAAAAGCATGCAATCACACATCCCATGCCATGCTTCAAACCTCCACAAATGCTAACCAAAGCTAACCTCATGCTCTCTTGTTCATCCTGATGATGGATCATAGAGTGTGATCTGAAACGTTGATGCAAAAAATTTGAACAAGATCTAATCCAAAAGCATCTATTAACAATAATTTTCATGGATTATGGAAATCTCTTCTCATTAATCAAAGCTAACCTGGAAATTGATCCACCTAAATAGCTACCCTTGTGGTTTATTTTATAGAAACAAGCTCCCATAAAACCACCAAGTGGTATTACACAAAACCATGAGATTACAAAACCATGTCCCCATATTTAATATTGGGTACTTTATTTAATTTTTTTCTCCAATATTAAATAAATACATTTTAGCAACTTTAACTTATGTCCCAATATTACATACAACATAAAGTGGCCCCAAGAATAATTATATTAAATAAATTATGCAAGGTGTACAACACACCTTTTACTAACATTCTCCCACTTGTTGTATACATTGCATAAGGGGAACAAGTAACCTCAAAACATGAATCAAAATGAACAATCCATATAGCCACATATACCATCAAGGAATCAAAGTACTCCTTGTGCTCCATCAAGATACTTGCAACAAGAATCAAAGTGACCACCATCCCAAGCATGAATTCTCTCATCCTCCATCATGCCAATGCACAAAAATAAGAAGCCATCTGAAGAGAAGCCACACAATCTGTCACAACGAAGCATAAGTCCTACCTCAACCGATATCCCCAACACATACACTCAATCCAAAAGGTATCAATATGCACCAGTAGCTGTCAAGATACACAAAAACATAGCTGAAATAGCACCCATATCAAGTTCCAATACATCCAACTATCCATACCTCCAAGGTATACAAAACATAGTAAAATCATGCCATAAACATATTGAAGGGAAAAATGGGATGGATCTAAAGACCCAACAGTGCATAATACATTCCCTTAACACTAATACAATAGAGGAGAAGAGCATAAATAGGTTCAAAAAGCTTTATAAACTTACTTGAGAAGAATACAACCAATAAAATAGATAACATAAATTAAGAATTCACTGTTGACACAAGATATATGTGGGAAAACCTTTACAAGTAAAAAACCCACCACACAAAGTCAAGACAATTGTATTGCAGTAACAAAATAGTTATATACAATGTTTAGTCTTCTCTGATCAGCTCACAGCAACACTATCTTGTTCTATCTCTATTACAATGTTATTTCTAACATACAGTTTGAAAAATCATCTCTGTCCCATGCAATATTGTACTCAACTTAATAAGTCATACGTTGCATTCAATTCTATCAACCAATCACCAACCATTAGGTTCATGAGTCACTCATCCAATCACGCAATCGATCTTCTCTAAAAGGTATCTTCATCATCAAGCCACCCAGGCATTCAATGCCATTCCATAATCTGGTTTCAATCCCTGTCGAACAAGTCTACACTAGCTGCCATTTACTACATTGGCCTTTAGCCAATCAAACTATTATCAACCTGCCACGTGTCCTTCTTGCATTCGCTATCACACTTTGACTCCGAGTCAAAAATGGTCAAACTAGCCTCGAGCTCGTTCGAGCTCTTTAAGTCCTTACCGCTCTACCATCGAGCTCATTCAACCTGCTCGCAGTATGGCAGTGAGCCAACCGAGCTTAGCCAAGCTCTTACCGCTCTACTACAGCCAGGTTTGAGTCATCCTGTGGTATGGCGGTGAGCTCCTCTGAGCTCACTGACGACTTCACCGAGCTCGCCCACCTCACCTTCGAAAACACCACCGCGCTACCACTACAGTCATCAAATAGGACTGCGGTGTGGCGGTGACCAGTCTGTGGGACCGCTAACGGTCTTATCACGCTACTGCGGGGGCCGAGAGGCCACCCTGTGCTAGGGTGGTGACCATCAGCCAAATTGCTAGCGATCTTACCACGGCCACTGCGGTCAGTCACTTAACTATCTGTGGTGCGGTGGTAACTGTCGGACCCAACCGCAGGCGGTTTCACCGTGGCCACCGCGGTAAGTGGACCCACTGCCTGTGGTATGGCGGTAACCACCAAGGACACCACAGCCACCGCAGTCAAGGACTTAATCACCTGCGATATGGCAATGACCAACAAGATAGGTTGAACGATGCCAACCATGACCACTGCGGCAAAGGAAGAGACTACGAGCGGTAAAGAGGTAACTGCCAAAACTAACACCGCGGTACCGCCAGGGGCAAAAAAGAGCCAGGCGCGGTATGGCGGTAAACTGCAAAAACAACAAATTTTTGCCAAGGCATGAAAATAGGGGATTCAAGCTGGAAGTTGAGACACATTTCTCAACAAGCTCCCACTTGGCGAACACTTCTAGCTCCCTCATGACTTTGAAACTTACTATCTGTCATAGGCCCCAAGGCCCATCAACTTTGCACACCATATGAACTTGTCTGTGCTAACCGGCTTCGCCAAAGCATTTGCAACATTCTTCATGGTGTCAACCTTTTCCAAACTGACCTTGCCATCTTCAACCATATCCCTCACGAAGTGATATTGCACATCAATGTGCTTGGTCCTGGCATGAAAGGTTGGATTCTTTACCAAACAAATGGCACTCTGACTGTCACAGCAGATTGAAATCTACCCAGCATTAACTCTAATGTCTAAACATAAATGCCTCAGCCAAACAACTTTCTTACAGGCATGAGTTGCAGCCATGTACTCTGCCTCTGTCATGGATAAAGCAACTATAGCCTATCACTTGCTCATCCAACTGATTGCTCCACCATTAAGCATGAAAGTGTATCCACTGGTGGATCGCCTGTTGTCAATATCCCCTGCCCAATCTGAATCAACATACCCATGAATGTTGAGAGTCCTTTGTGATGCAACCAAACTACCATGGTAACACAGGGCATATTCTGAATTCCCCTTCAAATACCTAAATACTCTCTTCACAGCATCCCAATGTGATCTTCCTAGATTCTCCATAAATTGGCTTAGAACTCCCACTGCTTGGGCAATGTTTGGTCTTGTGTAGACCATAGCATACATCAAACTGCCAACAACACTTGTATAAGGCACACTGGTCATGTCCTCCATCTCAGTAGCAGACTTTAGATAGTCTTCAACAAACAACTTAGTTCCATGCATGATTGGAACAACAAGTTGCTTGCAATCATCCATGCTAAACTTCTCCAAAACTATTTTCACATACTTACTCTGACTGACCCAAAGCTTTCTGCTTGTTCTATCCCTGGTTATCTTCATTCCAAGAATGTACCTAGCTGCACCAAGATCTTTCATTTCAAACTTTGCAGACAACTGAGATTTAAGATGAGAAATCACAGTCTTGCTATTTCCAATGAATAACATATCATCCACATACATAGTAATAACAAGCACATGATCATTCTCAGATTTATAATAAATGCAGTGATCAGATTTTGATCTCACAAATCCAATTGACAACACAAACGTGTCAAATTTTTGGTACCACATTCTAGGAGATTGTTTTAAACCATAGAGAGATTTATTTAACTTACAAACCAGATTTTGTTTACCTCTTTCAACAAAATGCTTAGGCTGGGACATGTAGATATCTTCTTCCAGCTCACATGGAGAAACATTGTCTTCACATCCATCTGTTCAATTTCAAAATCATACACAACTGTCAATGATAATAGAAATCTGATGGATGTCAGCTTTGCTATAGGGAAAAAAATCTCTCCATAGTCAATTCCCTCAATTTGAGAAAATCCCTTTGCAACCAACCTTGCCTTATACTTCTCAACACTGCCATCAAGGCCTGTTTTCTTTTTGAATATCCACTTACAGCCAACAGGATTTCGCCCTTTAGGCAATGGTACCAAATTCCAAGTTTCATTCTTTTTCAAAGAATCCATCTCTTCATTCATGGCTTGCAACCAAGAATTTGAATCAACTATGTTGATTGCTTCTTTTACAGTCTTATGCTCATTAATGCTGGTAATTAAAACATAGGAATAGTTTGAATTTAACAGTGAAGAACCATACCTTTCGTGTTGCTTTTTTTCTCATGTAGATCTTCTTACAGGCTGAGGTTGTTCTTCATCATCAGAACTTCCAGAGCTACTTGAGCTCTCCTTAGTCTCAGGTACACCATGCAGCTCTTCCCTTTCTGGAGTTTGGGGAATCTCAACTACATTCTTCTTCTTATCACTCTGATTTGTCTCGAGTTGTTGATCACTTACTGAAGGTTTCAGCTCATGAAAGATCACACTTTTGCTGTATAAAACCTTCTCAGTAACAGGGTTCCAAAGCTTGTATCCTTTCACACCAACTCCATAGCCGATAAGAATACATTTGATAGCCTTTTTATCCAATTTAGATCTCTTTTTATTTGGCACATAAACATATGCCTCATAGCCAAACACACGGACATGCCTCAGAGAGGGCTTCTTACCAGACCATGCTTCCAAAGGCATTTTATCAACAAGAGTAGAGCAAGGAGATTTGTTTATTAGATAACATGTTGTAGCCACAGCCTCAACCCAGAACTTCTGCTCCATACCAGCACCACTCAACATACTCCTTGCCTTTTCCATCAGTGTCCTGTTCAACCTTTCAGCAACTCCATTCTATTGTGGAGTGTAGGGTGTTGCCTTATGTCTTTTAATTCCATGATCACTGCAATACCTTTCAAAATCTGCAGAACAAAATTCATCGCCATTGTCTGTCCTCAAACATTTGATTTTCCTTCCAGTTTGATTCTCTACCAAAGATTTAAATTTTTTAAACCAACTGAACACTTCTGATTTACTTTTAAGAAAGTATACAAATGCCCTTCTCGAATAGTTGTCAATAAAAAAAATATAGTATCTAGACTTCGATAACGAAGGAACATTAACTAGACCAAATGCATCTGAATGAATATAATCTAGTATACCAGAAGATTTATGAGGACTAGAATAAAATGAAACATAGTGTTGTTTTCCATAGATACAATGTTCACAAAAATCGAACTCAAGGTTACAATCATCAAGCCCTTCTACAAGATTTTTATGCTTCAAGGTTTTTAAACTTTTCTCACCTATGTGACCAAGTCTATGATGCCATAGCATAGTCTTCTCAACTGGGAGTTTTACCTCGATAGCATTTGCAGCTAGAGAAGTGTCTTCATCTTTCTCTACAAGTGCAACATTGCATGAATTTACAGAGGCACTGTTGCAAAGAACAAGACATGCATCCAGCCTGTATAGAGTGCCAGTACGAACACCCTTAGCCAACACCATTCCACCTCTAGCCGTTTTATATCCCTTACTTGAAAAAGAAACTTCTACACCAGCATCATTTAACTTACTGACAGAAAGAAGATTTTGAGCCAGACCTGGTATGTGAAGTACGCCACCAATACCTTTGACTCTCCCATTAGGAAACTGAATTTTGATTCTTCCTCTACCAACTATCTCCAACATTGAATCACTTGTCAAGTATACCTTTCCA
This sequence comes from Sequoiadendron giganteum, assembly GCA_007115665.2. NCBI lineage: Eukaryota > Viridiplantae > Streptophyta > Pinopsida > Cupressales > Cupressaceae > Sequoiadendron > Sequoiadendron giganteum. The sequence continues at coordinate 145,073,656 of CM021104.1, forward strand.
CCATCATACTTCTTGTATTTAAAGAACCATTCTCTATTGGGCATCATGTGAAAGGATGCACCTAATTCAACCAGCCAGACATCATCTGATGCCTGAGTTGTCAAGGCTGCTACAATGAAGGCATCTACATCACTTTGAGAAGATTCATTGTCAGAGACATTCTTCTTCTAATTCTCCTTTCAGTCCTTCCGGATATGACCAGGTTGCCCACAGTTCCAGCATCTCACCTTGAACTTTTTACCAGGAGACTTCAATCTCCCTACAAATTTGGATTTTGACTTCTTGTCTTTCTTCTTGCCTTTCTCCTTTGGTCTACCTCGAACAGCAAGAGCCTCTTTGGCCATCTCAGAAGACTTCCTTCACATTTCTTTAGACAAGAGCGAAGCAACCACGTCATCCATCTTGAATGCAGTGGTTGTGCTTCCAATAGCCATCACCAAATGATCCCAACTGTCAGGTAATGAACACAACAAGAGCATGCAACGATCCTCCTCCTCGTTCTTTACACCTACAAACACCAGTTGAGTAACACTCATGTTAAACGAGTTCAGATGGTCTGCAACAGATGCACCTTCATCCATCTTCAAGGAGTGCAACTTCTTCCTCAGGAATAACTTATTTACCAGAGACTTTCCTTGATAAATATCACCAAGCTTCTTCCATAATGAAACTGCATACTGCTCCTCATGGACGTTCAAGAATACAAAATTAGCAAGACTCAGTCTTATCAGACCTCTTGCTTTTCTATCAGCAAGATCCCAAGCCTCTTGCGTCGTACTTTGTGGCTTAGTTCCAAACACTGCTAACCAGAGGTCTCTATCCACCATCAAGTCTTCCATTTTGAGTTTCCATAACTCAAAGTTGCTGCCATTAAACTTTTCAATATCTACTCTACCTGATGTACTCACCATCTCAAACATAAACAAGTTTCAACAATGCAAGACTCCCACTGAAACAGTATTAGCACAAAAAATTGAGCTTTCTTTCAAGGATAACACAATGGACCGGGCTCTGATACCACTTGAAGGGAAAAACGAGATGGATCTAAAGACCCAACAGTGTGGAATACATTCCCTTAACACTAATACAACAGAGGAGAAGAGCATAAATAGGTTCAAAAAGCTTTATAAACTTACTTGAGAAGAATACAACCAATAAAATAGATAACAGAAATTAAGCATTCACAATTGACACAAGGTATACGTGGGAAAACCTTTACAGGTAAAAAACCCACCACACAAATTCAAGACAATTATATTACAGTAACAAAACAGTTACATACAATGTTCAGTCTTCTCTAATCAGCTCACAGTAGCACTATCTTGTTCTATCTCTACTACAATGTTATTTCTAACATACAGTTCGAAAAATCATCTTTGTCCCATACAATATTGTACTCGACTTAATAATTCATACATTGCATTCAATTCTATCAACCAATCACCAACCATCAAGTTCATGAATCACTCATCCAATCACGCATTCGATCTGCTCTGACAGGTATCTTCATCATTGAGCCACCCAGGCATTCAATGCCATTCCATAATCGGGTTTCAATCCTTGTCCAACAAGTCTGCATTAACTGCCATTTACTACATTGGCCTTTAGCCAATCAAACTGCTGTCAACCTGCCACGTGTCCTTTCTGCATTCACTATCGCACTTTGACTCCGAGTCAAAAATGGTTAAACTGGCCCTGAGCTTGTCCGAGCTCTTTAAGTCTTTATCGCTCTACCGCCGAGCTCATTCGACCTGCTCGCGGTATGGCGGTGAGCCAATCGAGCTCAGTCGAGCTCTTACCGCTCTACCGCAGCTAGGTTTGAGTCATCCTACGGTATAGTGGTGAGCTCATCCGAGCTCATCAATGACTTCACCGAGCTCGCGCGCCTCGCCTTTGAAAACACCACCGTGCTACCACTGCAATCATTGGACAGGACCGCGGTGTGGCAGTGACCGATCTGTGGGACCGTTGACGGTCTTACCATGCTACCGCGGCGGCTGAGAGGCCACCCTGCGGTAGGGCGGTGACCATCAGCTAGACCACTGGCGGTCTTACCGCGACCACCGCAGTTAATCACTTAACTGTCTGCGGTGCGGCGGTAACCATCGAACCCAACCGTAGGCGGTCTCACCACAGCCACTGCGGTGAGTGGACCCATCGCCTGCGGTATGGCAGTAACCACAGGTGGCTTCACCACGACCATCATGGTCAAGGACTTAACGGCCCACGATATGGCGGTGACCAACAAGACAGGCCGAACGATGCCAACTGTGACCACCGTGGAAAAGGAAGAGACTGCGAGTGGTAAAGAGGTAACCGCCAAAACTGACATCGCAGTACCGCCAGGGGCAGAAAAGAGCCAGGCGCGATATGGCGGTAAACTGCAAAAACAATAAAAAATTTCCAAGGCATGAAAACAAGGGATTCAAGCTGGAAGTTGAGACACATTTCTCAACACATATACACCCATAAACTACAATCATAAACTCCATGTACAAAACCTATCAAAGAATGACATACAATTCCAACAGCTCCCACTGCATGGGTAATGCAAATCTAAAAAATATCAAGGCATACTAAGTCTACCAATAGCATCATATAAAAAGTGTAAACAACATCTTGTAGAACCAAGGAATCATCCACAATGATATGCAGCCTATAAATCAATAACTTGTAAGAACAACTCTCACCACAAGTCTTCATAGCTCTCCTAAGTTCTCCACACCCAACAAAGGAAAAAGAAAAAGGAACCTCCATGTTATCAATCAAGAACATAGGTGAAAACACATAACCACAAGATAGTGATCAGAATAGCTCCAACCAAACCTCAAACCAATGTAATGTGAAACTGAACATCTAGAAAGATAACCAAGACCAAAGAGAGAAACTTTGCACATCATATACCTGTAGAAAATCCTCCTAAATAGACCTCTAAATTCCAATTGTGCCAAGTATGATCTCCTCCACAACACCCCAAAATAAAATCCATAACAACACCCAATCGTTCAATCACCAAGGTCAAGCATTTAACATATGTATCATGTAATCAACATGGATGCAAGCCTCTCAAGCCAAATAAGATCAAACTAAATCCATTCCTAATGAAGGAAATAAGCCCACTACATCTCCTAAACTCAACATAAATGAAAGTAATCACAGTGCATAAGGAGATAAACATGTCAACACTCCTCAAATGAACCCTCCAAAACCACATATCCATAGCTCAAGATCCATATGCATGAGAAGTTAAATCATAAACATAAAGTACCTAAAAGAAACAATGGGAAATACCTCTCAAGTGAAATTGCCAAGTAGACCAAGAGTGGGGAGTGAGAATGATCCTCCAAGACACCCAAGTCATTGTGACTCATCCAAGAACACTCTCCTCATAGGTCTATGTTGAACTCACATCTAGCTAAAGTGTAGGCTCCTCAGACTTCCTTCTAAAATCTCATCAAGAGTAATTATCTCAACACATGTCTCTAACCATAAGAGAACTCAAGCCTCACCTATGTCTCCAAGTATCCATGAGTACTTGTAACCAACCAACCCATGCCAAACTCCAAATGCAACATAGCACCATCATGAAGTAATCAAGCAAATGATCAATGTACCCAATACCAAGAGAACCACACAAGATCAATGTCAAAGCTCCAATCATGAATCAGGAATATAAACATGACAACATGATCTCACCATCTCCTCCTAGGAGATCGCATAAAACAATGCATACATCTTGATCTCAAGAGAACAAGTATCATGCCAAAACTCTAAGACGTGATCAAGAGTAAACCATTACATAATACCATAACACTCTAAACCAAGAAACAACATCACTAATCAATATGAATGTAACCATCCCTTGTCAATGAAACCAAAGATGTCAATGAACCCTTACTGCATAGAAGTAGAAACCAAGAGTCTATCCATGACACCAAAAAACACTGCAAAAGATCATCCACCATCTAATGGTGAATCCACATCACTACCAACAACTCCCACTAAACTATGCTATCAAGTCGCACATGGCATCATGACTACCATCCTCTCCATGAAGATCATCCAAGTTTGCACACACTCAACTACAATATCGGTAACATACAAGTGAAACCAAGATCTCCAAGCCAAGAAGATACCTACAACCACCAACAAACCATCATAAACATATCCATCACTGCCAATCCATCATTGTCAAAAGCTCCCACTTAAAAGTGTAATCAAACTATCCATGACATCATGATGACAATCTCCTCATGAAGATCAACCAAAGGCCCTCACACAATCAAAGAACTCAAATATAACAAGAGCTCCCAAAAGGAAAAGTAAAACCATGATCCCCATACCAAGAAGATACACCACCACAACCATAATCAGGAACCAATCCAACACCACCAATAATGCACCTGCATAAACCATCACGATATTCCAAAGTCTCTAAAGCACAAGAAACATCCATGACACCATGATCACCACCAAATGTACCAAAAACTAACAATCCAATTGTGTCCACATATCCACATAACATAGTCAACTACATAGGTCTCACATTATGACTGTACTTGGTAATACCATCTCTACTCCTCAACATGACAACAAAACCAGCCAACCAAGTGACTAAACCAAGCCACCAAAATTGAAAGTGCATCAACATTGAAATATCTATGGGCATAGATAATCCATGTCCAATTCATAAATGCAACATGTAAGTACAAACTGCCTACAATGCTAGACAACTTGTAGATACAACAATGAAGCATAAAAATCCAACCAAATACTAATAACTATGACAAAAATAGAATAATTTGAGATTTAAAACTGAGTATACAATGAATCCAACATCAAATCACCAAGATCCGATCATCCATAAACTCACAGTATCACCATATTCAAAGAAACCCATAAACAGATCATATAAGGAAAGAATCAAATAAACCATGCTAAAATAACTCCAAACCTGATCCACTATGCAGTGCTCTAAACAAGCTTTTCGTTGACTATTCGAAGTCCAAAATCTGACTCTATATGCTCAAGATATGCCATCTCGAAGCTTAAAACAAACACCTGACTTCCAGTAAGAAAAACACTATCAAAAATCTAAAATATCATAAAATAACTGGCACCACAGCATAGAGCATCGAGTCATCTTTCCAATGAGTCCAAGAAGAGCAAAAAAGGACCACCTGGGTGAACGTTATGCTCTCTGGAAAAACGTTGCACAATTTTGATATGTAGGCACAACAGGGGTGGCCCCCGAGTGGAGCCACTGGTGGTGGTGGTGCCCCAGGTAGCACACAAGTGGAAAATCCAAAACTTTTATAAATTTTAATTTAATTTCCAAAAGCTAATAGTTTGGTCAACCTTTTTAAATATTTCCATCGGCGGATAAATTAAAAATAATAATTTTTGTTTATACCCCATAAAGGGGTTTGGCGAGGCCCGACACGACACTCCCTACTGGTTAGGAGGTTGTCAGACAGTGGTACCACCACCGGCAGGGGCCAACAATGGTATCATCGGCTCTGCTGATAGTACACTATCGACACTGCCACAGTGTACGGCGGGGGAGGTCGACCCCCCTCCAAACACTTAATTTTAAAAAAAAAAACCTTCAGTCCTTTTCAACATGATTTTTTATTTTTATTTTATATTTTGTAGGGATAATTTTCACTGACAAGATTAAATTTTTCTTTTCGATTTTTTTTTTTAAATTCTGGAGACGCCTTGGACGGTCGTACAATCAAGTTGGGGCTATTTTTTTTTTTGCATTTTTTCACAGTAATAGAAATAGGTCAAATTATATATCAATCTTCATCTCTCGAACAACCTAGATCCAAATATGAGGTTTGTTTTGCCCTAGAAGGTCATCTATAAATTTTCCCCCACAAAACCCCCACTTGAATGCAAAACCAAGAAACCCATTTCACCCAAAATTTCTTACACTCCAAATCTGTAAACAACCCATCAAAACAACAAACCCAAAACCCTCAAATCTACAATAAACAACCTACAAAACCCTCATATCTTACCATGCCTTTCATTCTTTCATGTAATGCATAGATTCAAAACTCAAACAAGATTTTTCTCAACCTAGGGTTATACAACCACAACCGTGGCTCTGATACCAAATGTTGAAAACTTGCAGCCATTTAAAGACAATTTCCACATGACCCAAAAGAGATCTATGCAAATAAGTACCCAGAATCTACATGCAAGAGAATAAACAACATACCCATGAAAATATGACACAAGATATACCCTAGGAAAACCCTCAAGAGGGAAAAACCCAGCCTCCAAATCATCCATCTCTCATGTATTATTCATCAATAAAGATTACAATACATCTTCAGAGTCTCCATGAACACCATTGAAGCAATAAGCCCTATCCATGCAATCCATGTGAACAAGCATGCAACCACACATCCCATGCCATGCTTCAAACCTCCACAAATGCTAACCAGAGCTAACCTGCCAAGTGATCCACCTAAATAGCTACCCTTGTGGTTGCTTTTATAGAAACAAGCTCCCACAAAACAACCAAGTGGTATTACACAAAACCATGTGACTAAAACCATGAGATTACAAAACCATGTCCCCACATTTAATATTGGGTTCTTTTTTTAATTATTTTCCCCAATATTGAATAATTACATTTTAGCAACTTTAACTTATGTCCCAATATTACATACAACATAAAGTGGCCCCAAGAATAATTACATTAAATACATTATGCAAGGTGTGCAACACACCTTTTCCTAACACCTGGAAGTTCTAAAAATTTGCTAAATAACAAAAAAAGAAACAAAAACAACCTTATACTTAGAAACTTTTAGACTTCTACAACTTGGGCACATGCTAGAAGTATAAGGGGGAATAAAGCACTACACCAAACACACTTTTGACCAAGGAGGTCCCATTGAAGACATCTCATGTTGGTGATCAATGATGGTCTAGGATAGGCTAAAGCCACAAAGGGGCACCATACTTAGACAATTTTGGACTATTGGGGCAAATACCAACATATTTAGCTTCTTAGCAAGTTATAAAAGGGGATCCTACCCATAAAATACCCAACAAAGGTGTTGCAAACACCTAAAAATGACTAATGTATTTTCATCTTACCCTTTCATCATTATCCTTATCATTTCTTCTATCTATATTAATTAAATAATGTTTAATTATTTAATTAAGCTAACATTTTCCTCTTTTCATCCACAATAATTAAATAATTTTTAATTACTTAATTATTTTAATTTTTTTATTGCATCTATATTAATTATTTTTATTATTATTATTTAAAATTAATTCATCTCTTATCATTTTGCCTCCAACGTTAAGTAAAATTAAACATAATTTATCTTTGGTCCTCTATAATTACTTAATTTTTAAATAATTTTTTAATTAGCTAACACTCATCTTTTAAATAAATTAAAAATAATTTATTTGAATTAAATCTTTTCCTTTATAATTAAATAATTTTTAATATTTAATTAGCTAATGCTCATCTTTTAAATAAATTAAAATAATCTATTTAAATTAAATATTTTCTTCTAAAATAAATTAATTAATATTTATTTCTCCAAGCTATCAGTTAAATTAAATAAATTTTAATTCCCTCTTTCTTCAAAATTCAAAATTTGGGTCTTACCCTATCTTAAATTTTCCAATCCATTGATCTTGTAAATCAATCTCCACCTTGATCAAATGTTAAGTGAAACATATAAAAAAGAAGCTTTCATTTCATTCAAACCCCCTAGCACTTTTATTGCCAAATCTCCCTAGCACTTTTATTGTCAAGATCTCTCTAGCAAGTTTATGATCAAAATCTATCAAGCATTCAAGCATTATCAAACATTTATCATTGTCATTATCAAGCATAGGTATCATTTATCTTTATCATTGCATCATATCATTTTTGTTTTTTTATAGTTTGTTACCTTGAAGAGAAACCAATAATAAAGCAAATCAAGATCTTAGCTATGATGACTTTGCTTGTTATCTAAATTCTATATTCTGAGCAAAGATCTTGAACTTCATTGTGTAATTGTGAGAGTGTGAGTTTTGCATTGTTGATATTTGTGATCACATTTTCATCATTTGCAAGTGTAGTTTTCAAGCTATGCACATGCATTTTCAAAATCATGAACATACAAAACATCTTTAGGAACAAAAGAGTTATCTCATGGATCACTTTTATAATGAACTTGCGAGGGTGTTTTAAAGCCATTTTCTTGTGTGATCAAGCCAACAAGCTTAACATAAAAATTTTGGGTCACTTTGGTTAACAGCCATATAATAATAAAAAATCATTATAAATGCAAAGGTCTCTTGTTCTAGATATCAATTTGAAACAAGGGTGAAAGAAAAGGGGATGACGCAACTAGGAGCATGCAGACCAAGCTTAAACCCTAACAGAGCCTCCATTACATCGATAAAGGCATATCTTGAACACACTATGCTTTTTAACAAATTGGTTAGTGTGTTTTTCAACACCCTTCAAAAATATTTTATTTATATTTCTCCAAGCGATGAGATAGATACACATGCATATTTGACAATTAATAGTAAATAAAATTTGATGTATATGATAACAAGAAGTGTGAAGAGAAGTATGGAATATTATTGCTGATATATACTTCTTAAATAGCAGATTTATGGTGCTCACAAGGAGCCATGATCATCCCTATGGTCACATGAAACAATTGTAAAGATTAGATAGAACAGACATATTCTATAACATGTATTTAAGGCACTAAATCAGAGACAACAAATGACTTATTAATACAAACTTAATTTTAGATTCATATTAAGAATCTGACATCACTTTTACAGTCTTATCATCTATTTCTATCATTATATAGATAGCCAATAAGTAACTATTGTTATTCATTTTTTATCGTCTCTTAAAAAGACTCGTGATGTTTGACATATTTTTGATATCTTGTCTATATAAAATAATTGCAAGATTTAAGGTGATTCTATTTTGTGATTTGCTAACATGTTTACATTGTCAACTCTTAATAGATTAAATCATAAAAGTCACTCAACTTGGGTTCGAGTTATTACAATCCACAAGTTTGTAGAAGGTTTGAAAGTCTATAAGAATGATGAAACATGAAATGGCCTTGTAGAGATGTAAAGTTTACAAGTAATTGGGAAGTTTTAGAAGAGATCTACATATCCATAGAAATATTTCAAGTTTGAATAATAGGGAAGAAGCTCATAGGAAGATTGTAGAGATGTGGGGAGGTGAAAGATACAAGGAATTAGAAGAAGTTTAGAAGTAAGTGGGAGTTCTACATTTTTACAAGAGGAAGCTAGGTTATTAAAGGAAGGATACTTTAGAATTTTGTAGGATTAGGAGGGAAGTTCACAATCTTGCAAAGTGGAGGAAGGAAGTAGGTATGCGAGAAATGGGGAAAATGTATTTTTTTCCAAAGGTGCAAAATCCCATAGAAATTCCACAAACCCTAAAGATAAAGGAGTATAAAGAGCAAAGGGGAGAGAGGAAAGTGTGGAAAAATGCAAAAGTTCCTAAAAGTTCCACAAACTTTTTAAACAACAAAAAATGAACAAAAACAACCTTATACTTAGAAACTTTTAGATTTTTGTAACTTGAGCACATTCTAGAAGTATAAGGGGAAATAAAGCAATACACCAAGCACACTTTTGACCAAGAAGTTCCCATTGAAGAATTCTTAATTTTGTGATCAATCAATGGGCTAGGATAGGCTAAAGCCACAAAGGAGCACCATAGTTAGAAAATTTTGGATGGTTGGGACAAGTACCAATGTAATGAAATAACTTGTACAATGAAAGAATATGATAAAAAAATATGCTATAAATAATTGATAACAACTGATAATAAAAAGCCAGTTTAAGGGGAAAAACCTCCAAATATCTCCAATGAGAACATAATTCACAATGTGATGATGAAATAAGACTCACTACCTCCTATATATACCTTATTTATGCCTAGGATATCACCCAAGATGACTTAGATAACCCTATATAAGCCCTAGGCTAACTTAATTAACTAAATAACCATATAATAATAATATGCCTTAATTAAGAGTTAAGATAGTCACAAGCTGACTATTCATAACCTAATGTACTCTAATATTAAGGGTGTAGCATGCCCCTCCTCTTCCAAGAAGAATTTCCCTTAATGCTAAGCAAGTTTGGATGCTTTTGAATTAACTCCTCATCCTCCCATGTGGCCTCTTCAATTGGTAAATCATTCCATTAGATGAGATACTAAGTGACTATTTTGGTCCTTAGCTTCCTTGTACATTTCTGAAGAATAAAATTTGGTTTCAATATGATTTTTCCTTCATTGAGCTCAGGTAATATTGTTTGAGTATGAATATTATTCTCAATTACCTTCTTCAAACAAGAAACATGAAAAACTAGATGTATCTTTGTTGTTGATGGCAATTAAATCTTGTAGGCAACACTACCTATCTTCTATATGATTTGATATGGGCCAAATATTTTGGAGACAATTTTTTATTATTTGACTATTGCTTCAGTGATGTTTTCTTGTGAGGTTGCAATCTCAAGAAAACCCAATCCCCAACTTCAAAAATTATCACTACAATTCTAGTTCACCTACTGCTTCATTTGATTTTTTGCCATGGATGGATTCTCTTTAAGTCCTAAAAGTACTTGTTGTTGATAAAGCATGTGGTCCTCCATAACATGAACTCTAGGTGACACCTTCAATGACATGATGGAAGGAGGATGATATCCACACAATTCCATAAATGGAGATATTTTTGAACTATGGACGAAAGTGTTATAGAACCATTCTGCTAGTAGTAGCCTATCTACCCATTAAGACTATTTATCTAAAGTGAAACAACATAGATATCCTTCCAAACACTTATTAACAACCTTTTTTTTCCCATCATATTAACAATGGTATGAAGAACTATAAACCAATTGAATACCCAAATATTTGAATAAATCTTTCCAAAAGTTACTAGTAAAGATAGCATCACGGTCACTAACAATGACCTTAAGTATACCATGTAGCTTTTGAATATTCTCCAAAAATTATTGTTGTAAAAGGATGTGATAATGCAATAAATTGTACATATTTAGTGAGGTGATCCATTACTTCCATGATAAAATTCTTACCCTTAAATCTTAGAAGCCCTATGATGAAGTCCATGAAGACCTCTTCCCAATGTTGGCTAAGAATAACTAAGAGTTGCAAGAGACTAGGTGTCTTAATTGTCTCCCCTTTAATTTTCTAATCAAACCAAACATCCTGCCACAAATTTTTGAACATCCTCTTTTTAGCCCTTCCAAAATGAAGTCTTTCTTGACTCAATGATATAGCTTCAAAAATTTTGAATGACAACCAATTGGAGACTCATGAAGCTTTGTGGGAATATTTTTTTTGAAATAGGAATTCTTGTAAAGATGTAACCACTCTTTATACCACAAATTATCTCCCTTCCAAAAAAACTTATTGAACTACCAGGATCACTTTGTAATTATTGAATGAAATTACTTGAAGCAACATCATTTTGCCACTCTGCTTTGGCTTCCACTACCCAATCTTCTTGTAATATTGAAATGACACAATAAAGCTTCATCCTTATCATCCTTCCTTGATAGTGCATCTACCATAACATTTTCCTTCCCTTTCTTATATACAATCTCAAAATCATATCCCAACATCTTAGTAACCCATTTTTGTTGCTCTTTAGAAGATAATATTTGTTCCAAAAACAATTTTAGGCTATTATGATTTGTATTAACCTTGAAGTTTCTACCCATTAGATAAGGCCTTCATTATTTTACTACATAAATATTAACTAGAATTTCCTTCTCATAAATAGGTTTGAGTTGATTTTTACCCTTTAATTGATGACTCTCAAAAGCTCAATGGGTCGACCCTCTTGCATGAGGACTGCTCCTATACCATTTCTTGAAGCATCACATTCCACAGTAAAATCAATGAAATATGAAGTGGCAAGCATTGGACTTGTACACAACCTCCTTCAACATTTTAAATGTTGCATTAGAATATTCATTCTAGTGAAAGTATCCTTCTCCAATAAATTTTTGAGGGGTACTACTATACAACCATAATTCTTCACAAATCTTCTATAGTATCTAGTTAATCCCAAGAAAGCCCTCAATTTCTTAATGGTTTTGGAAATAGGCTATTTCATGATAGCTTTAATTTTTTTAAGATCCACCTTCACTCCATGTGAAACTATGTGTCCCAAGTACTCCACCTCATTGAGACCAAAAGTGCACTTGGATGGCTTAGTATAGAGTTGATGATCTTCGAGAACTTATAAAAATTGATATGTATACTATAAATTTTCTTCCCATGTATTGCTATAAATTAATATAACATCAAAGAATGATAATACAAAGTTCCTCGAGAATTTATTTAATATGGAATTCATCAAACTTTGAAATGTAGATGGTGCATTGGTAAGACCAAATGACATCACCAAAAACTCATAAAGACCCTCATGAGTCTTAAATATTGTCTTACAAATATCTTCTCCCTTAATTAAAATTTGGTGATAACTTGATCTAATATCTAACTTTGTAAAATACATAGCTCCATTTAATTCATCTAGCCAACCATCAATGATTAGAATATGAAAATTATCTTTGATGGTGTACATGTTAAGCACTCTATAGTCCAAGCACATGCACCAATTTTCATCCTTCTTACATACCATCACCACGGTAGAGGAGTAAGCACTTTGGCTATTCTTGATAATTTTTTCCTCTAACATCTCCTCAATAATATTTTCTATCTCTTTTATATATATGTGGATACCTATAAGGCCTGATGTTGTGTGGTTGTCTCCTTGGAACTAGTTTTATGGCATGATCATGATCCCTCTTATGAGGAAGTACTTTAGGCATATCTCTAAAAATCATCGAGTGACAATCAATTATTGCTTGTAAATTTGTACATGGGTGGGATCATTACATTGAGAGACTTTTAATGAACATAACTGGACCAAAAATCCATCAACTTCTTTCTTAAGCAACTTCTACATTTGATGGGAGCTTACTCTTTGTGGGGACTTTTCTTTCACCCCTCTTAGCTTACTATCTTTCCTTCTGATTGAAATCTCATGAATAGTTCTTGGAAGTTCATCTCAATTATTCCCAAAGTAAGCCATTGTACTCCCAAAATAATATATCTGCTACACCCATGGAGATAACATACATTGGGATATCAAGGTGATAATCTCCCATGGATAATTTAATGCTATGGTACTTTCTATAACAACTAACAATACCACCATCTGCAATCAAGAGCCAAAACTTTGGAGCTAGATATATAAAGCAATTAGATGAGTAGACAACTTTTTGTTGATGAAATTATGGGTATTAATCAAGTCGATCAACACAATTACTTTTTACTTCTTTAAGAAACCTACTACCTTGAGAGGTTGTGGGGTGATAAAACCAAAGAGTGAATGACAACAAATGATTGGTTCTATGGTTCATGTTATTCATCATATAACTCCTTATCACCTTCTAATACCGGTTCAACTTCTTCTTCCTCACTTGGACCTTCAATATAGAACAATATCTTCTCACTAAATTTATGTCCTCAACTATATTTGTTGTCACAATTGGAACATAACCCTTTTGCTCTCTTCTCCTCAATTTTTTGTGGAGTCAACCTAGTAGATTGAGGTAATAAATGTGTAGGAGATCTCCTTTCACTTACATTTATAATCCCTTGTCGCCTACTAGCTAAAATCTTCTCCTCAACTTGTCTTTCCGTTAATATTGTTTGTGATAAGGATTGTGGTTGGAACAATTGTACTTCATATTTTATGTGATCCTGTAAACTACCTAGAAATATCTCCTTTAATTTTTTTTCTATCTCATTCTTCGCTCTTAGAGAAAGGGTTTAAAATTGTTGAATATAATCCTTGACTGGATGCTTGTTTGCTTTAATTTAGTGAGTTAACATAAGTATCTATCCATAAAGTTATCTCCACAATAGGTAGCATGCTCCTCTTGAAAAATTGACCATGTGACCACACAATACTTCTTTATCTTCTCATCACATAACCAACAATACCAAATAAATTGATCTAGTTCCAAGTATAATGATGCCATAGCCACCTTTTGTTGAGTAGGAACATGATGAAGATCAAAAAGCTACTCCATTTGGTATAGCCAATTGGTTGGATCCTTGTCATCAAACTTTCTCATATCCAACTTGGATATGAATTTCCTTTGCATATGATTATTAAAGGAAGTATCCTTCTTGAAATCAGGGTCAAGCCCAAGGAATTCATGTCCAACAAAAGCATTATCTTCCACCTTACTAGGTGATTTTTTTCCCCTACACTTGATTCCTTAACTAATCATGTCCAACTTCTTAAAAAAATAATTTATGTCATTCCTAATTGATGAAATTTCACCCTTGAACTTGTTGATCTAATCATTAGGGTTAATATCCTCAACTTCTACCTCATCCTTATTTAAAGAATTTCTCGATGTGGTAGCATTCTTTTTACTTCTTGTTCCAAGCCCCATCATGATGGTAGAAACTAATTTCACAACAAATCACACAAATAAATAAAAAATAAAAATTATTGTAACTTAACAGGGCCTATGTCGTACTCTCCCAAAAAAATCTCTCAAAAATTTGGTGTTTTTCAACCTGGAGAGAAAATTTGTTGAAAACCCTAATTTTGCAATAAATCACTTATTTATGCTTCAAATTATTTGAATTTTGGATTGTAGGCTCTCTTGTTACTTCTTCAAAAACCCACTAAAAATCAAAAACAAATTCTACAAGATTTGTGTGATATTCACTTTCTAAATAAATTGGGCAGAAACTCTAATTTTGCAATAAACACTCAATTATGCTCCAATTCCTTTGAAATCATGATTGTAGCTTCTTGAATATGTTCTTAAAAATCCATTTAAAAATTAGAGAAAAATTCACCAAAATCTAAGAAATATGCTCTTCCCAAAATGACCTCTAATATTAAGAAAATGCCTTGCCTCTACAATGCCAAGATCTTGCTCGATACCACTTATAATAAAATAAATTGCTCAATAAAACAATATGATAGGAAATATGATGCAAATAATTGACAATAACTAAGAATAACATGCTACTTTGAGGGGGGAAATCTCCAAATATCTCCAATGAGAACACAATTCGCAATATGATGATGAAATAAGACTCACCGCCTCTTATATATACTTTATTTATGTCTAGGATATCACCCAGGACAACTTAGATAACCCTATATAAGCCCTAGGCTAACCTAATTAACTATATAAACATATAATAATGATAATATGACTTAATTAAGAGTTAAGATAGCTACAAGTCGACTATTCATAACCCGATGTACTATAATATTAAGGGTGTAGTAGCCAACATATCTAGCTTCTTAGCAACCTATAAAAGGGGATTCTACCCACAAAATACCCAAAAAGGGTGTTGTAGACACCTAAAAAATAACTAATTTATTTTCATCTTCTCATTTCATCATCGTTGATGCAAGAGGAACTCCCTCTCTTGCTCAAACTCATACACTTCCACACACAAAATCACATAACACACATAGGCAACACTCTGCCCATAAAATCAAACATCATCCAAACAAAGATTGCAACAATTTCTTATTTTATTCAACTAAATCCATTACATCAACAAGCTGAAACAAAATCACACTCACAATTCAAATTGTATCTACAACCTCCTTTGTTCTCCCTAATATCTTGGTTTTAATTCTTCAATTACTCTATTCTCCACATGATCTCCTTTGTGAACTTCAATTGCAAATTAAACTTCCTTCACATTGTGCAACCATCCTTCCATTACAAAATTCAACATTTATTCTTCTCTACATTTTCTCTTTCCCTCTACTCTTTGTATTTTATTGTAATTTTTTTTCTCACCATCTTTGCTTTTGAAATTTGCTCTTTCAAAATTTAATTCCTATACCCTCCACTCTTTTCTTCACATTGGTTTTTTATGAGATCTACTATTCACTTATTGCAGCCTATTTCCATATTCCATCTTCCAATTAAATTGTTACAGACACATGTTCCTCCATGTTTCTCCAATCTACAATCATAATTTTTTATTTAAGTGCACCAATTCTCCATTATCAAGGCTCGACTCATTTCAAGGAGCATAACCTGTTCAAATTTTGAGTCTGCTAAAAATTAAGTCCTACAGGAAATTTACCGACCTCCTTTCATGTTATTGCATTTTTCCTCTCTTTACCAATGTGACGTCCCCTCCTTCCCCAATCTCCTACACAACCCCCTTTCAATCTGATAGGTTGCCTCGCTTTTCTATGTTGACCATTTCTTTTCCTTTGTAAATTTTAACTACTGCCATTTACTATGGCGTGACCCTTTCTCTTTCAATCTCTTTACCTTCTCATTGGATTTTCATGAGGCTGTGTGAGTTTTCTTTTTTTAAATCTTGTGATGAAATTCAGAACCTTTAATTATTTCATCTTGTTTTCTTGATGAAGATTGACACTTTGAAATACTTTAAAGATGCATAAATAATTTTGGATAAAATCAATTGATGCAACTACCACAATGCAAGAAATTGGGTGTTGATAGGTGGAAAAAATCAAATTTCTCCATTTCACCCAAAAAATTTCCCAAACGTGTGTTATGACCCCATTAAGTCCTCTGCAAAAGGATTTTTCGCCAACTCTCATAAATTTTGAAAATTTAAACTTTTTGTAAACCAGCGACACACTTTCGACAATAAAATACAAAATTTTGACATTAATTTCTCCTAGATGATGAAAGATATGACTTCGATTGTTTTTTCACATTCAACATGGTACCTCCAAGAATTCCTTTGCAAAAGGATTCTACTCTAACTCTTACAATTTTTTAGGAATAAATATTACAAAACTGCCTACAGAGTGTCGAAACTACGAACCAATGAAAGTTTATTCTTGCAATTATTTGTTGACTTCAAATTTCTATGATGTTGAGAAATGCTAATGAACACCAAACCAAATCAAAACTAAAAACTAAACCTGAAAATATTTTTGGGTATGTGGATAGCTTGCTCGCCCAGAATGCTCTTGCATCAGACACACTAGGTAGAAAGATTGTGAGCATAGGCTCACAATGGCGGAGTTGAGTAGTTGAACTACTCTTCCAGGTTGAATACAACCTGCAGTGAACTCCATCGTTGTAGCAAGTGTCCCAAAATATTTCTTCCTCTTCTTCCAACACTTCTCTAGAACACATGCCATCTTCCTCTAACAACACCACATCTTCTTCCTTCTTCCTCTCCACATGGACTCGTCCACCAAAGCCCAACCTCATCCACCAAATATTTTCCACACTCCTCTCCTCCTCCGTGGGTTCAAACCCACCTCTAACTGGCCACCTCCACCAAACATCACCTAGAACATCCTCAACCATCTCTACACACAACCACACACCATCTACAACATCTACTACATGCTCTGGTTTTCTATCCATCTCTTCTTATATCTTTTCATCTAAAACCAAATTAACATCATAAAATTGTTTTACCTCATCCACCTTCGCAGCTGCAACTTTGCATTTCACTGCGACATCTTCCACCTCCTCATTAGCTGCAACTTCTCATTCTTCTCTCTTCACTGCACCAACGAGCTTCGTCATCCATTCTTCCTCAATCGTCAACAAATGTGCCAACAATACTCTTCTCCATCCATGATGACCTCTTTGTTGCTCACCTTATTCCTTTCTTCTTCTCTCATCATGCCTTCCTCATGGCATGTCTCTACTGCAACTTCTTCCGTAGGAGTTGCTCTCACTTCTTCCTCTTTCCAATTCAGGTTGTTGTCTTTGATTTTCTTCTTACTCCTCTTCACCACTTTCCTCTCACTTTTCCAAAAATTCTTTTCCAATTTCTCAAGCCTTGCCTCGATATTTTCTACTTCTTCACTAACCATCTATCCAATCTTCTCAAACATCTCCTTCTCCACTTTTTCCCAATACTACTCCCAAAATAGTATTCGCATGGGTCTCCTCACAACCCAGCCCATCTTCATCTATTGTAATTTCACCTCATCTCACATTCTTCACGACTTCCAACTCTCAATTGCTCATGGCTTCTCTACCTACAACAATCCTCTTGATCTCTCCACAACCACTTCACACACTCTTTGAGGTGTGAACTGCCTCACAGTTGGCAACCTGTTCACACTTCCACTCGTAGGTCCTAGTGGATCCTCTCCATGCTCAAGATTACCCACTCTGATACGAATTGATGCAAGAGGAACTCCCTCTCCTGCTCAAACTCATACACTTCCACACATAAAATCACATAACAGACACAAGCAACTCTTTACCCATAAAATTAAACATCATCCAAACAAAGTTGCAAGAATATTCTTATTTTATTCAACTAAATCCATTACATCAACAAGCTGAAACAAAATAACACTATCACAATTCAAATTGTATCTATAACTTTCCCCTGTTCTCCCTGATATCTTGGTTTTAATTCTTCAATTACTCTATTCTCCACATGATCTCCCTTGTGAACTTCAATTGCAAATTAAACGTCCTTCACATTGTGCAACCATCCTTCCATTACAAACTTCAATCTTTATTCTTCTCTACATTTTCTCTTTCCCTCCACTCTTTGTATTTTATTGCAATTTGTTTTCTCACCATCATTTATAACATGACCCCTCTTTGCTTTTGAAATCTACTCTTTCAAAATTTAATTCCTATACCCTCCACTCTTTTCCTCACACTGGTTTTTTATGAGATCCACTATTCACTTATTGCAACTTGTCTCCATATTCCATCTACCCATTAAAGTGTTACAGAGACATGTTCCTCCATGTTTCTCCAATCTGCAACCATAAATTTTTATTTAAATGCACCAATTCTCCATTATCAATGCTCGACTCACCTCAAGGAGCATAGCCTATTCAAATTTTGAATCTGCTACAAATCAAACATGAGAAATTTACTAGCCTCCTTTCATGCTATTGCGTTTTTCCTCTCTTTACCAATGTGATGTCTGTTAGAGTAAAGGTTTTATCTTAATTATGTTGATTAAGTTACCTTTATTCCCTTCTTAAGATTTCACTTTAGTTTGCATAAAGTGACATTTAATAATTATATTGATTATTAAATGTTTTCCTATTAAAGTTTCTTTTAGGGTTTGCATGATCTCCTTCTTAAGGATTGATCCATTATATTTTATAATTCTTTTTTGTTTTGATAAGATAATTTCTCCATTTTTTAGAGCTTCAAACCCTTGTTTGTTTTCTCCATCCATTCTCTTCCTTATGACAGGTATCATTTGCATGTAGGTGTTCTTGGAGTTTGAAGTTGGTTTTGACAACTTCTACATGGTATCAGAGCTTTCTTGCTGCATGTGCATGTTCTTGTTTGAAGAATTTGGAGCTATTTGGAGCTACAAGAGTTGGATCAAGCATTCACAGTTTTGGGGTTTGTTTTTTTGATCTAGGGAATCACCTGCAATTTCAAAGCATTTTGAGTCCAAACGAACCTCGCCATTGTGTCCGCAGCGGTCCAAAACCCCTAAATCGATTGTTAATTCATCCATTTTGGACAAAGTTGATTTAAGGGGCAAAATTTTTTACCCATATGGCCATCCGTTTGCCTGGTAAAAATAATAAATTTTTTTTTCTTCGGAATTTTTATTTTCGTCAGTCAAGTTTTTTTTTTTTTTAAACAAGTTGTAAAATTTTTTTATTTTTTTTATAAAAAAAGGAGCCTTTTTAAGGCTTGCTCAGGCCTAGTCCGAGTACCCTGTGTAGACAGGGACGGTACCCAAGGGTACCGCCCCCTGCAGCGGTTGGTACTGCATGGTACCGCCCTGCCACCTTGGCAGGCGGTGGCCCCCATGCAGGCCCCTACTTTTTTTATTAATTTAAAAAAAAAATAAAAATTAACATTGGTTTTTTTTTAAAAAAACATTTTTTTGTAATAAGCCCTATTGAAGAAATGCGGTGATGACCATTTGGCCGTCAAATTTAGGCCCGTATTTTTGTTGCGACGACCGTATGACCATCAAATTTAATGCAGCACTGGTTTTTTCCCCTTTGGAGCTATTTTTTTCCAGAGGCCATAACTTGGGCATACGATATTGTTTTTTGGCAAACGAGATATCGTCAGAAAGTTGGTTCTGTCAACTTTCTAGTGGTGTGCATCTCATTGCTTCATTTTTCTGTTGGTGCATTCTACAACCAGTTGAAGTCAAAGGAGCTGCTTTCAGTCCCAAGCTCGTAACTTTTGACCTGTTTCTCCGTTTTTCGCGATCTTAGCGGCGTTCGAACTGTCTTTCAGAGCTCTTCAGTTCCATCCATGCAATTTTCCAGATTTTACTCTAGGTATATTTTATTCAATTTTTTGTGTTTTCACACTCTAGTGAATTACCTGGACATATTTGCTCTTGGGAACTTCTTGTTTGCATGGGATGCTTCGTTTTTGGCTGTTCTTCATGTATTTCCAGTTTTTGTCCTTTGTGGGCATTTTGAGCATCATTTTTAAGCAATATATTTTATGTAAACGCACTGAGATAAAGTGCCACACTATTGTACATGTATTTTAGGGATTTTGCACATAAGGTTATGCCATATTTTGTACTTGCACTGTATTACAAAGTGCCATGGGGGGTTGTGTAGTGCCTTTGTTTTGCCATCACACCTTTGTCCGGTGAGTGTCCCTCCACGACGACAGTGGATCCATATGATTCCATCCTCATGCATGTGTGCTTTGTTTTGCACACCACTTTTTCAGTTGCAAGTGTTTTCTTGTGCACTTTCAGATGTTGTTTCTTCTCTCATTCATGCACTACAAGGTGTTACACACCATTTCAGTGGATCTATCAGCCTTTCCCAGTTCAACATTATGGGGGGGTGTTATACTATTCATGCTAATGCTTCCTTGGTTTTGCCTTGGAAGGAATCTTCCATTCTTAGTTGATTAGTGTTTTTCAGACTATTGGTACTTATGCCATCTGTATCTTCGTTCCAGGTGTTTGCCTTTGTTTGCCATCTGATTCGAGTAGTGTCGTTTGGGGCACTCATGCAGATTGTTGTCTTCTTGATCCTGATCATCTTATCTTTAGAGGAGGTTCTTCTACACCATAGCAGTCATCTTTCGACAGTTGTTTGCAGCTTCTTCTGCTTCAGTGATGTTCTTCTTGGCTTTCTGCATCTCTTTTTGGAGTAGATTTTTTCCCATGTGGTTTTCTCTATTTCTCCACTTTACAGAGATTTGGTTGTATTTGGGTACCTGATCTGGCCTAGTTGTCGGGACCCATGTTTGCCTTCTTGCATTGTAGTTACCTTTGCTTTCTTGCATTTGTTTGTAGCTACACTCTTGCTCATCTTAAGGGGGGGTGTTAGAGTAAAGGTTTTAACTTAATTATGTTGATTAAGTTACCTTTATTCCCTTCTTAAGATTTCACTTTAGTTTGCATAAAGTGACATTTAATAAGTATATTAATTATTAAATGTTTTCCTATTAGGGTTTCTTTTAGGGTTTGCATGATCTCCTTCTTAAGGATTGATCCATTATATTTTCATTAATTCCTTTTTGTTCTGATAAAATAATTTCTCCATTTTTCATAGCTTCAAACCCTTGTTTGTTTTCTCCATCCATTCTCTTCCTTGTGACAGGTATCCATTTGCATGCAGGTGTTCTTGGAGTCTGAAGTTGGTTTTAACAACTTCTACAATGTCCCCGCCTTCCCCAATCTCCTGCACAACCCCCTTTCAATTTTCTAGGTCACCTACCTTTTCTATGTTGACCATTTCTTTTTCTTTGTAAATTTTAACTACTATCATTTACTATGGCATGACCCTTTCTCTTTCAGTCTCTTTACCTTCTCGTTGGATTTTCATGAGGCTGCATGAGTTTTCTTTTCTTTTTTTATTCTTGTGATGAAATTTGGAACCTTTTATTATTTCATCCTTTTTGCTAGATGGATATTGACACTTTAAAATACTTTAAAGATGCATAAATAATTCTAGATAAAATCAATTGATGCAACTACGACAATGCACGAAATTGGGTGTTGACAAGCAAAAAAAATCAAAGTTCTCCGTTTCGCCCAAAAATATTCCCAAACATGTGTTATTACCCCATTAAGTCCTCTACAAAAGGATTTTTCTCCATCTCTCGTAAATTTTGAAAATTTAAACTTTTTGTAAACCGGTGACACACTTTCGATAGTAAAATATATTTTTTTGGCATTAATTTCTCCTAGAAAATGAAAGATATGACTTCAATTGTTTTTACACATTCAACATGGTACCTCCAATAATTCCTCTGCAAAAGGATTCTACTCTAGCTCTTACTCATTTTTAGGAATAAATTTTATAAAACTGCCTACGAAGTGTCGAAACTGTGAATCAACGAAAGTTGATTCTTGCAATTCTTTGTTGACTTCAAAGTTCTATGATGCTAAGAAATACCAATTAACACCAAACCAAATCAAAACTAAAAACCAAATGTAAATTTTTTTTGGGTGATGTGGATAGCTTGTTTGCCCGGAATGCTCCTACATTAGACACATTGGGTAGAAAGATTGTGAGCATAGGCTCACAATGGCAGAGTTGAGTAGTCGAACTACTCTTCTACGTTGAATACAACCTACGACGAACTCCATTGCTATACAAAGTGTCCCAAAGCATTTCTTCCTCTTCTTCCAACACTTCTCCAGAACACACGCCATCTTCCTCTGACAACACTACATCTTCTTCCTTCTTCCCCTCCTTGTGGACTCATGTCCACCAAAGCCTGACCTCCTCTACAAAAAATTTTTCACACTCCTCTCCTCCTCTATGGATTCAAACCCAGCTCTAATCAACCACCTCCACCAAACATCACCTACAACATCCTCAACCATCTCTACACACAGCCACACACCATCTGCAAGATCTACTACATGCTATGGTTTTCTATCCATCTCTTCTTCTATCTTTTCATCTAAAACTAAAGTAACATCATAAAATTATTTTACCTCATCTACCTTCGTAGTTGCAACTTTGTATTTCACTGCGACATCTTCCACCTCCTCGTTAGCTGCAACTTCTCATTCTTCTCTATTCGCTACACCAATGAGCTTCATCATCCATTCTTCCTCAATCATCAACAAATGTACCAACCAATCCTCTTTGCCATCCGTGGTGACCTCTTCACTGCTCACCTTGGTCCTTTCTTCTTCTCTTGTCATGCCTTCCTCATGGAATGTCTCTACTGCAACTTCTTTCATAGGGTTGCTCTCACTTCTTCCTCTTTCCAACTCAGACTGTTGTCTTCACTTTTCTTCTTACTCCTCTTCACCACTTTCCTCTTACTTTTCCAAAAATTCTTTTCCAATTTCTTGAGCTTTTCCTCGATCTTTCCTACTTCTTCACTAACCATCTATCCAGTCTTCTCAAACTTCTTATTCTCCACTTTCTCCCAATACTGCTCCCAAAATAGTATTTGCATGGGACTCTTCATGACCCAACCCATCTTCATCTACTGCAATTTCACCTCGTCTCACATTCTTCGTGACTTCCAACTCTCAATTGCTCAGGTCTTCTCTACCTACAACAATCATCCTAAGCTCTCCACAACCACTTCACACACTCTTTTAGGTGCAAACTGCCTCATAGTCAATAATCTGTTCACACTTCCACTTGTAGGTCGTGGTAGATCATCTCCACGCTTAGGATTACCCGCTTTGATACCAATTGATGCAAGAGGAACTCCCTCTCCTGCTCAAACTCATACACTTCCACAGACAAAATCACATAACACACACATGCAACTCTCTTCCCATAAAATTAAACATCATCCAAACAAAGTTGCAAGAATATTCTTATTTTATTCAACTAAATCCATTACATCAACAAGATGAAACAAAATCTTCAAATTGTATCTACAACCTTCGTCTGTTCTCCATGATATCTTGGTTTTAATTCTTCAATTACTGTATTCTCCACATGATATCCTTTACGAACTTTAGTTGTAAATTAAAATTCCTTCACATTGTGCAACCATCCTTCCATTACAAACTTCAACATTTATTATTCTCTACATTTTCTCTTTCTCTCTACTCTTTGTATTTTATTGCAATTTGTTTTCTCATCATCATTTATAGTGTGACCCCTCTTTGCTTTTGAAATATGCTCTTTCAAAATTTAATTCCTATACCCTCCACTCTTTTCCTCACACTGGTTTTTTATGAGATCCGCTATTCACTTATTGCAACTTGTCTCCATATTCCATCCGCCAATTAGAGTGTTATAGACACATGTTCCTCCATGTTTCTCCAATCTACAACCATAATTTTTTATTTAAATGCACCAATTCTCCATTATCAAGGCTCGACTCACCTCAAGGAGGATAGCCTATTCAAATTTTGAATCTGCTACAAATTAGACATGGGAAATTTACTAGCCTCCTTTCATGCTATTGCATTTTTCCTCTCTTTACCAATGTGACATTCCCTCCTTCTTCCCCAATCTCCTACACATCGTCCTTTCAATATACCAAGTCACCTCCCTTTTCTATGATGACCATTTCTTTTTCTTTGTAAATTTT
Source organism: Sequoiadendron giganteum (assembly GCA_007115665.2). NCBI lineage: Eukaryota > Viridiplantae > Streptophyta > Pinopsida > Cupressales > Cupressaceae > Sequoiadendron > Sequoiadendron giganteum. The sequence goes on from CM021104.1 coordinate 145,098,238, forward strand.
AACTACTGCCATTTACTATGGTGTGACCCTTTCTCTTCCAATCTCTTTACCTTCTCGTTGGTTTTTCAAAAGGCTGCGTGAGTTTTCTTTTTATTTTTAATCTTGTGATGAAATTTAGAACCTTTTATTATTTCATCTTTTTTTCTTGATGAAGATTGACACTTTAAAATAATTCAAAGATGCATAAATAATTTTGGATAAAATCAATTGATGTTATTGCCATAATGCACAAAATTGGGTGCTGATGTGCGAAAAAAATTGAAGTTCTCCGTTTCGCCTGAAAATTTTCCCAAACCTGTGTTATGACTCCATTAAGTCCTCTACAAAAGGATTTTTCTCCATCTCTCATAAATTTTGAAATTTTAAACTTTTTATAAACTGGTGAGACACTTTCGACAGTAAAATATGAATTTTTGGCATTAATTTCTCCTAGATGATGAAAGATATGACTTCAATTATTTTTGCGCATTCAACATGGTACCTCCAAGAATGCCTCTACAAAAGGATTCTACTCTAGCTCTTACTGATTTTTAGGAATAAATTTTACAAACTGCCTAAGGAGTGTCGAAACTGTGAACTAGCGAAAGTTGATTCTTGCAATTATTTGTTGACTTTGAAGTTCTATGATGCTAAGAAATGCCAATGAACACCAAACCAAATAAAAACTAAAAACCAAACCTAAAAATGTTTTTAGGTGATGTGGATAGCTTGTTCGCTCAGAATGCTCTTGCATTAGACACACTAGGTAGAAAGATTGTGAGCATAGGCTCACAATGGCGAAGTTGAGTAGTTGAACTACTCTTCCAAGTTGAATACAACCTGCAACAAACTTCATCATTATAAGAAGTGTCCCAAATCATTTCTTCCTCTTCTTCAAACACTTGTCTGAAACACATGCCATCTTCCTCTAACAACACTGCATTTTCTTCCTTCTTCCCCTCCTTATGGACTCATTTCCACCAAAGCCCAACCTTCTCCACGAAATATTTTTCACACTCCTCTCCTCCTCCATGGGTTCAAACCCACCTCTAACTGACCACCTCCACCAAACATCACTTGCAACATTCAACATGGTACCTCCAAAAATGCCTCCGCAAAAGGATTCTACTCTACCTCTTATGAATTTTTAGGAATAAACTTTACAAAACTGCCTACAGAGTGTCGAAACTGCGAATCGACGAAAGTTGATTCTTGCAATTTTTTGCTGAATTCAAAGTTCCATGATGTTGAGAAATGCCAATGAACACCAAACCAAATCAAAACTGAAAACCAAACCTAAAAATATTTTTGGGTGATGTGGATAGCTTGTTCGCTCGAAATGCTCCTCCATCAATAGTTCTTATCATTTCTTCTATCTATATTAATTAAATAATAAATAAGCTAACACTTTCCTCTTTTCATCCATAACAATTAAATATTTTTAATTTTTTAATTATTTTAATCTTTTTATCATATATATATTAATTAAAATATTTTTTAAATTATTTAATTACTTCATCATTTTTCCTCCAACATTAATTAAAATCAAATTCAATTTATCTTTGCTCCTCTATAATTAACTAACACTCATCTTTTAAATAAATTAAAAATGATCTATTTAAAATTAAAATTAAATCTTTTCCTCTATAAAGAGGGAATCAAATAAATAAAATTTATTTAATTCAAATGATAGCTTGGAAAAATAAATAAATAGAAAAAATATTTAATTCATTTAAAAGAGGAGAGTTAGCTAATTAAATAATTTTCAATGGTAGCTTGGAGAAATAAATAAATAAATAGAAGAAATATTTAATTTATTTAAAAGAGGAGCGTTAGCTAATTAAATAATTAATTATTTGAATTAAATAAATTTTATTTATTTGATTCCTTCTTTCTTCAAAATTCAAGGTTTAGGTCTTACCCTATCTTGAATTTTCCTATCCATTGATCTTGCAAATCAATCTCCACCATAGATCAAATGTTAAGTGAAACATATAAATAAGAAGCTTTCATTTCATTCAAATCCCCTAGCACTTTTATTATCAAATCTCCCTAGCACTTTTATTGTGAAGATCTTTCTAGCAATTTTTTATGAACAAGATCTATCAAACATTCAAGCATTGTCAAGCATTATTGAACATTTACCATTGTCATTTATCAAGCACAAGTATCATGTATCTTTGAACACTTATCTTTTTCATTGCATCATATAATTATTATTCTTTCACATTTTTTTACTTTGAAGAGCCACTGACAATGGGACAAATCGACATCTTAGCTATGATGACTTTATTTGTTTTCTAAATTCTATATTTTGAGCCAAGATCTTGAACTTCATTGTGTGGTTGTGAGTGTAAATTTTGCATTGTTGATATTTGTGATACACATTTTTATCATCATAGGTGTAGTTTTCAAGCCACACACATGTATTTTCAAAATCATGAACATGCAAAACATCTTTAGGAACAAAAGAGTTATCTCATGGATCACTTTCATAATGAACTTGTGAGGGTGTTTTAGAGCCATTTCTTGCATGATCAAGCCAACAAGCTTAACATAAAATGTTGGGTCACTTTGGTTGACAACCATATTAAAAAAAAATCATTATAAATGCAAAGGTCTCTTGCTCTAGATAACAATTTGAAACAAGGGTGAAAGAATAGGGGATGACACAAGTAGGAGCATGCATAACAATCTTAAACCCTAATAGAGCCTCCACTACACCAATAAGGCCATATCTTGAACACACTGCGATTTTTAACAAACTTGTTAGTGTATTTTTCAACACCCTTCAAAAACATTCTATATATTTCTCCAAGTGACAAAATAGATATGCATGCATATTTGACAATTAAAAGTCAATAAAACTTGATATAAATGATATAATACATATGTTTACTCTTTCACAGATGAGAGAGCTTCGTAATTAAATATAGTATGTCGATGTTTTTTATGTTTACGTCGAACCACATAAACAAACAACATTGTTATGGTATAATTATTAAATATTTACAACTTTTATTTTATATGAAAAATCTTTTTGAAAGTAATATATATTTCAAATATAAAAAGAAAAAAATAGTCCATAACTTACACATTAAGTTATATTTTTTTAATACGCTAAAATGTCTTCTACAATTTATTTTTTATTTGACTTATTATCAAAAGATTATTTAAATAATTTTTTTGATATCTAAGAGTCTTATGAACATTAAATCCAACTCAACCACCTTCTCAAACATTATAAATCCAAATCTAAATTATAGACCACAAACACTCAACCCCAATCAATGAATACAACTCTTCTCACATCTTTTACTTATTTTGTTGAGAAAAAGGAGACTTCTTCGTCCTTGGTCAATACAAATTTCTTGCCCATTACGTTTAGAAAAAACCCCGTTCCAAACCTTATCTAATCGCTTAACCCTCTTCAAAGCGCTTTTCCATATGACCGTGAGCTTAAAATAAAGAGCTGACAACAAATTCCAATACAAAAAACACCCTACCTTCCCTTCCCAACGCAATCGACGGCAGAAAACGCGGCAGCAGAGAGCGAACGTCGCTATCGCCGTCCGATCATCCTAGAGCAGCGGATGCATTAAAGTTGCCCTTCTCGAGGCCAAAGAAAGAATATTAAAAAGAATTTGCCCACACAAATCGAGAAGAGCCATAATTTTAAGAAAAAAAGCAGATAAGCCCGATAAACAGAAAGCAAAGCCAAAAGGCAGGTTAAAATATTGCACGGACGGTGACACGTCATCCCTGGCTGCCCGTCCCACGATCTGGTACAGTGTACCGACACGTGTCAGAGCGGGCTGCCCGCGGTGCCCGGGCTACCCGGCTGAGTAGCAGGTACCGTCGTCTATACTCACCCCATTTTTTCAGCTCACGTTTCGACATAGAAAACCTAAAGTGGGGAAAGAAAAAATATTAAATGCGTAGAAGTCGTTGAATACGCGTTAAAATTTTCCGTTTTTCCATGGATCCGAATTCGGCTGAGTGATCTGAACATTTTAAGCTCTTTCTCGAAGCTTGCCGTTGAAAATTTCGCCGGTTTTGAGTGGAAATTCAAAACGTACCGTGAGATCGTATTTTAAAGCCTTTGTGACGATCCAGCGCCTTGTTGTGAACGTTTTGAGCTGTTGTTTGAAGCACGCCGTTGAAAATCTTGCCCGTTTTTGAACCTTAATTTGGAAAGCCCGGTTAGATCATTCTTTCGGAGCTTTGTGACAAATTTTCATAGATTAGACAGGCTTTTTCTGAGTTTTCTCAAGGATTTTGCCTTTGGATCGGGTTTTGTACTACAGACGGGTTTTATTAAGGAAGTCCTCTGGGCGAGAGTTTTTTCCAGATTTCCGAGGTTCCTTAAGCGGAAAAATTCGCGTATTTCGAGATTAGAACCGCTATATTGGCATTTGTAGAGAAATTTCGTTTTAGGTCGCATTTGTTTTTGGGAAATTCCGCGCGAATTAGAGAGATCTAGGGATTGCAGTGGAAAAATGGAGAATATTAAGGGAAAAAATGAATGGAGGAGCTCAGAAGGTTAAAGGAGGGATAATCATTTGTTTGCTTTTAAAAGGAAGGAACAAATTGGCGAAGATGCAAGGCTATGCATGGACGGCAGAGTGAAGAGCGACAACGAAAGCGGCACATGTGGCCTGTCCCTGCTCTTGCTACAGTCGGTGATTCTTCCAGTGTTAAGTTTCTTTCCAAGGTATTTATTTGTTAATCTTTTGTCTGAGAGATGGTTTGTATTGTAAATTTTTTGAATTGACATGAAAATGATTCGGAATGATAAGTATATTGAAAGGAAATCTCTCTGCACAACAGAAGTAGAAGATTTTTCCCGCGGAACGGAGATTATGCAGATATTTTCCTCGTAATTTTCGCTGGATAGATTTACAAGTCATTTATTTATTGTACAGAACTGGAGATTATGCATGTAGTTTCCTTGGATTTTGATGTTTGTGGGTTAATAGGTTTTTTCTTTTCTCCTGCAGAGACGGGGGAGTTTGCCGTTTTATTTAATTTATTTTCGGTATAGATTTTTTCCTAAATAGATTTCTAGGGTATATGTTTATTTATTCCCCATTTTTTGTGTACTGGATTATTTTTTGTTCTTAGATTGTTAATTTCTAGGAAGAATACGCCGTCAACCCCCAATCTGCTATAGTTGTTTAATTATTTATATTATTGGATTTCATTTCATCATTTCGGATTTGAAAAATTTAGCTTAGATTATGAATGATGATTTAACGTTGGAGATTATTGATCGACATCCGAAAGCAGATGTTAGTCATGGTTTGTTGGAGTGGTTCTATGAACAGGCTGATGGTTTACTTGGTGGCACTCAGTATTTGATGTGTTGAGGTGGGTTATTTGGAAAAAGGTAGTTCAGTTCTGTAGGCTTACCGTTTGCTTTGAGAATTTTGCAGGATTTATTTTGATTGAGAGCTGTTGAAGTTTGGGGTTCAAATAATAAACCTATTTATGGAAGCTTGAATTCTAGGTCTGTCTGCAGATTTCTTTTGAGATGATATAGGCACCAAAGATCTATGTTTTTTTATGATGCGAAGTATCAAAGCTTAGCTTCAGAGAAATTCTCCAAGATACGGTGCCCGCCAGAAAAATACAAGCTTAGATGCAGAGAAATTTTCCACGAGAAGGTAACCACAAGAGAAACCCCATAACCTGGGTATCGCATAGAATCGATACGCAATTGCAGGTGGAGCCCAAGTTCAATATTCTTATTCTGACCTCTGTGGAAATGGAAAAATTGACCCACCTGACTTGATTATAGGTTTGATGAAAAGTGGCAGTCTATGAGAAACCTGTCAATGATCAAGAGTTTGACCCGCCTGAGTGGTTAGAGGCTTGAGGGAACATGGCTGTCTGATATAAACATGCCAATGATCAAGATTTCGATCCAGCTGATTGGTTATAGGCTTCAGGGAAAGTGGCAGTCTAAGAGAAACCTGTCAACAATCAAGGCTTCTGCAGGGCTCCACTTGAAGGGTTCAGCTTTGAAAGAATGGCAGAGCAAGAATAAAGGAAAAGGCTGAGTGTTCCTTGAAGGGTTGCACATAAATGGGTTAAAAACTTAAAAACATGGGTTAGCTGATCCTTTGAGATTTTTATTAGAGATATAGGATCAATAATTGTTTGGAACATTACTATTTGTTAATGAATGTTCTGGGGTGTTGTGGTCAATTTGATTGCAGTCTTCTAGCAAAATCATATTTTTGGTTAATGGGAAAGTGCCTGATTTGCCCCTAAGTGCTACAGCGCAATTATGATTTGCTTTCTTTGCTTTTTGAAACACTTCGGTCTGTGTGGAGTCTTCTACCAGAAGTATGCTGATTTCTGGGTGCAATTCTGATTTGTCAAACGTTCTCAAATGAATGCAGTAGAGACAATTGTGATTGCCTTATTTGTTTTTGTGCAGCACTTTAATATACATCGGGTCTTATAACCATGTAGATTTCTGGGGGCAATTCTGGTTTGTCCAAAATTTTCAACATGAATGCTGTAGAGATGATTGTAATTCCCTTATTGCTTCTAGCAGCACAATAATTTGTTTTAAAAAAATATTCAGTTTCTTGTGTATCAAAGGTAGAACCATTCTTATTGATTAATTATTGCTGCGAATTGGTTATCAATTGGGCAGCTGATATGTCTATTGAATTCGAAGGTCCATATGCTTTACTAAAGGCTGATAAGGGTTGTTACATAAGAAATTTAAAATCAAAGGAAGCTACAAATGCTAAGTTATGTCTGACAGTTTACATATGACAGAATCAGAAACTGAGGATAGTAGGCTTTCTGGCCCATATCTTGGTTCATCTACTGTGACTTTGTTTGCATATCTGTGATCATCCTTTTCTGTAATATCCTACATTTTTCCTATCTGCTTGGGATAAATGGGATCGGCAGCACATTTAAATGCATATTTTTTTGCCTACCATCAATTTTGGAGAGTGGTCCCTTGAGTTGAAGCCAATAGGATATATTTTTCTCTTTGTAGGTATTGCAATCTGTTGCCTTTCCTTTAGTAAATTGTTACCCAAAGTAGTTAAATCTCTAGACTGCCAACAATTGGATGGATTCAATGAGTTTCTCTGCATTGATATCATTGAAAGGTTTCCATATTTTACTTGTTTTTTCTGTTCTATATAATTTTCAACAACATGCATGGAGAAAGGGCTGATTTCATTTGAATTTCCAGGATGGCCGTAAAATCAGTACTGGAGATTGTGCACTCTTTCAAGCTGGAAATGCACCGCCTTTCATTGGGATCATTCGATGTTTGACAGAAGACAAGGAAGGTCAGGTCAAGCTAGGTGTAAACTGGTTATATCGACCAGCAGATGTTAAGCTAGTCAAGGGGGTTTTGCTTGAAGCGGCACCAAACGAGGTTTTCTATTCATTCCACAAGGATGAGATATCAGCTGCTTCCTTGCTTCATCCATGTAAAGTCGCATTTCTTAGGAAGGGTGTTGAGCTTCCTTCAGGTGTATCCTCATTTGTATGTAGGAGAGTTTATGACACTACAAACAAATGTTTATGGTGGTTAACTGATCAAGACTATACTGATGTAAGTTTTCTGCACCTTACCTGTTTAATATCTGAAGACAGGAAGGTTTCTTAATTGCTTGTTGTATTGGCTATTCTGAATGCATTATTTGAAGAGTTTTGTTTTGAAACACATCCTGTTCTGTGCCCCTATACTTTGAGAACCAACCTTTGAGCTGAAGTTGTATGCAAAAATGTTCTTACCACAGGAGTTTCAAACTATTTGGCCTAACAAAAATAAGATTTTGCTCCAAGATTTCAAACTAAATGAAAAGTTATCTCTTTCACAATTTAATACAAAATGTGAGTAAGTGGTGAGGGTTGTAGCAGTATTGCACTAAATAGGGCCAGTTCTTTTCTACTATTACAAATTGGATTCGTTTATCATAAATCTTTGCCCTTTATGTGTAAAAATACCTTGCAGATATTGGATACTACCTAGTACTCTTTATTTGATAAATCTCAGCACATCCTACTTTTCTATGAATACCGTTTCCAATTTTTTCACATTTGAATTTTTCAAGTAAATTCTATGTTTGAAGCTTGTCCAACTTGAGTTATTTCTTATCGTCAGGGGTAGATATAGTTAAGTTAATAATATGAGTGTATATGTGGTTGTAAATGACATGCTTAATTCACATTTTCTTATCAATTCCCAGAAAGGGGAGTAGCCTTTATTTTTTTGACTGGAATCCTGTCTGAGCTGCCATCTGAGATTCATTAATATAAAAGTTTGCATCATGGGAATGCCAAAAAAGGGAAGTTGGGACGTTCAAAGATGATTTGCTTCCACTGTACTGTTTTGTAGGGTCACTTTATTTACAGGAATATTTTGAACTGATTACCAAAGGATAAAAGTTTTTGTATGTTATCATAATTGTCTAAAGTATTGAAAAATACATTACCAGATCATTTATTTGTGTTGGACTGATTATCACCTGGCTTCTGTAACTTAAAAATATGCTCTTTGCTTCAGTGCTGTTCTAGTTGATTTATCTTGGGATATTTGATGTGATTTGCCTATGGTATGCCATCTGTTTTTATTAATTTATGTTGATTTAATGGCATACTTCATTTCAAGCATTTATATCTTCTAATGTTGGACTGCTGGTGCCATTGCAGGAACGTCAATCTGAAGTAGATCAGTTATTGGATAAGACTAGACACGAAATGCACGCAGTAATTCAGTCTGGAGGGCCCTCCCCTAAAGAGAATGGTATGTCATCAACCTTGAAGACTGGCTCAGATAATGTGCAGAATGGTTCATTTCCTTCTCAAGTTAAGGGCAAAAAGAGGGAGCGCTCTGATCACAATACAGAACCTGTGAAACGTGAGCGTTTATCAAGGTCAGATGCCAGTGAGCCAGGGCATATCAAACTAGAATGCAGCACTAGACCAGAAGGCATTGCAAAAATCACTAACAAAGATGGGAGTCTTATAAACTCAGAATGTGTTGGACAGCTAGTGCATCTCATGCAGCTGGACAGAAATGATGCCACTAAGAAAGGAATTGATTTGGCTTTATGGCGTAAAGAGCTTGTAGGAGTGGTTGCAACCACTGATCGAGATGACTGCCTCAGCCAATTTGTACAGCTCAGAGGTTTACCTATTTTGGATGATTGGCTTCAAGAGGCCCACAAAGGGAAGACTGGAGACATTGGCAGCCCAAAGGAGAGTGATAAAGTTGTTGAAGAACTTCTAATAACATTGCTTCATGCTCTTGGCAAACTGCCTGTTGATATTGATGCATTGAAGACTTGTAATGTTGGGAAATCAGTGAACCATTTGCGTAATCATAAGAACACAGACATTCAGAAAAAGGCAAGGAATTTAGTTGATACATGGAAGAAGCGTGTTGAAGAAGAAATGAAAAGTAATGATACAAAGTCTGGATCAAGCCAGGGTGTATCGTTGCCTTGTAAGCAGGCGTCGGGCGAAGTTTCTCATGTGCATGCAGGTAGGCGTGGAGGGCATGCGGATACTGTGAAAAGCTCAATGCCATTAAACTCTACTGCAAAAACAGTCTCAAGTAGGTCAGTGCAGACAGATATTCTATCAAGAACAGCATCTGCCCCCTCTGCATCTGTTAAGGTTTCTGCCTTGCACTCATCAACCATCAGTTCCAAGGATTCACACTGTAAGGAAGAGAAGAGTAGCAGTTCAAGTCAATCTCAAAATAACAGTCAATCATGGTCAAGTGAACCTGGAAAAGTTACAGGTTCATCTTGGAAAGAGGATGCCAGGAGTTCTACTGCGGGTTCTTTGAGTGCTAAGGGATCAAGTTCAGGTTCACGCCATCGTAAATCAAATAATTGTATGGTGGGTTCTGTTAAGGGAGGATCTCAAAAAGAAGCTGGCGGGGGGAAGGTAAATGCATTGGGCAAAAATACATGTGAAAAGACATTGCAATCTGGTCATGCATCAGATAAGGCGACAGAGAATGGCCGTGGGGATAATGCAAGTAGTCATAGATTGATAGTTAAACTTCCCAATCCTGGACGGAATCCTGCTCCAAGTGTCAATGGTGGGACAACTGAGGACATGGTTATTTCAGCAAGTAGAGGGTCTTCTCCTATCACTTCTGACAAACATGAGACAAATGATGTGAAATTAAAAGTGAAGGTTGATGTATGTCATGCTAATACTGCCCTAGAGGTTAATACTGAGTCCTGGCAGAGCAATGAAGTTAAAGATGGCTTCACAGAGGGTGAGGATGGAGACAGATTATCCACTGGTATTCCAAGTGAAGATCGCAGTAGAATTGGTGAAGAAATTGAGAAAACATCAGAAACATCTAAAACAACTCTATCATCAGCATCAGGTAAAGAGATCATTTCAACAAAGGGTGTGGTTGATGCAGAAATAAGCAGGGCATGTGAAAAGGTTCAAACAGTAGTATCAGGGAGGAACCGTCCACATGTTTCTAAAGCAACTTGCTTTGGTAGAGATGATGGGGCCATGAAGCTTCTGGCAAATGTGGCAGCCTGTGAGCCGTCTAAAGATGAGCAAGGTTCCTATGGCAACTCTACAATACGAGAGTTTATGACAGTAGATGGTAGTTTGTCTGAGTCTACAATAAAGTGCTCTTTAGATGGTCTGATTTCTCAATCTTTTGATGATGAAGATGAAAAAAGTACCATAGTCACAAAGGAAATAAAGGATTTCACAGCCGCAAGGGGTCAACTGGATGCTGATAAAAGTGATTTTTCAGTCAAGTCTTCAACAATTGGAATGTCTGTTCATCAGAAGGATGTGTCTGATCTCTCCAAGGACTTGGAATGCCCTTCCAGTGCTGTTCAAGATGATTCAAAACGCCCTTCAGAGAGTATTGGCATGGCTCCTGTCTGTGCTGGCATGCTGTCTGAACATAAATATGTTGCAGATGGAAAGGAAGAAGGCCTCTCCTTAAACAAAGGTATGGACCAGTGTACAGAACAGATAGTGGGTCAAGAAGCAAAAGAGATAAGTCCAGATACAGCAACAGAAGAAGGAATAAGGACAGGAAAGGCAAGTCAGAATGATGATGAACAAGGAGCTCAACAGCCTATGGAAATGGGTAATGCTGAGGTTAGTTTGTACAAAGATATGGCAGAGAATACTGCAGATGGTCAAACGATAGCTTTGAAAGAGGAGTCAGGTGCAGTGGCTACAGGTAAAGATTCTATGAAGGCAAGCAATTGTGTTCTAGAATTTCATGAAGGAACATCAGAGTATGCTTGCCCAGTTGCAGAAAAGGTTGAGCAAGAAGTGGATGCAGATGAAAAATCAACTGCATATATGGATAATCAGGGTGTCAGTTTTCCCTGTAGCCTAAAAATCCAGACAAGAGATATTGAACTGCTGGATGCCAAACAAGTGCAGGACTCTGGAGTGGATGAAGATAAGAACATGGATGTTGATATGCAGCACTTTTCTAGCATAAAAAGCATTGCATCTGCAGATGATAAGCAGGAAATTGTGACAGAAAAGGAGGAAAACATAGAGGTAGAAAAGACTGCAGGAAATGGAGGAGGTAGAGAAGTAGATCAGACAAATCATGTTACAGCTGTTGTTGATAGGAGAGTTACAGAGATAAATGCAAGAACAGATTCAGGGTTTGACACCCATGAAAGTCGAAGAGAGACTTGCGATGAAGAGTTTCAGATTTCCAATCATTCAACAGGCCTAGCAACCAATACAACTATCTCCTCAATTTCAATTTCACAAGAAGATCAGCAGATTGAACACTCTACAGTACACAGTATCCAAGCAAATGAATTAGATGCGACTGAAAAGATTCCAACAGAAACAGTGATTTCTGCAAAAGGGGTTTGTGAGGTCAGCAATTCAAGTGTTAAATGTGATTTTGATTTAAATGAAGGTCTTGCTGTCGATGAAACAAATCAAGATGATGCAGTGATATGTTCTACAGCTGCTTCTATGGTTGTTCCTATCTACAGTGCTCCTGAAACACCTATGTCAAATACCAATGGGTTGGCAACGACAATTCCACTGCCTATTAAAGCAAAAGGACCTTTGATGCCACCTGCTAGTCCTCTGCGGAGCAAAGGAGATCCAGGGTGGAAAGGATCTGCTGCTACTAGTGCTTTCCGGCCAGCTGAACCTAGGAAAACACAGCATGTCCCCCACGAAGGGCCATCTTTAAATGATGCAATCAGTTCAGCTAGCAGTACAAGTGGAATTCAAAGTCGTCCCCATTTAGATATTGATCTTAATGTGCCCGATGAAGGAGTAGTGGAGGATGGATTGGCAACTCATTTATCTGCACGAGTGAAAAGTTCAGAGCTTGCAACTGCGAGTGGTCATGATTTTTTACCTTCAAGAAAATCCTCTGTTATTGGTGGAAGGCTTAATTTAGATTTGAATCGTGTTGAAGATTGTGAAGAGAGTGATCCTGTTGCAACCAATACTGTAGTTTTGGATTCTTCTTTGAAAACTTTAGCAAATGGCTTATCTCACAAGGAGTCGCAATTTCCCAGGGGTTTTGACCTGAATGATGGGCCTACCGAAGATTCAGGAATAGAACCTGCTCAATGGAATTATGGCACAAAGAGCAAAGGGAACCCTTATCTCCCACCTATACCTGCGTGGAAAATGAATGGTGACTTACATGCAACATCATGGTTGCCCCCAGGAAATGTCCATTCAGGTCTTGCTGTCACCTCACTTCATTCAGATAGAAATGAACGAGCTTATCCAGTTGTTGCCGCAGGTGCAGCACAACATATTTTAAGCTCAACATCTGGATCTCCTTATTGTAACGATTCTTATAAAGGGTCAGTACTTGGCTCAACTTCTGCTATTGCATATCCAGCTGCCACACAACCCATGTTCCCATATGGAGGATTTTCATTTGCTTCAAGTCTACCTTTTGCTGCTAATCCTTTCTCAGGAGGGCCAACTTCATATGCAGAATCATCTGGAGCTGCATGCTTCCCGACAGTTCCCTCCCAATTAGTCAGTGTAGGAGCACCTTCTTCATGTGTAAGGCCTTATGTGATGAATCTTGCTGATATGTCTGCGACAGATGGCTCCCGCAAATTATCAAGACCAATTCTTGATCTAAATGCAGGCCCTGGAACAGTTGATTTAGATGGTAGAGAGGATAGGGTAGCTTCTAGGCAGTTTTCCATTGCTGATAGTCAGCCATCACTGGAGCAGCAGTCAAGAGCATTATACCGGACAGCAGCTTCAGGGATGACATCTTCAAAAAGAAAAGAACCTGAAGGAGGTTGGGATTTACATTAAACTGGATACGTGCCACCTCAATGGTAGTAGCCTTGCCTTTACTTGGTTCTGTATTCTGTAACACAGATGAATTTGTCAACTGTCACTATTTCTGTGTGCTTTACAGGCAGTTTTCCCATGGCTGTGATTGGAAAATGTTTGCGATCCCCACAGCATTATATTTCACTTGTAAAGCAGAACAAACATAATGGCAGATACTCCACATCTAAAGCATCTTGCTTCTAATGTTGGTTTACACGTTGCTTTGAGCTGCATGCATACCAAATTTACAAATCTGAGAACTATTTTACACAATCTCACCCACGGCCTGCTGCTGCTCTTGCCTGTGTTGCAGTGGCAAATGTTAACAGTTTAGGCTCATTGTAATATCTGTAAATTTCATACCAAAATCCTCTTTACTTGATACGTCATGTTGAGTATATTTTTTGGATGTTTGCATGATTGCTGTCAAAAAATTGTATGTCAAGTGTCTTGAAGAACAATTATATGCAGGACCTTGCTGGATTTGTTTCAACTTTTCATCATTAACATCGTGCTAACAGCCATCAAAGTTGTTCAACATTAGTTTTGATCTGGCAACATGCTATTTACATTTTTACTTTATATTTCTATCCTGCCTACTCATTATTGGTAGTTAACAATGCATTCAAAGCACATTCTGAAGGATTTTTAACTCATTTTTATATACTTTGTAAATGTTGCATTCTGCTGTTTTCAAATGATGTAAACATCAGTAAATGCTTACATTTTTGTCGTTAGAAAGTCCTTTCATTAACTTAGTTAAGAAATTGACAAAAACAAATATGTACATCATCTGTACTGGCAAGGCAGGCAGAATGCATAAACTGTGTTTCTTATCATGGTGTCAACATGTGTCAAACCATATAAAGGAAACATGACAACTGTTCACTTGAAACAATCCTTACTATTAATGGAGGGATCTGTCTACCATCCGTACAACTACAAAACTTCCTTAACAATGGTTCAATTTAAAAACTTTGTACTGAATCAGAATATTATCTTTGTAGGTACCAAAAGCTATAGCTTGCCAACTTCGGACTCTGGTCAAATGTACATGAGATGCTTACAAAACATTGAATCTATGATCTCCACTAAATGGCAGACACTGAGGTGGCTCAATTCCTGGTCCATGGAATGATGTAGATCCGTCTCAAAGCAGCGTGGAAGATATTTGTTCCAGTTTAGACATTTGCCATTAAATAGCCATGTGCCTGATATCATGATATCTGGAATATTTTATTTAGTGATACGAGCAAACATGACATAATTGCAAAACTTATCTGAACTTAAATGGGCACCTCAAGTAACTCCTTACACTTGTTTTATTTAACAGAATCTCTATTGGTTTTCAGCTTAGCATACACCACTTTTATCAAAACCAGCTGTTCAATATATGAATTCAGCTTTGACTGCATTAACAATGAGAAGGGCACAATCACTAGCAACAAATAAGAAATGAGAAAAGGCATATAAGAAAGTGTTTTAGTACTAGACAACAAAAAAACTGGCTGTTCTATGTTAATGTACTCTAGAATGATTTTTCCCCGTCTATTTTAGATGTTTGTGAATGCTCTTTAGAGGAAGAAACAAAACGGCATTCAATGACAAGTTAATTAGTATTTTTTTGTTTAATGTTCTACGGAATTTCTTGGACTCAAATATGGGTTTCTCTTAACTATCATTGGGACTAGTGATGTTATGGTATATGAAGTGTCAGCTGTGGCCTATTCTTGCTTTTACGAGTCACTCTTTTTTTTTGGGTAGGAATCACAATGGTTATGCCAAGTCCTGTAGTGTGAGGGGATCCAGAAAAGTGGGGACTGGCTTAGAGAATGTGTGTGATATCTCTTCATACTTCACAACATAGGGATAGAACAAAAATGTCATATTTGGGAGCCATTTGAGTACATCTGATTACAGTAGCAGGTCAAATTTGGGATACGGAATGTTGTGTGCCTTACCAGCTGTAAAGCCTGCTATGCTGTGATCTTCAACATCCTTGATGTTAAGCTTCCAATAATAATCTATTGGCTTTTGGTGACAAGAGTGTAAGGTCTTATCATCTTCCTTAAACTGATCTGGTGTTATAACCTGGTTTTCTGCGAATGGACAAAGTACTAAATGCAATGGAGTGCTCTGTCTGCATGGCTGACTTCGTGTAAGACAATCAATCAAGGTTTTCCTTACTACGTTTATGGACAACAAAATGGGCTCTTTATTAAGGAATGCTCTTTGAGATTGGAAATTTGGACTTAAATTTATATGCTATATATTTAAATGCCTTATCTGCAATTCTAATGGACATCCCTCTTGGCCCTTCTGAATGCTAAAGAAGGAAGATCCTTGTAAATGTATCATCCGGAAGATCCACTAGCAATTCTTGTGCATTCTTCTGCTACTTCATGGCAAATACTACCTGGAGATGTAGATTTGACCTCTGACAAAATTCAAAGAATTTTCTTGAAGCTAGCTGTGCTGTTCAATGTTGTATTCAAATGGTTTAACAACCATGTAGAGGGGACTGATCCCTGGATGACCTCACACAGACTTGAGCAGTGTTTGGTGGCAAGTGACAGTGTGGAAGGCAAAATTCTGCACCATCTAGGTGATCGTAACAGTGAAGGACTTGGGTGTGTGAACAGACGACTATCGTAAGATGCAAAAAGTTAAAAAAGTGAAATCATCAAAGTCTTGGCCAAAGCTAGACAGACACATTTGAGTTTGGCTGATTCAATTTGTATATCTAGTTTGTGTTAGAATTGGACACAAACCATAAACAGGTGACGCATAAAAAATTGACAGAAAAGGCAAATGTAGTTGGATAAGGTTAGTTGATATCAAGTGTGCAAGGTGATTTCTAAAAAGATTAGAAATCATGTTTATTTGACAAATGGGCCTCAGCTTCTGATGAAGCAAGCAAATAGTGCAGGGGAGAAAACAGACGCTTTTCAATCATCTGTGTGAAAGTGTTAGTTCTTACAGGGTGATTATGCAACTGCCCGTTTTGAAGTGCAGTTTTGCAGCTGCTGGGTGATCATAGAACCGGCAGTCTGCTTAAAGTGGTGGTTTTGTTCTGCATCTGGTAAGGATTTGTGGTGTTCCAAATTCTGCACTTGTTAACTTACTAGCATCTTTTCATCGGTGACAAAAACATGGAGTAAACGCCGTCCTTACCAAGCCTTTCCTGTGTTTTGTTCGGATATTGTCAGCATTGTGGGCGGGAGTTTTATTTCCATAAAGGTTACCGATGTATTATATTTTGTATTGTCTTCCGCAACAAGCCATCGCTTTCTGGTGTAGATTGTGGATAAATTTGCTGCGATCTAAATTGTAATAATTATTGTTTTTTTGATTAGATAGTGTTTAAAAATGAAGATGCACAAATTAATCGCGGGTTGGAAAACACAGAGTGTTGTGAATTATATCATTCCACGCTTGTTCAAAGGTAAAGGGTGGAGAGCACGAAGAGGAGTTGTAGGTGGGGTAAACATTAAAGAAATGAAATTGAGGTGAGGGGTGAGCAACCAATTGGGTTGTTACGTGTGTGGGGCTTTAAAAAAGTATGTGGGTTGCAGGTTGCAAAACACTCGGTGTTACGCAACTTGAAATTTTATAGACTGTGTAATGCAAAGCTGTTGTTATTTACACAATATGAATGTAGTGAAAGTCACCTAAATTTATTTTTTTAACTCTGTTAGCTAGAGTGAAAGTTGCATTTCAATTTTTTTATATGATTGAAAAAAATGTTTGCTTACATGAGATAATGCAATAAATTTTGGAAAATTAAGTGACTTTAACACTTATCTTCGGTTAAGGGAACAAAACATGGTGTGATTTAGAAACCTTGTTAAAATATAGGTTAGAAAACATGCAGGGTTTTAAAACAATATGTGGGTTATAGGTTGCAAAACAGTGTGTTAAGAAAGATGCAATTTTATAGATAGTATGAATGTAATAAAAAATTGTTGTTAATTACACAGTATGAATGTAATGAAAGTCATCTTGATTTTATTTTTTAAATGTTAGTTACAGTGAAATAAGCATTTCAATTTCTTCATATGATTGAGAAAATGTTTGCATACATTTGACAATGCAATAAATTTTGGAACTTTAATTGTTTGCAACATGTTTTTTTGGTCGAGGATGCAAACCAAGGAATGTTATTGGAAACCTTGTTAAAATACATGTTAGAAAACACATAGGGTTTTAAAATAGTATATGGGTTGCAAGTTGGAAAACACTCGGTGTTATGCAACCTACAATTTTATAGACAACATGAATGTAATGAAAAGTTGTTATTTACATAGTTTGAATGTAATGAAAGTCACCTTTAAAAATTATTAAAATGGTTATTTGGAGTGAAAATTGCATTTCAATTTCTTCATATGATTGAAAAAGAATGCTTGCTTACACTAGATAATGCAACAAATTTAGGAGCTTTAACTATCAGTAACACTTATCCTTGGTGGAGGTTGCAAACCATGATGTGTTTTGGAAACTTTGTTAAAATGCAAGTTAGAAAACACGTAGGGTTTTAAAACAGTATGTGGGTTGCAGGTTGCAAAATGTTGTGTTATACAACCTACAATTTTATAGATAGTATGAATGTAATTAAAAGATGTTATTTACATGGTATAAATGTAATGAAAGTCACCTTGGTTTTTTTTTTTTAAATGTTATATAGTGAAATTGCATTTCAATTTCTTCATATGATTGGAAAAATGCTTGCTTGCACCAGATAATGCGATAAACTTCAGAACTTTAATTGTTTGTAACATGTTTCCTCAGTCGAGGATGCAAACCATAGTGTGATTCGGAAACCTTGTTAAAATGCAAGTTAGAGAGCATGTAGGGTTTAAAAATAGTATGTGGGTTGCAAGTTGTAAAACAATGTGTTATACAACTTGCAATTTTATAGATAGTATGAATGTAATAAAAACTATTGTTATTTCCACAGTATGAATGTAATGAAAGTCATCTTGATTTTTTTTAAAGTTAGTTACAATGAAAATCACATTTCAATTTCTTCATATGATTGACAAAATGCTTGCTTACACCAAACAATGCAATAAATTTTGACTTTAACTGTTCGCAAAACGTTTCCTCAGTCGAGGATGCAAACCACAGTGTGTTATTGGAAACCTTGTTAAAATGCATAAAAATCATGCCATGTTCGGAAACCTGCAATTTTTGATACTTGACACCTAGGTGTGAAATGCTATTTTCATTTGAAATGTAGACAATACATACATATATTTAAGGATATATTATAACTAATAGGACCTTTCCACACATGCTCTTTATAGAATGGAGCAACCTTCATAATGCACACTATGCAAAACACACTGCGTGTTTCAAGTTGCAATTCATAAGAATGCCAACCCGTATGCTTATCATCCATGTACATATAGGTTTGCAATTAAAATAGGAAAAACACCATTAAATATATTATTGGCAAAATACAACACACTTATCCTCGGTTGAGGATGCAAAGCATGATGTGTTGTGGAAACCTTGTCAAATGCACATTGCAAAACATGCCATATTTTGAAACTTGCAATTTCCCATACCTAAGACATAGTTGTCAAATGTTGTTGTCATTTGAAATGTAGATAAGACATACCTATAGTTAATGATGTACTATAACCAATAGGACATTTCCAAACTTGCTCTCATTATTAACATGCACTTCATATAATGGGGCAACCTTCACAATACACATTGTAAAACACAAAGTGTGTTTCAAGCTATAGTACACAACGATGCTAACCCATGTGCTTATAATGCATGTATACCTAGCTCTATAATTGAATAGGAAAAATACCATTTCATACTCGCATAGGTTAACTTTTAGAGTACACACTTCATACTGCACACACTACCCGCTTAACAAACAGTGGGCAATAAGATATGATTTGTATTAAAAAATAGAGGACAAAATAAACAAATATGATTTTTAAGTTGCACATATTTAGTAAATTATTGTAATGTATTTATAAATTCACTTGGTTATTTCATTCCATAATTTGTAAGAAAAATGTAAAGAACTTGAAATTGAATTGAGGTTGCTTGCAGTGATGAAACAAATGGTTGCCATTGAATGTTATGTAATTACATTGTTACATTTCGTATTGTTTTTCTTGGTATAATGGAGCTATGTGTACTCATGAGTCATCTCCAATCTAAGAATGATTCAATCTAGCCAAGGAAAATACAAATATCAAACTTGTACTAGTGAGAGGGTGTAGATAGAAGAAAAACATGAGTTTAGACTTAAAATTTTTGAATGTTTAAATGAGATATCTTCATAGTCCAATACAAATATGAGTTTAGACTTGAAATTTTTGGCCCTTTGGGCTTTCTGTGTGAAGGGTACAACACCCTGTAAATGTTGCTTATTTTTATCAAAAACAAAATATGGGTCATGTTAATTTCTACCCTTATCATTGTCGATTATAGTATTTTTCATTTATTATAATTAGGTCTAGTAAGTTAATTATTCTTTATATATGGTTATATTCATTTGGCTACAATCATGAACGATACTTTTAAATATTTCAATTACAATGGATAGGCGAGGACCCTCACCATTGAGTTAATTATATACAAAATAAATGGCAGTGAGTGAATATGTTTGCTTAGAATGAAGTAGGAAGAATGAGAATAGCCCACATTTGAATTGAAACTTTCCTTAATGTGATTGAATTTTATTAGAAAGAATGGCTATATATCGCTACAAAGGCAAGGGTTTTCCCTTAGAGTCCATGAATTTGTTTTATGATTCTGAGGAAAATATATGGTAGATTGTACACTAATTTAGTGCTATAAGATTTAATTCTATTAGAAACATAAATGTAGATGTAGGTGTAAGAATAAAATAAAAAATGTATATCCAAAGAAGATATTGTGTAAAAGTTATCCAGATATACACATGCACCATAACCAACATGTTGCTATATTGTATATTGTGTCGTGCGTTTGTACAGGTAAATACATTACATTTTGCACATTGTGATTTTAGGCCACACAAAAATTTGCAAGGTCAAATATACATTGTGTTCAACTTGCACAAGTTTAGTTCTTGTTGCGTAAGTTGTGCTTTTCCTGCCTATTTCAAGTTACAGCAAACAAATGGTTGGATTAGACAACCTTTATCCGTAGATAAAAGATGTATGTCCACCTAAATAAAGTGAACTGTTCCTTTCATTTTGATGTAGGGTTGCAATTTTGCTTTCATTGTGTATGTCCTCTTGTAGGTTGAACTACACAATGTGTTGTTTAGCTTGTACAAGGTTACAACATGGTTCGTAGGATGTGTTACATATTAATTCCTCTTATTCAGTCAATGACTGATTCATTTTTTTATCCACATGCAAACATGTTATTTGTTTAAGGTTGGTGTGAGCAATGCAAGCACATTTTTTTTCCTTCAAGGTTATCACCAAGGTTTCTATTGACTTCTTGGTTGTTCTCATATTTTAGATACAGGCATGCACCACAACCAACGTGCATTCACATATTTTGTAATATTTTTTGTATATGTACAAGTAATTACATATGATTATGCATGTTATAGTTATAGGCTATATAGAAAGTTGTAGGTTGAACTACCCTTTGTGTTGTTAAACTTGAACAACTTTAGTTCACGCGTTGTAAGATGCACTTTTCCTGCTCATTTCAAGTCACCCCACATGGAAGATTAAATATGACTGTTGCAAGTATGTGCAATTGGTGTTGTCATTGATGTCAACAAGCTTATGTGTTGTTATTGGTGTCAATAGTATGAGCAGGAGTTTGTTGCAAGAGTGTGAACAATTGGGATTAAGTTGACGTTGTCTCTGATGATGCTTTGATTAGTTACATTATGTTGTCATTAGTAAACTACTAGTGTCAACCTCTAGTGTTGCTTTGATAAGATTTTGTCTATGAATGTATGGTTGAGTTGTTATGTTGCAATTGACTTGGTGGTGATGAGGTAGTGCTGAAGATGTTGATGATATGTTTATGGTGCTTGGTTTCCAAGTGCTTTTGAGAATAATTGAATAAAAAGATAAAATAGTGTGTTGCAATTGTGTCATGTGTTGTAGTGTAGCGTTTTAGTTTGGCTCCACATTTATTCTATGTTGAAGATTTTCTTGTGTGGTTTGGATATAGGTTGATCAAACGGTTTTAGAGGTATTGCATTTAGAATTTGGTATGTTGGATCGTTGTGCAAAGGAAGGTGTATTCACCAGTGTGTGAACTGTGTATTGCAGAGGTGTTTGGGAGAAATGTATTTTCTTCGCATTTCTTTGCAGAGTGGTTTCAGGTCTTGCAGATCTAGAAGGATTTTGATAGTGTTTGTATCTTTCTTCAAATGAAGTTGTTTGAGGTTCAGTGCTTTAAAAGTCAGTTTCTTGAGTTGTAGTGTATGGCAGAATTATTTAAGTGTACTAGGTGTATACATTCTTAAAGTGAAAGTTGCAAATGAATTTATTGGATTTTCAGGGTGTTTGTGGAATATTCGAGATTGTGTTCAAGTGTTATGTGGCTTCCATGATTTGTCTTTTGGATTTGAGGAAGTGTACATACTTAAATGTTAATGGTGTTAACACAGGCTCAATCAACCTTGATTGTTTACACTAATTGCAGAGTTGCTCCCATGTTTGTGAAAGCATGGCATGACATGTATGAGTGGATTTAGGTCCTAGCTAAGGTGTGTTGTGGTCCGCTTTCATTCCTTTCTACCATGGGAATGTTTTTGGTGTCGACTTAATTTGTATTTGCACGGTTGAGGTGCATAAACGACCTTGGAGAATTTTTTCAAGGTTGAAGATGGTATAAATATGTGTTGAGTTGTTGAGAGATGCGAAGATAGATGTGTGTGATGTGAATTGTAGAGTTGTGAGGTGTGAACTTGTGTAGTGCAGTGCAAGCTTTCATGTGTTAGATTACTGGATATAGTGAGCAGAAGGTGTCTAGAATTCTTTAGTACGACTGCGAAGGTGTTGGTGATACTATGGTATAATTTTTTGTTGCATTGAGATGGATTTCTCACTATAACACTCTTTTCTATATTTTTCTCTATTCTAGTAGTGAGCCTTTGACAGTAATCCTTTCTTTCTTTTGGGCAGTGAGCCCTTTGTAATTAGTGTTGATATTACTTTATATTGTGAGCTAACCCTCACCGTGGTTTTTTCCATCTTGGGATTTCCATGTAAATTTGGTGTTTCTTTGTGCATTGTGTTGCCTTGGTTATATTTTTGTTATATGCTTTCATGATAAATCACTCTAACAAATTAAGGGTTAATTGGATTAATGTGGATCTGAATGTTTGTGAGGGTTTTGAAGTTTTAATGTAAAGTTGATTCTCCCTCTCTTAGTTGTCTTGTGCATTCAACAATTGGTATCAAAGCAAGGTTCCTTGGAAGAAAGCTTAATTGCTTGAGGTAGATCTGGGGTGGTGCACAAGAAAGATTTTCCTTTGGTTGATGGATCAAATTATGCATTTTGGAAGACAATGAGGGAAGGTTTTCTATTTTCTCTTAGATTTGAAATCCGAAAGTCTGTTGAGACTGGATATACTATATACTTGCAAATAGTCCAAAGACTGAAGATGAGATCAAGTCCTATGAAAACAATGGTAAAGCAAGGTATGCTATCTTAAGTGGTCTTGCTAATTTAAAATTGGTGAAAGTTATAAATCTAAAATCTGTTAGAGAAATTTGGGAAAGTTAGAAAGCATTTATGAAGGAGATGACAAGGTCAATCAAGCTAAGATGCATAATATGAAGATATGTTTGAGACCTTGCGAATAAGATATGTGGAAAAGGTTCAATCAATTTTGATGGCAAGCACAATACTAATGATGTTCTTTATGTTAGGGTTTAAGACATAACCTCTTGAGTGTTGGACAAATGTGTAGAAAATGATACAATCTTATGTTTCAGGATGATGGCTATGAGATAAAAAAAGACTCTAGAATTATGATTATTGCTAGAAGAAGGACTGATGGAAATGTTTATCAACTCAATGGTGTTGATGGATATTATTTTATGACTCAGATCAATGAGAGTTGGATATGGAATAAAAGAATGTGTCACATCAATTTTGATAGCCTAGTGAGAATAAGTTAAATTCAAGCTTCAAGAGATCTTCCAAAGATTACAAAGCCTATCAATGCTATGTGTAAGGAATGTCAAGTTGGAAAGCAAGCGAGAAGAAGTTTCGACGTCAAAGAATAATCTTCTACTAGACTGTTGGAATTAGTGCATACAAATCTTTGTGGTCCTACCAGAGTAAGAATTCTTCAAGGTGATAGGTATTTCATGCTATTAATTGATGATTATTCGAGAATGACATGGGTTACTTTTCTCAAAGAAAAATCATAAGCCCTAGATAAATTTAAAGCATTCAAATTTATGGTTGAGAATGAAATGGATAAAATGCTTGGGGTCTGACAAAGGTGGAGAGTTCACCTCTAATGAGTTCAATATCTTTTGTGAGAATTATGGAATAAAGAGGCATTTATCTGCCCTTAGGACTCCTCAACAAGATGGAGTGGTTGAAAGAAAGAATATGAATGTTCAAGAAGCTACAAAGACAATGATGAAAGAAGCAAATCACTAGTAGAATTTGACAAATAAATAACTATGTGACTAAAACTTTTAGTCACAACTAAAAATGACTAAATTCTACTATTTTTTTGTAGCTCAGCTATAAATGAGTAAATAAATGACTAACTTGGTCATGGACTAAAAAACTATTTAGTCATACAAATAAAAATGACTAAATAGTTAGTCACGCAAATAAAAGTGAGCAATTAAAAAAATATTTTGAATTGAAAAATTATTGACGGGATGCTAATCATTTCCTCTTCATTGCTACAATTGAGAAATTATTGGCGAGATGCAAATATTTCCTTCACTGTCCTTTCATTAGTTTGCCATGTATGAAGAGGACTAGGGTTTGAAGCTCGAGCCTTTTTGCAGACATTTGATGGAGAATAGAGGACTTCTTCGGCAAGTATAACTTTAGGACACAAGGATATCGATAATGTATATAGTATGAATCAGTGCAAACTTATTCTTGTATTTTGGTGGATTTTGATTCTATTGCTTTTAGTTGTGGATGTGTGTTTTGTCATTGGTCATTCTACAAAATATTTAACTGTCATCCTTTGCATCCGGTTGTGTTTAAGGATCAAATTGTTGGAGAAGATTCAATGTAAAATTAAACTTCAAAAATGTGTTTTGAGGAAATTTTTCCATTGATAGTAGGGTCGTTGAACATCCACAAGCCATCAAAAAATTGATTCATCTTTAGGGCTAGTGATATTAAATTCCCATGTCCATCAAGACAGTGCCAGTTTGCATAGTCACTTATGATTTTTCAAGCCTTCCCACATCATCGCACTTCTTGATTCATCTTTAGGGCCATTGAAACTATATTTACCATGTTCATCATGGCAGTGCCAAGTTGCACAATTGCTAGTGCTTCTTCAGACCTTTCCACTTCATCACAGTTCTTGTTGAATTTGAACAGGTTTAGATATAAGGAGATTGGGGATTAAAAGTAACAATCTGAATGTAGCTAGGGGAGAGGAGCCGATACGTAGGCACCCAAAATCACATGGTCCAATTGGCAGGCCACGTGGACCAATAGCATTTAAAAAAACCCCATTAGAGAAAAACGTAAATTAAATAATGAATTATTATTTTAATTTTTTTTAAATATTTTTCCATGTGGAAGGTCCAACTTTGTCCACGCTTGGAAAAAAATGGAAAAAAGACCCATCAATTGATACAGACGCACCTCGGGTGCCACTACCTGTGTGGCTCAACGTCCGAAGGTGACAGCCTTGCCATGTCAACTCCTCCCAGTCCGCCACCCTAACAATCCACTACTGAGCATTTATCACTCGCCGCCACTTCCTATTCCTATCGACTGTCGAAATTAAATGTTGTCACCTCTCCTAAGCTCCATGCCATCCCACATTTATTTCAAGCTGAACTGCATTGAATGCCCCCAGTGCCTCGCTCTTCTCGCCATGTTTTCAACCTTTCATTTTACTAAGTAAGCATTCCGTCTTCACTTACTCACCGATACCAGCTCATTTCGTCGTTTGCAACCTTCACCATCTCACCACAACCTGTGATTCTCAGAGACCATATCGTGTTTGGGTAGAAGCTGATACAGAGATGGGTAGACGCTAGTTACTGAATGCCACCAGCAGCTCCACTTCCGCCATGCAAGCAACAAACGGGTTCCTCGCTGCCATGAACGGGTTCCTTGCCGCCATGAATGGGTTCCTCGCCGCCATGAAGGTCACCGCAAGCAACAAAGGGGTTCATCGCATGTTTGACCCAAGTGAGCTTGTTCACTATGGCTGGCCATTATTCTTTTGTTTGTGTTTGGTTTGCAATTTCGCTTTGTTTACTTAGGTCTAGTTATCCTTGTCCTTTTTGGAGTGAGCTTTTCCTTAGGAGTTACACTTCTCTTTTTGGAGTGAGCTTTTCCTTGGGAGTTACACTTCTTGAAGAGTGAGTTGTCATCGTCTTCTCCTTGTCTATGTGTATGTGACTATGTGTATGTGACTATGTGTATGTGTATGTGTATGTGTATGTCATTGCTATTTCCACCTCTGTCAAACCTCAATCATATGCAATACCTGCAATGTAACACTTCAAGAACTCCATTGAATTGCAAGTCAATGTACCCGTTTTATTAGAAATTATAGTGTCAACTTGCTCAAGTTCCTCATTTAAATTGGATGTTCGAGCTCATGCAGGCTTGTCAGTTTCTTCATCATACATGTTTTGGTCTTCATTGATGAACCTGCTCTGCAAGACCTTCACAATCTATATTGATACTTTCTTATGCTCATATAATGGGTATAAGCATTACAAAATTGTTGTTATATCAGCATTGCAATGTTGTGCTCGTTCAGATTTGATTTTTAAAATAGTTTCACTTATTCGTATAAAATATTGCTATACAAGTTTTTAAAGAATTTGATAAGAATTTACAATCAACAACTCATTAGTCATTAGTGTCATCACGTGGCAGGACATAATGAGTAGATCCAAATTGCCAATAAGAATATTCACTAGGAAAAAAATCATCTAAAAACAACAAATAAAGGTGCATACAAACCCTGGACTGTAATTGGTAATTTGAACTTTTAGCTCATTTGTAATGGATTTTAATTTTCAGCTACTATTATCATTTATAGTCAAATGACTGTATTTTGATTTATGGTTTTACAATAGGCATTGCTTAATCAATGTAGCTCATAAATTTTTGTTATCATTGATCAACCACCTCCCAAACAAAACCAAATAGAGGAGAGAAACAATAAAAAGCCTATAATATTAACATCCTATGATGTCGAAATCATAGCCAAAATGCACTCAACATAGCTAAGCTAAGTAGACCTTTTATAATTGAAAGAAGCAAGAGTAAGTGATGACAACTTAAAAGTAATCAATACAAGCTAAAAAAATATTAATATTTGAGTTCACATAAAGATAGGAGATAAAAGAAAAATATAGATATTTTTTGTGAAAGAATGTTAAATGGGAGTTTAAAATTAATCCCCCACCTCCCAAACAAAAAAAAATAGAGGAGAGAAACACTTGAAAACCAAAAATATTGGTGTCTCAATACATCTAGACAACTATCTTACTAAAGCCTAGTAACTATTCTCCATAGGAAGTAAATTGGGGAAAAAAAGAGAAGATGTCTACACCAACTAGACATACATAGGACCACAAAGCCCCAATAAACCATAAGGGCCACTAGAGATTCATTAAAGAAGGATATGATCCCATAGCATATAGGTCTCAATTCTCATATGTGATAGAAATAAAAGCTATGAAGAGGATCCTATCTATAGTTTTTTCCTTAGAATATTATTTCCACGTTGTTCTTTTAGTATCCATTCCATTTTTCCTCTTTAGTGCAACTATCGTTCTCCCATCTATGTTTGTTTAACATTCTTATTATTCAAATTGATAGCAAGAATGAACATCATTTATACATGATCAAAGTATATTTTATCCATTGAATCAGACTCATCCTTATTCATGCCTTGGGTACCCAATTTAGATTAAACATTATAACATGTCTCAATGATAGTCTCATCCAATCTCTTATTCTCACCTAAAATTCATTATCACAATCAACCAAGTAATCCTCCAGCTCAGGTACATAGTGAAAACAATATCCTAACTATAAAAAATAAGAAACTATTTGATGTCAAAGGGGAAGCAAAACTCAAATAATTGTCTAGCTTATATTACATCATATCTCTTTCAATATGTTTTGCATTATCATTCACTCTGCTTATCGTAATCTCACAGGTTATGCATTATCATTCACTCTCATTATTTTCTCATAGGTTTTGCATTATCATTGATTTTGATTTTTGTACTCTCATAGGTTATGCATTATCATTGACTATGCTTATCATATTATCATAGGTCATTATCATAGAGTTAGGTTGTGTTCTTTGTTTCATTAACAAAAAACAAAATGTGGGTTAATCTTTTTTTAGGTTTTGCTTCATCTTTTCAGTCACTTAATAAATTGATGTTGTTTCTGTGCCATAGATAAATATGTTGGTGTTATTTATTTTGGGTTATGCTCCATCAATTTTATATTTGATTTATGTTTGATGTGATCAAGCCTATCTATGGATGAAATTAAGCTTACGTTGTGGAGGACCGACGTATAGGTGTGGGCCCCAACGAGCGCATGTCCCATCACACGTTAGGGCCCCTGCTTACGTATTAGGGGAGAGGAGTCGATACGTACGCACCCAAAATCACATAGTCCACATGGCAGGCCACGTGGACCAATAACATTTTAAAAAAAAAACCCATATACATAAAACGAATATGTGCTACTTCAATAAATCTGTAATGCAAATGTTTCTATCTTTTCTTAGGTGCCATTGGTTATTTTGGGGGTGTTATCTTTTGCATAGGTTATTTTCCATCATATCAGTCATCCAATTATTGTACCTTATTTTTGTGTCTTGGAAATATATGGGGGTGTTCTATTTTTTTTAGGTTCTACTTCATCAACATAGACATAGTCATATACATAGACATAGACATATACATAGACATATAGATAGACATATACATACACATATACATAGACATATGTATATGTATATCCGATATTAAATGCACACATAATTGTAATTATTTTGAAACAAAATAATTACACGCTGGCAGCCAAACATGATGAAGTGTATCCAACTTGTATATGCTTAAGGTCTTTGCATCTTACTTATATATATATGCATATGTATATGAATATGTCTATATATTTATGTATACATATATGTGTATATACATATACATATACATATACTACTTTCACGACATCCTACATATTTTTTGAGCCAACTTGCATCCAATGCTCATAATGCCTCACACACTTGTTAACTTTGCAACCTTTCATTCTAGCAACTTCTCGTTTTATCTTCACAATGATGGCAATGTATGTGTATGTATGTGTATGTGTATGTGTTTATGTATGTCTATGTCTATGTCTATGTCTGCGTGTATGTGTATGTGTATGTGTATGTGTATTTGTATGTGTATGTGTATGTGTATGTGTATGTGTATTTGTATGTGTATGTGTATGTGTATGTGTATGTAAATCTATGTAAATCTGTATGTATATGTAAATATGTATATGGCTATGTCTATGTTTATGTGTATGTGTATGTATATGTGTATGTGTATGTCTATATTTATGTCTCTATGTAAATATGTATTTGAATATGTAAATGTGTATGTGTGAATGTGTATGTCTATATGTAAATGTGTGTGTGTATAGATGTGTGAAGAGGTCTTAAGTGGACAACCTTGCCACGTCTACTTCTCTCAGTCAGCCACCCTAACAATCCATTGCGTCGCATTTATCACTCACTGCCCCTTCCTATACTTCTCTACAGTCGTGTTTAATTCACTTATGTGTATGTGTATGTGTATGTGTATGTGTATGTATATGTCTATCTGTATGCTTCATAAATTCATACTTGCAACAATTTTATCTTTTGTATGTGCCATTGATTAATTTGGGGGTGTCCTCAACTTTATATGATGTGCACCTATACGCCGATCCTCCACAACGTAAAAAAAAATTCATCCATAGATAGGCTTGATCACATCAAATATAAATCAGATATAAAATGCACACAAGTTAGCATTAATTTAAACAAGGTGCCAAGTCAACAACTTTGAAACCCATCTGATCCATCTTTGACAGACTAGCGAACCCATTACAAGAATGTTTCCCATCGTAGCATAACCAAACTAACACACAAATGCATTCACCTGTCCCATCTACCATGATATCTACAACACGTATCAGCTTCAATCTGTCCCATCTTTCCAAGTAGGGTGCGCACGTATTGGAGCCAAATGCAAATATCCCACCGACATCCATTTAACACTCTTGTAAGGCCGCCATTATTCAAAACAAAAACATGGAAACAATTTCAAACAATCCACCAAACCAATCAATTCAAGAATTAAAGGCTGAAATCAATCAAATCTCCAATTCATACGAAACATAACTCAAATTCAAAAAAGGACAACAATTTATTTTACCACACTAAACAACCATCAATCAGATTCAAATAATTCCCAATTCAAATAGCCATAAAAAACTTCAAGTATTCACATGTATTACCATAGATCAATATTGAGCACTAAAGCTTTCTTACAACATGTATTTAGGGGACCTGGTTTTCCCAAGGCCTTTCATGCTTGCCTATGTAGCACTTCACATAGATTACCATAGCTTTGTATTTGAATGACTTAGGGGACTTGGTTTTGTGAAGGCTTGTCATGGTTCCCTATGCAACACTTCACAATTCGAATGGAGTTGTGGACCCGTGTAGCATAGGTTGCCATCAAACAAGAGTTCATAAAATCAAGTCTCCCTAAAACATGTATCCATTGCTTAGTTTATTGAATTGATGAAACAGAACCTATATGTATATTTGTATGTCTATGTTTTATGTATATACATGTGTGGCCTATGTAGCACTTCACATAGATTACCATAGCTTTGTATTTGAATGACTTAGGGGACTTGGTTTTGTGAAGGCTTGTCATGGTTCCCTATGCAACACTTCACAATTCGAATGGAGTTGTGGACCCGTGCAGCATAGGTTGCCATCAAACGAGCGTTCACAAAATCAAGTCTCCCTAAAACATGTCTCTATTGCTTAGTTGATTGAATTGATGAAGCATAACCTATATGTATATTTGTATGTCTATGTTTTATGTATATACATGTGTGGCCTATGTAGCACTTCACATAGATTACCATAGCTTTGTATTTGAATGACTTAGGGGACTTGGTTTTGTGAAGGCTTGTCATGGTTACCTATGCAACACTTCACAATTTGAATGGAGTTGTGGACCCGTGCAACATAGGTTGCCATCACCTATGAAAAATTAAACACCCCCAAATTCATCAATGGCACCTGAAAAAGATAGAATAGTTGCACGACTTAATTGTATACGAATATGTATATGTGTATGTCTATGTCTATGTATATCGGTATGTATATGTATATGTGTATGTGTATGTCTATGTATATTGGTATGTATATGTATATGTGTATACATATGCATACATATATAGATATGTATATGTATGCATATACATATACATAACTATATACATATGCATATGTATATGTATATGTATATCTATATACATATGCATATGTGCATATATATACATATGTATATGTATGTGTATGTATGCATATATATACATATACAATATATGTATGTGGATGTATGCATATATATATACATATATATATGTATATGGAACCCGTTCATGGCAGCGAGGAACCCGTTTGTTGCTTGCATGGCGGAAGTGGAGCCGCTAGTAACGTTCAGTAACTGGTGTGTACATATCTCCTAATCGACTTCTACCCAAATACGAACTGTTCTTCGAGCATCGTAGGTTGTGGTGAGACGGCGAAGGTTGCAGACGACGAAACGAGCAAGTACCGGCGAGCAAGTGAAGACAAAATGTTTACTTGCTAAAATGGAAGGTTGAAAACATGGTGAGAAGAGCGAGGCACTGGGGAGCATTCAATGCAGGTTGGCTCAAAAAATATGTACGTATATGTGTATACATATACATATGTATATGTATAGAGATATGTATATACATACGTATATGTCTATGTATATGTATGTAGATATGTATATGTATATAGATATGTCTATGTATATGGATATGTATATATATACATATGTATATGCATATATGTCTATGTATATGGATATGTATATGTATAGGTTGGTTGGAATAAAATTGTGGGGTGGTGAGGAGCTTATGAGAGGTGACGACATTTACACCCGAAAGTTGATAGGAATAGGAAGTGGTGGTGAGTGATAAATGCTCAGTAGTGGATTGTTAGGGTGACAGACTGGGAGGAGTTGACGTGGCAAGGTTGTCACCTTCGGACGCCAAGCCACATAGGTAGTGGCACTTGAGGTGTGTCTGTATCGGTTGATAAGTCTTTTTTCCATTTTTTTCCAGGCGTGGACAAAGTTGGACCTTCCATGTGGCAAAATATTTGGAAAAAGGAATAGAAAATGACAAAATGTCAATGAAGAAGCAAACATTTGAAATGAAAATACTGACACATTGCAAATTACATAGAACACACATTGCAAGATGATCATAATACATTGCAAATCAAAACAAAAACGATGCATCTGTAATTTTCATATATTTAAAAATGTCAACGAAGAAGCATACATTGCAAATCAAAACAATAACACACATTGCAAATTACATACAACACTTTTTTGAATCTGATCAGATTACTTCACAAAATAAAACAATAATGGTCAATTTGTACTTATCAAAAAATTACAACTGTCCACAATTTTGGTGCATTTGTAAATATCAATACTTCTAAAGTCTATGAAACTAGCATTTGTAATCTAGTTGCTGCTATTGTGAAAAGGATCTTGGCTGGTTGGGGTGCCAATTTCCATGTTCTCACCCCCTTCCAGTCGACGGGGGTTGCTGCATACATGAGTGGGACTTGGAGTGGTAAACTGGGTGCAAGTGACATGTGTTGGGGGCGGTGGTGAAGACTCCATTACTTTGAGACAACGGATTAGAAGTGTTCCTTAACTGCCTCTCTCTCTGTAAAGCCCTTTATGCCTCCTCAATCTCTTTTTCCTTTCGGTCCTGTTCCTTGTGAAGCCTCTCTTGCTCCTTTTTCGCATCTCTATCCTTTTTCTGTTGTAATTTTTGCTACTCTTTTTCTTTTCGCAGTATGTCCTTCTCAATTCTGGCATTCTCCTTCAACTCCGCTGCCACAATTCTTACCACCCTTTTCTCTGCATTTTGTTGTCTCTTTCTTGCTTTTATCTCCTCAACCTCTTTCTTCCTTTGCTCTTGCTCCATTAACAGCCTCATGTAGTCATCTATTGTCAACAATTGAGACTGTCTACTGATCCGAATTGCACCTGCTTTGGATTTCATTTGACTGACAGTGTGCATAGGCAACTTGAGGAACTTGCTGATGTGCGGAATTGTTTGTGTTTCTTGTGTCCCATCTGACTGTGTGCCAATGACCTCCTCGACTACCTGTCAGCCCTATGGTACATCTTCATTGGCTTGTAAATCTGAATTGCAAGAAGGAGCATAGTAATGGACAACTTGATAAAGGTCAATTTCCGGTGGTGGTGATGGAAAAGTATATGTATCTTGTTGTTATGGGACTTCCAAATCAATGCCCAAGTTCATTGCTCCCTCAACCAACTAGGATGGTTGGCTTCATTGTGATGGAAGATCTAAACTTTCATTGAATTGATCAATGACCCTATCCACCATGGGAGGGGTGTGTTCATTAACCACCACTTGTGCAATTGATTCAATAGGACATGTATGAGGTGAGTGTTGTGTTTATGTTGCAGGCTGCATGTGTCCATCTAGAAGAGTGGACTACAATACTGTGACATCATCACTTAACACACCAAGTCCAGAAAGGTTGAGAATGTTTTCAATTGCGTCAACATCCTCGTTGACCACAAATGTCTCACTGGGATGCATGTCGTTGACAACTGCATCAGGATTCAACGGCCATATACTAGTCCTTTAAACCCAGCTTTGATGTTGTCAACTGTCAAAGCTCTTTTCATTGCTTTGTCGCCTAACATTGCAAGTTCTCTCCTCCTCACTTCAATGTTTGGAAACCTTGACAAAAAATTTGCACGTTCTGATTTGAAGTAAGCTTTGAAAGGTGCAAACACACTCACATCCAATGACTGTAGCTTATGTGATGTGTGTGATGGCAATGTTAACAGATCTATACTGATATCTCTTGCTTCCTAGATGGTTTCGAGTGCTACATGGCTTCCATGGCCGTCAAAGATCAGCAAGACCCTGTTCGTGGGCGAGACACCACCTGGAATCAAGGTTTTGAAGTGGGTCAACCAATCTATGAACAATTGTTTGGTCATCCATGCATGTGGTTGGGCTGCCATGCAAGCACTTGGTTCATAATCTATGATGTAATTATCTATGTTCACACTCCCCTTGAACAAGTAGAATCTTGGAATGCTCTGCCCGACAGCATTGACACAACATAGAATGGTTATCCATTCACGGCTCTTTGGGATAATGTAAGAGACATTCATGCTACCTTTTCTTGCGAGCACCTTCATGGACCCATGTTTGCCTGCTTGGATGCTAGTTTCATCGCAATTCCATATGCGATCGGGACCATATGGCATGGCTTTGTATGCTGCAGACAATGTTTTGTAGAATGCATCTATGACATCAAGTCTAAGATTGAATGCCCTATCTTTGTCTAGGCCTTCAACAGTTCGTAATGCGAGTTGAGGATGTCTCTGCTTGAAGCCTGTCCACTAGGACTTCCCTGGGAAGCCATTGGTGAAAGGGTTTGGCCTATTTTGACATATTTGAGCAACCTCAGACTTAAGATCGACTATCTCAAGACCATGACCAATATCAACCATTTGCTCGCACCATTCCACAATAAGATTTTCTTCCTCTTTTGTGAGGACTGTTGGCGGACCTTTCTTGGAAGTTGTTGTTAGACCCCCTAGCCATTTGGATAGTGTGGCTATTGGGATTGACCACTTTTTGGAAGCCCCCCTTATCGACATGTCATTCTCTTCAACATCGTAGAGTGCCCTTTTCATGTCATCCTCATACCACAACTTTTGTATTTGTTTTACCTTCAACGGTATTTGAGGTGTAGTAACCTCAATCTACGGTATTTGAGGAGTAGAAACCTCATCTACTTATGCAACATGATCTATTTCAGGGGGGAATCTGCATCCTCATTTCTCAACGGGCAACCTTGTCATGGCTCTTTTCTTTTTTTTTGTTCCCAGTACGAGTCACCACTGCATTGCCCTTGGCCATCTACACAGAATAATTAGAATCAAAATAGTGATGCTTGAACAAAAAAACAATCACTTTGTAATGTAGAACATATGAGAATATGATAAGCAGAGTCAATGATAATGCATAACCTATGAAACATAAATGGTAAACTATGAAATACAAATGATTGAACAGTTATCTATATATGTATGAAGAGAGTGTTGTGATGCTTGAACAAAAGAATAATTAGTTTGTGATGCAGAACATATGAGAATATGATAACCAGAGTAAATGATAATGCAGAACCTAGGAAAGATAAAATGGTAAACTATGAAACACAAATGCTTTAACAGTTATCTTTATATGTATGAAGAGAGTGATGCTTGAATAGAAGATTATTTAGTTTGTGTATGTGTTATCTTTTTAGTTTCTTGCATTTCAATTGAGATTATCTTTTGTAATAGGAGTTTGTTATCTTGTGTTATCTATTCTGAAGTGAGCGACATAAGGAAGTAGAGGAGTAAGAAGCACAAAACTACAAACTATGCAAGGGATTTAGAGTTTAAGAACATCTCATATCTCTTAAGCATTTACAACATTAACATTCTCATGCACAACAAAGTGAAAACCACACTCATGTTTGAATAACAGAAATCTTACGAATGAAAAACAATAAGATTTTAACAAAGCTCACATATATTGTCTATGACGAACTCATTGACAGGCATAAATATTTGTCGATTGATGAATCAAAAATATATGAAAATGATGAAAAAAAAGCCTTCTAGGATTAGAAACTTTAGTGACTGATAATGCAAAAGATATGAGAATAAGATATCCAAAGTGAATGACAATGTAGAAGCTATGAGAATAAGATAACTAGAGTGAATGATAATGCAGAACCTATGAGAATAATATAACTAGAGTGAATGATAATGCAGAACCTATGAGAATAAGATAAGCAGAGTGAACGATAATGTAGGACCATTGAAACAAAAATGTTAAACCATGACCAATATTTAACATATAAACAATAATGCAAAACCTATGAGACTACGATGTGAGACTACGATAAGCAGAGTGAATGATAATGCAGAACCATTGAGACACATGAAAAGCAAAGTGAATGATAATGCATAACCTATCAAACAAAAATGTTAAACTATGAGTGTAATATTTGCAATATACACCCTACTGAAACAGAAAGGCTAAACTATGACTGTAACATTTTCAATATAAACCCTAGGGAAACAGAGATGGTAAACTATGATTGTAATATTTGCAATATAAACCCTAGGGAAAGCTTTAAATGGTAAACCACGACTGTAATATTTGCAATATAAACCCTATGGAACACATATGCTAACCTATGACTGCAATATTTGCAATATAAACCCTACCGATACATGAAGAAACACTTGTGACTGTAATATTTGCAATATAAACCCTAGGGAAACATAAACAAAAACCTATGACTGTAATGGGTGTAATGAAGATCAATATGGATGCTGGTAATGGCTATAATGAAGAACAACAAGTGTAAAAAGGAAAACTTGGTACAATATGGATGCTGGTGCACTGGAATTTGAGTTGTTGCCTCCCCTTGATGTTAACTTGTTCAATTATGTGCTTGTCACTCCTCCTTTTCTTATGCCGTTCACTGCAGAATAACTAAATACTTGTTGGTTTTCACGGCTATTTGAATTTGATTGATGGTTGTTTGGTGTGGTGAAATAAATTGCTGTCCTCTTTTGAATTTGAGTTTTGTTTCATATGAATTGGAGATTTGATTGATTTCAGCCTTTAATTCTTGACTTGATTGGTTTGGTGGATTGTTTGAAATTGTTTCCATTTTTTTGTTTTGAATAATGGCGGCCTTACAGGAGTGTTAAATAGATGCAGGTGGGATATTTGTGTTTGGCCCCACTATGTGCGCACCCTACTTGGCAAGATGGGATAGATTGAAGTTGATACGTGTTGTAGATCTCATGGTAGATGGGACAGGCAAATGCATTTGCGTGTTGGTTTGGTTATGCTACGATGGGAAACATTCTTGTAATGGGTTCACCAGTCGGTCAAAGATGGGTTAGATGGGTTTCAAAGTTCTTGACTTGGCACCTTGTTTATGTTGTGTAGTTGTGACTAATGTGAAAGTGACGCCTGCATTGGTGCGAAAGTTGGGTTTACCAGTTTACGAGGAAGGGTGCATGTCTTAATGTTTGGGCTGTTTAAATTCCATGTCGAAATGGTACTTGTTATATGTCAGATACAAGTTGGATACACTTCATCATGTTTGGCTGCCAGTGTGTACTTGTTAAGTTTTTAAATTAATGCTAACTTGTGTGCATTTTATATCTAATTTATGTTTGATGTGATCAAGCCTATCTATGGATGAAAGTAAGCTTACGTTGTGGAGGACCGGCATATAGGTGTGGGCCCCAACGAGCGCATGTCCCATCGCACGTTTGGGCCCCCGCCTACATATCGACTCCTCTCCCCTAATAAGGTTAACTTGGCATGCATATAGTTTTGGACGTCTGGTGGTTGGGTCCTTTCATACAAACTACATTGCTTCTATATTTGACACTAGGCAAGTCCCACTATCAAGAGAAAATGACATTTATTACTTTTAACATGACTTTATGATACCCAAAATAAGTTTTGCTTCTCTTTTTATTTATATGTTTTAGTTCCTTAATCAACTTTATTGTTAGTCCAATAATCCACATTTAAGGATCTTTGTATGAATCATGAAACATTTGGTAATGGTGCACTTTTTGTAACACTTTGTAAAAGAGAGAAACCTAACTTAAATAAACATTAATGAGATGTTATTTGTGTCTTTTTTTGCAAAATTTGAATGTTACAAACAATTTTAAGGTACCATGACATGGATCTACTTTTACGAAAGGAATATTGTGAGGCGTCTTATCCATCTTTGGAATATCATTTGGGTTAACTCAATGTCAACATGAAATGAGTACATGAACTTGTTCTTTAAATGCTTTTATAAGTTTCCTAACCAATTTTTCTATGCTAATGCATTATCTGATCACAAATTTCATTGACTTTCAAATGGCCTCCATAGACAACTTTCTTCTTCATGAAAGCATATTCTTCTTGTCTAGGCTTCCTTTTATAGTACTTGAAAGACTAGGCTACTTGAATCAGTACAAAATCCAGGTTTCTTTTCTGTTACTCCAGATTGTATCCTTCAATTGGTTATTTGATTGTAGAATGTCTAGTTTGATTTATTGTAGAATGTTTAGTTTGATTTATTGTAGAATTATTCCCCCTCTATTATCATTTATGGTTTTATGTTTGAATTGATGTTAAGCATCATCTCAACTTTCTTGAACTTACTATGCTATAGCGCATGACTATCTTGCTGATGCACTACCTGCTGGATTCTTGATATTATTTTCTAGATGAAATTTGATCTTTGTTGTAGAGGCGTTTCCTTCTTAAAATAGAATATTAAGTAGATGAAGTTTACTAGTGGTTATGCTAGTTTGCATTATTTTCATAAAAGGTAAAATCTACATTAGATTTTAGTTACTTTATCTAGAAATAAATACAAAATTATTTTTTGCATTTTAATAAATCTTGTAACTGTATTTAATGGTATCCATGTGTGTGTGTCTCTCTCTCTACATACACACACAGATATATATTAGAAATAGTGACTATGACCATTTTACTAGATTTCTACTTGAATTTTATCATAAAAAATAAACTACTGATATAACATCCAACTACTATATGAATCCAAATTTATTCAATCAAGATATTGCATTGTAATACCTTGCATATGCAATTATAAAAGAGGGAAAACGACATTTTGAATTTTTTTGTGCAACACTAAGGGGAATAATGGTACACCATGCATAAAACATAGTACAAGCCATCAGAAAGCCTACAGTCGTGATCATAAGAAAGTCATATATATGATCTAGTTAGAATCTAACTAATACTATTCAAATTAAAGTTTAAATAAAATTTGAGGGGTGACCTCTATCTGAATCCTTTAATACCATGTTTTTAGCTTAAAATTTTAATGTGGAGCATCCTTGCTAAAATGCTTCTTTCATTTTCCATTAGTTGTGGTTTTTTCCTCAATATTTTTAAGACTTTGTTTTGTTTAATATAGTAGTTTGTTCAACTACTCTATTTCTTTTGGGAAATAAGGGAACATATGTATATTTCTTATTTAAATTAGTTTGAAAGAGTTAGTTAGGGTGGAGAAATCTATGTTGCTATAGGGGATAGAGGTAATTGTAAGTGTTTGGAGTTATATTTTCAAGGATAGTTGTTGGAAGATAATATGAGGAGTAGAAAGGTAAATGTAAAAAAAAATCATCATTTTGAATAATTAGTGTGGTAAATATTTCAACAGATAGTTCCCTTTTTTGCTTTATCTATTTTCTCTTGAGTCCATACTTACTATAAATTCCTTTGGCTTATTTTGTAAATGTGATGTTTCCTATCTAGTCTTGTGATGTTTTAAATTGTTCATGTTTTGTATGCTAAGAGGTAGAAATAGAGATTTTTGAGTCAACTAGTAGGTTTTAGAGATAAAAATATACACAATTTTGATATTAGAGGAAACTATAATGACCTATAAGGGGGCTCATATATATGAACTACTTAGATATATATGAACTACTTAGAAGGTTACATGCCCTTGAGGCAAGTGTCATAACGAGGATTCTTAGGAAGAACAATAAGTTCAAAGGGGTTAGATAGGAGCCATAGATCTTGTGGAAAGGATTATTAAGATATAACTAAGCACGGGATTAAAGTTAAGATTAAAGTTCTTGATTTCAAAGGAAAACTAAATCTAGAAGTGTTCATGGATTAGATTTAAGAGTTAGATAGATATTATGACATGGAAATAATTGAGAGAATTGACCAATAAAGGGTTAAAGTTCTGGCATAAAAAAATGAAGTCACATTGCTCGTTTAATTTAGAAGAATATCCAAAATATTAGGAGAAGATAGGGAAGAGAGAAAATTACAATGTCACCAAAGATAATTCATTTGAAATATAAGCTCTTAGATTATTGACAAAAACTTTTAAGACAGTTCTAAAATCTTAACTGAATAGAGTTATCCATACCAACTTCTATGTGTTTTTTTTGAGATTACAAATTAGAAAATGTTTATTTATATGAAGCTGTGATTTGTAGATTATTTTGAATGTTTAGAGTGAATTTTGATAAACTGAGTCTTCTAGAGCTTCTACCCTCTCATCAAATGAAATTTGATTAGTCATATACTCTATCTCCTTGCTTGATCTAGTTTTGAAGATGAAGTCTGAGATAGTTTTCTTGTTATTTTTTACTGTGGAGTGTGAAGTCTCTTATATTCTGCACAATGACAGTCCATTTTCCTTACACAAGAGTGTTGTGGTTGCTTTGGTTCCTTTGTTTCCCACAGAGATAAAGTCAGTACAGCGTGGCAACATTTCTTGGATATTGAAAGATGCCCTAGAAGTCCAATCTTATCTTGAAAGGTACAGTGTTGCTAGTTGAAGATGAAGAAGTACAAAATTTTAAATAAAAAGATACTGAATTAAGTGTAAAAGATTACTATCACTGAAATAATGCTAATTATTTTGTAAACATCAAAAGCTCTCAACACAGAAAGGAATCCCTAAAAGCAGTTCTTATATTTATCACATATTGCTAATAAG
Source organism: Sequoiadendron giganteum (assembly GCA_007115665.2). Taxonomy (NCBI): domain Eukaryota; kingdom Viridiplantae; phylum Streptophyta; class Pinopsida; order Cupressales; family Cupressaceae; genus Sequoiadendron; species Sequoiadendron giganteum. The sequence continues at coordinate 145,138,658 of CM021104.1, forward strand.
TAGGCTCCTAAAACAGAGAATTATGGCTTTGATGATTGTAGCTATTGAGAAAGAAGTTGTGGGTCAGCTTCAACAAAAATGTGATATAGAAGAATGCGAAGAAGAATATACAAATAGTGATGATTTTTGTCAGGTCAACCCAAATGTCATGTTTTAAAGGGCCTGACATCTACATTGATGATTAAAAGAGAAGATTGTAAATGAATATGGAATTTTGTTTATGGGTAATTAAGCTCCCACATAAAATAATGGGGGTATGTTGTTATTGAGGTTAGTTGCAATGCATCATGACTCACAATTTATACCATCAAAATAAATTTAATGGGGATTTGTTAGGAAAAAAATTATTATTGATAGTGTGTAACTCAATCATTATTGTATCTAATGCTAATTCGGACATGAGTTAAGCCATGTCAAATTGATGCATCATCATGAACAAATATTAACTTTGTTCATCATGTTTGATAATTTCATCAATGTTGACCATAAAAAAGAAAAAATAAATTAGGGAAACAGGAATGATACAATAGTGAATTGTAAAAAAGAAAAATCGTGTAAGAGGAAGCTGGAACTAAGGTAGATGTCTATAGGATATTGATCTGTATACTGACTTAATAATTAGATGGGATGTAAAATGGGATTTCATGCATGCAGACTCTCCTCTAATTTGATTAGCATGTGGCATTTTCATTTGGTAAAGAAACTTCATGAGGAACTTTCAATAAGCTGGTTTGGATAAGATAACGATAAGGAAAAATTGCATCTTGTGAACAAAGGAGTTCAGAAGTAAAACACAAAGAGAGAGAAATCTTATATATACATACATATGTGTGTGCCCATGCATGTAAGTACATATGAATCTATGAATGGACATAAAAATACACACATATACATATGTACATATGAAATTTATCATTGTATCAATTATACCAATGAGCAATTCATTAAAACAGATTTTAAAGTCTAAGACTGAATAAATGAAATTCATGTTGTTCCTGACTATTCTACTTGTAGGATCAACTTAAAATATAGTTCTTTTATTTGTCATACAACTGGAAACAAAAAAGACATGAAATAATCAATAGGAAAACTAGAAGAGAAAGTAACTACAACAAAACAATATGACCATGTTACACTAGAAAATCCTGTTATAGTAAAAAAAGGCCCAACAAATATGGGTCATGCCTTCTCTTCAAACACCAATTTACAAGATTACAAAAAATTGCTCAACCATGGAGTATCAATAGACCACAGTGAGATGATACCTTATCTCCTACAATGACCATAATTACATGCTATGCAAATTTGCAATGTTGAGAAAAAAAAATATTATAAAAATACTTCCCATACTCTGCTGAAATTCTAAAAACCAACTTTGCATGCTATTAAATACATCATCATCCTAATTTATTCTTGTAGAGGGATAGTGAACAATGACAAGCCCTGGCTAAGACACTCTAAAGTAAGACATTTGGATCAGTTGGCTTTCCATTTGGGTGGTCTGTTCGTTCCCATGGCGTATTTGGGTGAGTTCAAATGTGGGGTTGAACACATCACATAAATTTGGCATGGAAAAAAAATGTTGCCACAACTATGGTACAACCCAGAAAGATGCCCTAGAAGTCAAATCTTGTTAGTTATAGATCTGTCAGTGCCAGCTTGATAGAAAGTTATTGTGGCTCCTTAATGTTTCCTTACGATTCCAATTTCCTCCAGAATTAGAGAACCTTTGAATAATGCACTATTGATACATCAAAATTATCAATGAGATTATGCATTTTTGATCCGCACCCACATTTGAGAGCATATAAGCATTTCACTAGAAGGGAATGAAGATGAAGAATTGGCTCTTAGAACTGAAAATCCCGTATACCAATGATATAGAATTTCAATCTCATATATTCCCAGCTCTTACAATGTAGTATGATTCATAACCTACAGGACATAGTGCATCTACATTCATTTCATTCGGAGCCTCTGAATGTCTGAATGAAGGGATTACAGTTACATCATGTTCAATTAACCCAATTTTCATTGTGCTAGATCTCTACAAAAATAAATTTATAGATAATAGAGCAATTCAATATTTGTGCTTGAAATCCAAGATGGTGCAACAATGATAGCTTCTAACGTTTTGCATTCTTATATATTGAACATGCCCTTTGGGTATATTATGTTGAATCAATTGTAGTGTCATAATATCAAGCTGAATGAAGAATAATCACAACTGGAGTACAAGTTATTTTTGCAAATACAAGTTACAAGAAACAGGCAAATAGAACGCAAAAGGTTGAGGTAGTTGTTACTTTGATTTTGGCAATCTATTTGCAAAATTCCAAAATGTGAATTCAGAAAGTTGTACTAGCTTTTTCTGTGAATATAAATGACTATCATATGATAAATGTATCAAAGCTATCAACAATTGTTTGTAGAACCTCTAGAAACCTTTCATTCCATGACAACTCTATTTAAAGTTATAGCATGTTTCTATCAATGTGTTCCCAGCAGTATGAAATTTCAAATGGGAGGAACAAGTGTTAGATTTGATTAATTTACATGTGTACAATAATGAGTCTGAAAATTTCATATCCATAATTAAATCAATCACTAGATGGATAGTTGTATACAACATGAAGAAAACACTTATATTCTAGTTTATGGTTTCATGTACTGCATTTTATCCATTATAAATAGTACTTTAAGAACCATCCAAATGTGAGTGCCTCTGGTGAAATAAAGCTATATTTTCAAACAGCATAGTTAGCTCTGCTTTGAGTATGTAAACTTTTTTCTTAAACTGGGCTGGCAGAAGCATCACTTGACCTTCCATAAAATTATTTATGTACTTTGACATTTGCAACATGTTGAAGATCATGTCGAATGACAGAAACATCTCCGCATGAACAAGTGCAAAAAGAGAGTGAATATCAATTTAGAGTAACTCTAAAGGCTAAAGAAAACATTGTTCAATTTAAAATTTGGTTGCTGGACATATTGGTAATTTACCGGTAGTCTCTTGAAGCCACAATTGTTAGGCAAGCAAACTATTTCAAAAATTACCTCAAAGAAATTGCTACACGCTCTCTCGCAAGCATTTCAAGTCATGCCTGCAGTGATGCGGGAAAGCCCCACAGCACCACAGGCATGACTTGAAATGCTTGCGGGAGAGCGAGTAGCAATTTTGATCTTCTTATAAATGATTTAAAAGGCTAAAGGATAGCGTAGAAAAGTAAAGGATCGTTCACGTGGTATTTTAATGTTGCAAGGTATTTTCCATGTGGGGTATTATCACTCCATCGCATTCCTATGAATGGATATCAAAGCCTACAATTATGATATTGTTATCAGGTTTCAACCGTGTAGTTTTCGAGTCAAACTCATTGACCCATGATTCATGAGTAGTGGTTCACAAGAACCCATCTCTCATGATAATGAATGGTCCACTTAGCACTCATTGCATCTAGGTGATGCTCACAGAGGTGAAGCATTGATCCGTCCCGGGGGTCACCCATCCCAGTATTGCTCCAGCTCAAGCGCGCTTAACCACGGAGTTTCCCCCAAGGTTAAGCCCACTTAGCTTGCTACCCCATTTGCAAAACCTTCAGCAAGTGTTGTGCCTTATGAACCATTCATTATAGAGCCCCTTTAGCTCATCAATTGATAAGTAGGAGGTTTCTTCCACAGCGTGTCAAATTATGATATTGCTATCAGGACTCAACCGTGTAGTTTTCGAGTCAAACTCATTGACTCATGATTCATTGTAGGCTTTGATAAGTAGGAGGTTTCTTCCACAGCGTGTCAAATTATGATATTACTACCTAGATGCAATGAGTTCTAAGTGGACCATTCATTATCATGAGAGATGGGTTCTTGTGAACCACTACTCATGAATCATGGGTCAATGAGTTTGACTCGAAAACTACATGGTTGAATCCTGATAGCAATATCATAATTTGACACGCTGTGGAAGAAACCTCCTACTTATCAAAGCCTACAATATTTTAAATGGCATTGATGAAGCTAATACTATTTTTGTTTGGAGTTGAGTTGGAGTTCATTGAGTACTAGGTTTAAGATGTTTTCCACAGGCCTTTGATGGAGTGTTGACCAGTGACAATTGTCCTTTAATCTGCTTGGTGGATGACAAATGTGATCTTCCTTCCACCTGAATATGTTTCACTTCATCACTATTTTAAAAATCAAGGGGCACCATGATTTTAGTGGCTTTCAAGCTTAGTTTTTCACTCGCTCTCCCACAAGCACTTCAAGTCATGCATGTGGTGATGCGGGAAAGCACCACATCACTGTAGGCATAACTTGAAGTGCTTGCAGGAGAGCGGGATCACATTTCTTTGAGGCATTTTTTGAAACAGTTTGCTTGCCTTGTCTATGCTTCCACATTTTCATGTATGTCTAGGAGGGCACTTGTAACTACAACTTATGACAAAAAAATCCCTCTCAGAGCAAAGAAGAGTTTTAAGAGTTTTCTTGATTGTTTTTATAATGAATTTAATCATTGGTGTCATTTTTATGTACAAGATTCAATCATTCATCTGAACACCCTACAATTGTGGTCAGTACAGTCTCTATTAAGAAGTGCATAGGTTTTTCTCAGATGCATTATTCAGGAAAACTTTATTTGTAATTTATCTTGTATTTCTTATGTAAATCATTCTAGTTTTGGTCACTAAATTTTGGCATTTGAGTATTGTATGATGCTGCTACCTTTTTCTCCTAATTTGATTGCAAATAGTGTGTGGCATTTATAATCTTTTCAATGTCTCAAGATTTATATCACTTGCAGACCTGAGTTTGTTTGTTGTTATGGTTTGATGGATGTCCCTTCGTTATTACTAGATATCTAATGTAGTGCACATTATTATAGTGCAAGCCTATTTTCCAGATTGTTTCATTTAGCATCACCAATATTCTCCACAAGAACATCGTCCTTGTTTAAAATGATGGAAATGGTTCACATCTCTCAGAATAATTTCTCTTGCAACAATCTTGGAGATGAATTTAGATGTAGTGTGAAAATCAGAACATACTCAAAGGTTCTTAACAGCTCTAATAGTTGTACCAGGGGCCAAGTTTAACAAACCAAATGCAATTGCTAACTTTTCACTATGGTGGCAGATAATACCCTGTTGCCTTCATTTGCCAAGCCAATTTTTCCAATTTTGCATAGCTCTCCCATGTTTGTGGATGTGATCTATCTCCTAAATTTTTTTAATTGATTTATCTTTATGTTGTGTTTGGACTTACTTTTGTAAACTTGCAATATACAATGCACTTTTATTCTTTCTTAATTGAAACTAACAGTAATTTTGTTGGTTGTATGGAGGCACAACTTCATTCATGGCGGAAAAGGCAGACCCTGTTGCTCATATCAGATGGCATGTTGCATGTGAAGGAGGAAATGTTCTAGTTGGGTTATTGTTGACTGCATTGAAGGAGAGAGCTTCATATATGAGACACGATCAACACTCTCCTTGGATTCTACATGTTATATCTTGCTCCAGGAAGATTGCCCACGTTGTAGAAGTTTTAAGAGATGAAAGGGGCATGTGCTCGAATTGAAGGGATTGAAGCATGTGTTTCTATCATTGTAGAAGTTTTTTATAGAATTTTCTTTCTTGCAGTCATTTATGTACAATATTGTAAGTCATATTTTCAGTCTTGTGACTAAAAATAAAAATTGTAACTCTATTTCTAAGTTGTAACTAGAACACCTTTCTTTTATTAATAAAGTTCAGCAATTTTTCCTTCTCAATGGTTGTCTTATTGTGTGCAATTGATGATTGATGTGTATTTCTGTGTTTTATGTTTAAATCCTCAAATATCAATCAGTTAAAATGACTAAATATACTACTAATTGACATCAATTAATAATTAAATTGACTAAATATACTACCAATTGACAAAAATCAGTGAACAATGAATAAATATGACTAAATACATGACCTATAAAATAAAAATGACTAAATATACTACCAAATTGATCAAAATGATGATTAAAATTAATGACTAAATATACTACCAATAGACAAAACTTAGTGAATAAAAATGACTAAATAAGTGACCAAAATACAACAACCAATGACTAAATATATCAGTGAATAAAAAATGACTAAATTACAACAATCAATGACTAAATCAACGAATAAATATACTACCAAATCGATCAATCAAAACAACCAATAAATGACTAAAAATGGTTTAGTCAACAATCTAGTCGCGTTATAAATGATTGACAATAAACTACTAATGGTCACGTGACCAAGTTCAACCATTTATAAGTAGTTTTTAGTAGTTTATTGTTCTTTTTGTACTAGTGAATCTACTGGAAGTCTACTAGAGAGAAGCAATTCATACTGCTGTTTACATACTTAACAAAGTGAAAGCAAGAGCAAACAACACAAAGACTCCTTATGAGCTATGGTATGGAAGGATTCCTATTGTCAAATACTTCAAAGTGTTTGGAAGCAAATGCTATATCAAAAGAGATGTAGAAAAATTAAGAAAGTTTGATGCAAGGTCTGATGAAGGTATCTTCCTTGGATATTCTACTAAAATCAAAGCTTGCTTATGCTACAACAAGAGGCTAAGAAAGATTGTTGAGAGTGCAAGTGTCAAGGTTGATGAAGATCTACAAAAGAATTTAGTGGTGATAGATGGATATGAATCAGATGATTCTTCTTGCAGAGAAGAAGAAAAAACTAAGGAAAAAGAAGTGCAAATTGAAGAGGAAGAAGCTCCAGAAGGATTCATAAAACTCCTAAGTATGTGCAGAAGAATCATTTTGAAGAACATATCATTGGTGATAAGAGAAAAGGTGTACTGACAAGAAGAAAAGTTGTTGAAGAACAAGTAAATCTATGTTTACTTTTTGAAGTTGAACCTAAAACAATGATTGAAGTATGCAAGGATGATTATTGGATCAAGGCTATGGAAGAAGAACTAGTGCTACTAGACTGGATATCATGCATGCACTTTGTCTTGTGGCTAGATTTCAAGAAGATCCTAGAGAGTCACATGTTGCAGCAGTGAAGAGGATATTCAGATACTTGAAGGGCACTCCAGATCATGGCTTGTGGTATCCAAAGGATACTGAATTTAACCTAAGTGCTTATACAAATGTAGATTGGGTTGGTTGTGTAGATGATAGGAAAAGTACAAGTGGTGGTGCATTCTTTCTTGGATGTAGATTGGTGTCATGGCTAAGTAAGAAACAAGATTTAGTATCTTTATCTACCGTAGAGGCAAAATATATTGCAACAACATCTTGTTGCACACAAGTGTTGTGGATGAGGCAAACATTGAAGGATATCAAAGCGGTATATGATGCAATAATTTCTATCTTCTATGATAATACAAGTGCTATCAATATATCAAAGAATTCGATAATGCACTCAAGGATAAAGCATATCTCAATCCGGTATCACTTTTTAAGAGAGAAGGTTGTAGAGAATGAAGTGAAGCTTGAATATGTGCCTACAAAGGATCAAATTGTTGACATATTCACTAAGGCTCCTTCTAAAGATACTTTTGAGTATCTGCAAGAGAATTTGAGGGTTATTGCCCCTTCTTCTTTGAACTAGATGCATAAGGAGATGCATCAGTCTAGTGGATCTCAAGATTCATTCCTTGGTCTAGATTGATGTATGTGGCTACCTCTCATGGGGCATAGGTAGTGGCATTATTGGTTGTTGTTGTTGTAAGGATAAGTGAGTGTTGTTATTATGCAGTGATTGATGATTGATGCAATTTGGTGTGTGCTCCTAAGGGGGAGTATGCAGAGCAGTAAAGGAAAGGAAATTGCAGAACAATATGGTTAATGTCAAAGGGGTAGAATGATTGATGCAAATATTTTTTCATTTTCCATTGATGTCAAAGGGGGAGAGAGTCATGTGAAAAAGACAAGCTACAAAGGGGGAGAGAACAATATGAAAAAAGGAAAGTGTTAGTTATCAAAGACATAGAGAGAGATTAATGAGCTAGTTGTGTAAGGGGGAGAAAGTAAGAAAAGAAAAGAAGAGTTGGTATAGAGCAAGAGTATTGATGATCAAATTTGTGTTTCTTGTTGATGGTTTTTTACATCATGTGTTGCCATCAATGAAAAAGGGGGAGATTCTTGTAAGTATGTGCAATTGGTGTTGTCATTGATGTCAACAAGCTTATGCGTTTTCATTGGTGTCAACAGTATGAACAACATTTTGTTGCAAGAGTGAGCAGTTGGTATTGAGTTGATGATGTATCTGATGATGCTTTGATTAGTTGCTTTATGTTGTCATTAGTAATCTACCGGTGTCAACCTCTAGTCTTGCTTTGATAAGCTTTTGTCTATGGATGTATGGTTGTGTTGCTATGTTGCAATTGGCTTGGTGGTGATGAGGTGGTGCTGAAGATGTTGATGATATGTTTTTGGTGCTCAATTTCCAAGTGCTTTTGAGAAAATTTGAATAAAAAGAGGAAACAGTGTGTTGCAGTGGTGTTTTGTGTTGTAGTGCAACATTTTGGTTTGGCTCTGCATTTCTTTATGTTGAATATTTTCTTGTGTGCTTTGGATAGGTTGATTAGAGGTTTTCAGAGGTATTACATTCAAAATTTGGTATGCTGGATTGTTGTGCAAATGAAGGTGTGTTCACCAGTGTGTGCACTGTGTATTGCAGAGGTGTCTGGGAGAAATGTTTTTGCTTCACATTTCTCTGCAGAGTGGTTTCAAGTCTTGTGGATCTGGAAGGGTGTTGAGAGTGTTTGTATCTTTCTTCAAATGAAGTTGTTTGAGGTTTGGTGCTTTAGAAGTCAGTTTCTCAAGTTGCAGTGTATGGCAAAATTATTGAGTGTACTGGGTGTGTATATTCTTCAGATGAAAGTTGTGATGAAGAAAATTGTTGGATTTTAGGGTGTTTATGGAATATTCCAGATTATGTTCAAGTGTTATGTGGTGTCCACGAGTCATCTTTTGGATTTGAAGAAGCTTACATACTTAAATGTTAATGGTGTTAACACAAGTTCAATTGACCTTGGGTGTTTACACTAATTGCAGAGTTGCTTCTGTGTTTGTGAAAGCTTGGCGCAACGTGTATGAGTGGATTTAGGTCCTAACTAAGGTGTGTGGTAGCTTGCCTTCATTCCTTTCCATTGTGAGACTATTTTTGGTATCGACCTAATTTGTATTTGCACGATTGAGGTGCATAATTGACCTTGGAGAATGTTTTCAAGGTTGAAGATGGTATAAATATGTGTTGAGTTGTTGAGGTATGTGAAGATAGATGTGTGTGATGTGAATGATGTGAATTGTTGAGTTGTGAGGTGTGAATTTGTGTAGTGCAGTGCGAGGTTTCATGTGTTAGATTATTGGATACAATGAGCAGAAGGTGTCTATAATTCTTCAATAAGACTACAAAGGTGTTGGTGATGTTATGGTGGGATTTTTTGTTGCATTGAGATGGATTTGTCATTGTAACACTCTTCTCTATCTTCTTCTCTATTCTAGCAGTGAACCCTTTGTAATCAATGTTGATATTACATAATATTGTGAGCTAATCCTCACCATGATTTTTTCCATCTTAGGTTTTCCAAGTAAATTTAGTGTTTCTTTATGCATTGTGTTACCTTGGTTTTTTTCTGTTATCTACTTTCATGATAAATCACTCTAATAGAATAAGGGTTAATTGAATTAATCTAGATCTAAATTTTTGTGAGGGTTTTGAAGTTTTAAGGTACAACTAATTCACCCCCCTCTCAGTTGTCTTGTGCATTCAAAAATAACCTACCTAGTCAGGTAAAAGAGGAATGTGAACCCAAAATAATCTGAAATCTTCATTTTATGTTCATGTAAGGTTACAATTTTACTTTCATTATGTATGTCCACTTGCAGGTTGAACGACACAGTGTGGTTTTCAACCTACATTGGCTTTCATCATGTTTCCTAACAATTTGTTCACATTTAAGCCTATCTTAATTCATTCAATTACTGATTCATTATTTTTTGAATAGATGGAAACAAATTCCTATTTTTTCATGTTGATGCACCGATGCAAGCACCTATTTTGACGCTTATGGTTTTCCCAAAGGTTTCAGTTGCCTTCTTAACCTTTCTTCTCACATAACAGATACACACATGCACCACAACCAACCTGTCTTCCATTTTTCTATATTTTTTTGATGCATCTCTACAAGTAATTACATATCAATATGCACTTTATAGTTTTAGGCTATACAAAAATTTGTAGGTTGAACTACACTTCATGTAGCTCAACCTGCACAACTTTATGTTGGGTAAGATGTGTATTTCATGCTCATTTCAACTTACACCAAACATATGGTTACATTTCACAACCTCACTCCTCATGCTCATTTCAACTTACACCAAACATATGGTTACATTTCACAACCTCACTCCTCAGGTGAGAGAGGGTTGTGCGCCCCACATAACTTGAACTTTGAATTGAATATCCATGCATGACCGCTATTGTGCTTTCATTATGTATGCCCACTTATAGGTTGAACAACACACTGCAATTTTGAACCTGCTTTGGCTTATGTCATGGTTCCTAGCAATTTTTTCACTTTTAAGCCTATCTTAATTCAATCAATTACCAATTCATTATTTTCTAAACAAATGCAAACAACCTCCTATTTGTTTCACATTGGTGGCACCAATGCAAGCACATATTTTGACATTCAAGGTTTTCACAAAGATTTCAATTGACTTCTTAACCTTTCTTCTCACATAAAAAATACACACATGCACCACAACCAACTCGTCTTCCTATATTCTTAAATTTTTCCCGCATCTGTTCAATTAATTACATATGAATAGGCAAGTTGCAACTATAGGCTATATAGAAAGTTATAGGTTGAACTAACCATCGTTCTATTTAATTGACACAACTTTAGTTCATGCATTGTAAGATGTGTTTTTCATGCTCATTTCAAGTCACCTCACATGAAAGATTGGATATGACAACCTACCTACTTAGGTAAAAGATTTATGTGCAACTCAAATAATCTAAACTCTTCATTTTATGTTCATGTAGGGTTGCAATTTTACTTCATTTTGTATCTCCACTTGCACATTGAACTACACACTGTGGTTTTCAACCCACATTGGCTTACGTCATGGTTCCTAGCAATTTGTTCATATTTATGCCTATCTTGATCCACTCAATTACTGATGACATTATTTTATCAACAGATACAAACATCTTTTTTTTGGCATTGGTGTCAACAATGAAAGTGCACTTTTTTGACAGTTGAGGTTTTCACAAAGGTTTTAGTGGACTTCTTAACCTTTCTTCTCACATAACAAACATACACATGCAGCAAAACAAATCTTAATTCCATTTTTTGTATTTTTTATGCATATCTACAAATAATTGCATATCAATATGCATGCTATAGTATTTGTTGTAAGAATAAGATTTCCATTTATATGCTTATTGAAAACATGAGAATGAAGTATGAGCTTAAGGCATGAGCACAAGTTGCACAGTATGTTGTACAATGTTTTCATTGATGTCAACATTGTGATCTAGTATGAAGATATTTGTGCAGATCATCTTATATAGCTTGAAAATGTTTGAATATGGTTATCTAGTGGACATTTGTAAAAAGGTTTGATTCGGTGAAGATAGATGAAGAGAAAATTGGTTAAGTGTCAAAATAGAGTTTCTTGTGTACAAGATATCCGATATTTTGGTATGCATTGGTCTGCTGTGTAAAATATTGATTTACGGTTTTCATGTAATTTTCTTGGATGTTAGAGGATTTTATATGCAAAATTTCACATTGTTTTGGTTTTTGGTGATAAAGTTATGAGCGAATTTTTTTTTAGTCTAGCAGTGACAACATTTCCAATTTAGTGTGCATGTTTTGGTGGATCCACACTTCTCCACGGATTGGTATTTGGTATTGCAGATTTATGGAGATGTTTACAGGTGTCAATAGAGTGTGAATTCCAAGTGGCATGAATTTTGGAGGTCCATGTGTTAATTTTTGGGTGTACAGTTGGGAAATTTCTATGTTAGGTCATTACTGGTGTTGACCTAATATGTTTGAGTATTGCAAAGTTTGAATATGTATTAATCAGTTATGTGGGAGCTATTATAGGTCCAAGCTGACCTATTTTTAATTGTTATAAGTTTTGAATCTTGGTGCAAAGCGTGTATGTATCTATGTATGTTGAGCTGACAAGGTATAATTTGTACGATACATCTAATTAGGTTGACCTAATTGATGTTGTAGGTGTTTTTAGATGAAGTAGGTATATATGTAAGATATTTTTCAGTGTTTTTGAGATAGAGATGTAATGTGATGTACAGTTGATGCAAATTGTGAAAGTATAAGGTGAATGAAGAGAAGAGTAGACTGTTAGTGCAGATCAATATGAAGTGTGTGAAGTCGATATATTGAGCTTCAATGGAACTGTAATTAATGCATATGTTAGATGAAACTGTAACAGTTCAAATCTAGGTTGTGAGCCACCTCTCTCTTCTATCTTTTCTTCTTTCAATGGGTAGTGAATCCACTTGGATAGTGAGTCCACCTGCAATGAGAACTTTTGTAATATCTTATAACTAGTTATACTATATTGTGATCTAATCCTCACCGTGGTTTTCCCATTTTGGGTTTTCCACATAAAATTATGGTGTTCATGTGTTATGTGCTTTGATGGTTTCTTTCATGATTTCCTTTCTTACTGCAAATTGAATATGCTATGTGGAATGAATGTTTAAATGTTTAAGTGGTTTCAGAGTGTACTGATTCACCCCTCCTCTCAATATTCTAGGTGTTCAATAGTATTAGGCTACACAAAAATTTAGAGGTTGAACTACATGTTGTGTTCCTCAACCTGCACATATTTACTTCATGGTGGGTAAGATGTGCATTTATTGCTCATTTCAACTTACTCCAAACGGATGGTTGGATTTCACAACCTTCCTCCTCAGGTGAAAGAGGGTTGTGTGCCCCACATTAATTGAACTCTTCATTGAATGTCCATGTACAATTGTTATTGTGATTTCATTGTGTATGTTCACTTGCAGGTTGAACTACACTATGATTTTAAACTTGCATTTGGTTTACATCGTCGTTCCTAGGATTTTTCACATTTATTCCTACATTCAATCAATGTCTAATTCATTATTTTCTAAACAAATACAAACAACCTTCTATTTGTTTCACGTTGGTGGCACCAATGCAAACACCTCTTTTGATGTTCAAGGTTTTCACAAAGGTTTTGGTGGACTTCTTAACCTTTACTCTCACGTAACAGATACACACATGCACCACAACCAACCCGTCTTCCAATTTTTTGTATTTTTTAGATGCATCTGTACAAGTAATTACATATCAATGTACATGTTGCAGTTGTAGGCTACATCGAAAGTTGTAGGTTGAACTACAGATTGTGTTCCTCAACCTGCATAACTTTACTTCATGTTGTGTGTGTAGACATGAAAAATGTACAAGTTCGGTTCGACACACTTGATCTTGTTTACTAACAACATTTCCTCCTAAATCACACTCTCAACACTTCATCATATTATGTCCCTTAATTTAATAAATCATTATTTATTTGATTAAGTCTCTCTCCGCCAGTGATTAAATTAATCAATTTAATTTAATTAACCTTATATTTCTATTTAATTAAATAAATCATTTTATTTAATTAAAGTCTCTAAAGTCCTCTTATTAAATTAAACTTATTTGATTTAATCTAACATTTTCCCACTTAGTTAAATAAATCAAAATCATTTATTTAATTAAGCATTTCCTCTCAATTCTGATTTAAATCAATTCATCAATTTAAGTCAAAATTATCAAATCATCTAATCCCTTATTAAATTAATCAAATTCTTGATTAAGTTAATCCCTATCACTAAAATCTTCTAGAAAATGCAAGTTGCACATGAAAATAAGTTTAATTCAATTATTAAATCTCTATTTTCCCTCACATGGCATCAAAAGGGAATATTCCCTCAGGTTTGAATTTAAAAAGTCCAAGTGGACTTGTACATCCAACAAGGCATTCAATCCTCTTACATGTCCTTGTGCATTGAGCCAAGTGGCATTTATTTCATTCATTTTTCCCTCTCACATGTCATTTCTTCAAATTCAAATTCCACCTAATTGCATTTATTGGCACCTTGGCCAAAATGTGCACAACCATCAACCATTCACATCTTGACAAGTGGCACTTGGCCATTGGATGTTGAATGATCCCACATTGCTTGTTTTCACTCTCTTTTCCATTTTGGAAATCTATAAATTGGAGTTTATTCTCCTCATTCATCATCCACAATTTTGAGTAAACTTACTATACTCAAATTCATCTTCATTTCACATATTTCATGCAAAGTTACTCTCTTGAATTGAGAGCTAATTTTGTTCATTCCACTCAAGCAGCTAATCTCACCATCAACAATCACAAAGCTTACAACAGGAATTGGGAAAGGGCTGATTTTGACACATCAATCAACACCAATTCCCCCATGGGATTGATAGTTGTTCATTAAAATAGGATTTATTTGCTTTCATTTGCATTGTCCTTCATTTTCCTCCTATATTAATGTTTCAATCTAATTTCATGGGGAATCCTCATTTCACCTTGCACATTGATATAATGCTATGTTTGTTTGTTGCCTGTGTGCAAGTCCGAAATTGAAGGGTTCACAGTGTATGATGTGCATTTCCTTCTCATTTAAACTTATGCCAAAATAGATGGTTGGATTTCACAACCTTCTTCTTGAGTTGAAAGAGGGGTGTGTGCCCCACATTAATTGAACTCTTCATTGAGTGTCCATGTACGGTTTATAATGTGTTTTCATTCTATACGTCCACTTGCAGGTTGAACTACACACTATGATTTCAAACCTACGTTTGGCTTACATCATCGTTTCTATTAATTTGTTCACCTTTAAGCCTATCTTAATTTAGTCAATTATTGATTCATTATTTTTTAAATAGATGCAAACAACCTCCTATTGATTTCACATTTGTGGTGCCAATGCAAGCACATATTTTGACATTTGAGGAATAATTCCTACCTTACCTAGGATGGGGAGACAATGGAAATGGAAAATGTGAAAGGACTTGGAAGTGCAAGATGTAGAGGATGGACTATCGTTTTTTCTCTTGTGAATTGGAGTGGACTCCAATTGCCATGGAAAATGACATGGTCACCGACCATGTTGTAGCAATTCCTCTTCGCAGACTTGACACTTTCATTCTAGGGGGAGTGTTGCTTCAATGTGTGGAAACTTCAAATATCATACCATAATTATGTATTGATGGTTTGTACCTTTCAACATTCATGTTTATGGTTGCATGATATTTAATTTTTTGTTGCTTAAACATGATAAGATGATGCTTTCTTTGTAGCTACTGGTGTGCATTTGGTCCTCAAGACCATAGGGACAAGCCTCCAACAAAGCAAAGAGTACAAAAGTTTCAAAAAAAGAGAGGTTGCTAATGCCACTTCTTTTCGAAGGTTATGTACAGTATACCAAATGTAGTGTATATGATATATAATGAAATATTTCATGTTGATGTGAATGGTGAATTTTATCATGGCATGGAGAACACAAGCACAACCTTGCATTGTTGATTTACCCCAAATTTATCCACAGAACACAAAAGCTATATTGAAAGTATTTTGCTCATGGATGTGACTATCGATGCTATAATGGAGATACACTTGTTTGGTCCTATTTTTTGTGGCATGTTGAGTAAGAGAGACCAATTCTTAACTAGAAAGGATGTAATGAACGCTTGGAGAAGGGTGTGTTCCATCCACTCATAGAAACATGCCTATGATTCCACCAGTATTCTAATGTGGCATGCATAGAAGGACAAATTATTTTACTTTCAATGGCCCCATAGAACTACCACACCTTTTGTTATGAGGATTCAAACTCCATAGATTCTTGAGATGATGGTTCACCACTCCCACAATTCAATCATCTCAATGGATGCCACATTTCCATAAACAAATATGGGGTGAGACATTACAAAGATAAACAAATACTCTATTTATATTTTAAATGATTTTTTTGGCCATATACGTGATACTAATTAAGTAAACTTGTTATGTTGCTAGTACCAATTGTATACTTTTCTCATTTTTGATGAATATCAAAGTGGTGTGCCTGTTGGATGTGTCGTGTCCTCGCGAAACAAGATTGAGGACATTTATGGTTGGCTATTTATGGTGCATACATGTGGAAAAGAAGCCAAAAAATATTGGACAATCAAT
Organism: Sequoiadendron giganteum; assembly: GCA_007115665.2. NCBI lineage: Eukaryota > Viridiplantae > Streptophyta > Pinopsida > Cupressales > Cupressaceae > Sequoiadendron > Sequoiadendron giganteum. The sequence goes on from CM021104.1 coordinate 145,154,922, forward strand.
GCTTTTTTTATTGATGATGCCAGTGCAGAAATTCAAGCCATATAGTAAGATCATGTTTATGTTGATATGTATCCCTTTCTCATTTTCTATTCATTTTTAATGCCACTTTCTCATCTGAATAATTGGTCGACAATTTACTGTGTATTATGTATCAGGGTTGTATTTGGATGCCACGTCCTCCTATGCATTTGACATGTTTGTAGGGTTTGATTAAAGAACGTACATAAGTATGCAACCAAAGAGAGGGAAACTACCATATTTAAGAAACTTGGGATGATCATGATGGCCATGGATGATAGTGATGAGCACACTCTTGACCTCTTCAACAATTTCTTTGACAAGTTCAAGGATCAGTCCTAGTTTTTAGAATACTTCGAGAAGACTTGGTGTGATGGAGATGGTTGTATTGGTATGATTAAAATTTCTATTGATTCATTGGAATGTCAATGTTCACATATTATGATGATTCTTCTAATACATCGTGGTTTACTTTTGTTGTCCTTCAAATTTGCAACCATGTGGGTAATTTTTTTTAGACAATTCCCACATGTCAACCAAGATATAAATGCTACCATCGAGTCATACCATTCCACCCTCAAAACTCGATACCTGTGTGATTGACAAAGTAAATGCATAAGGCGAATGCACCATTTATATTATACACTTGTATATAGAATGGAAAAGAAAAAGAAATTCAATAGGAAAAAGAAAAAGTTGTAGCATCTTGGTTTTCAGACCAGCTATAAGATGCAACATATTCAATCCAGTTTGAAGAGGGAAAAGGCAATTCAGATTCTGACTGTGTTCTAGATGACACAAATTGGATGGCACTGGGTCAAAAGTTAGAGTTTGTGCAACTGGTACGTGGTTAGAAAATTTGGCCACCACCTATATATGTTTGTGACTACCCTTAGAGTGTGCAGGAGAACACTTACAAGCATTCCCTTAAGGTTGTTGAACTAGCAAAAAGATTATTTGATGATGAAGGGGTGGTCCATGGTAAGCGAATTTCAATTCCAAGTGCTTAAATTCATTCCTAAAAATTATGTTTTTATTTTTCAATTGCCTTATACAAGTTCACATGTGTTGTGATGTAGATGATAGATGTGTACCCATTGATATTAGGACACTATTGAATGAGACATGGTCAGACAGGGGGTCGAGGAAAAAATGAATAATGTTTTCACCCCTACACAAGCTCCTCCTATCAATGGCGAACATGTTGTACATATTCAGACAATGTCTATTTGGAATGATTCAATTCAAATCTTGAAGAAAGTAAATGCGTACACTAGCACAATCTTAAGAATAAGTACAATCATATGCACGATGCATTAAGAGGTTTCTAGAGGATCTGCAACAATCAAACGCATTACCATTTGATTTCATTCAACATCTCAATTCAGTTGAAACTAGCACTGTTCACATGTGTCCATGGTTTAGTGAAAACAGGGTTCATCCTTGATGTGCAACACATCATAAGCAACCTACTATAGTACTCTGGCAACCAAACTCCTCTCTATGACATGTTTTATTTCTCCATTGATAATAGCATGAATACAAATGCCAATATGTAGTCCCAAATTTCAGGTGGACCAACAATAGATGGGTGTGAGGAGATGTCATCTAATATGGGTGACTATGACATAACCACATTGAATTTCCCTTTTGTAATAGGAATGGTAGTTACTTTCCCATTTAATAACTTATACCGCCGCATATAGTTTCCATTTTTTATTTTAACTTCAACATTTGAATGCATTGAAAGAAGTCCTCGAAAGGAGTCCTTGTCAATGACTGTCTTTGACCAGTGCAATGGGACTAGAAGGTACGGTTCTAAGTTAAGAAATAACTATGTTCATTTTTTAAAAGACATTTAGAGAATGCCTACTTGCATTTAGAATTTCAACTATGGTGACATGTTGGTGTGACCCAACTTGCATTAAATTCATTGCATTTGTAAGACTTACTGAGTAGACAACCATACATCATTGAACCCACGTGTATAAGTAAGCATGCCCTTTTCCTTCTCCCCATCCTTTCAAATTTGTTTTCTTAATTGACTCTTCTTTTTTGGTTAACTATTTTGAATATAACTATATATATACTATGAAGTTCAATATACCAAATGTTTAGTACATCAGATCAAAGTGTTTCAGTTTAGTACATGCCATTAAATATATAAATACCTATCTCTCTTCTCTTCCTTCCTGTATATATTTTTTTACACCTAACATTGTGTCCTGATAGGGTATTGTTATGTACTAAATTGCAATTTTCCATAACACACTATTTTCTAACCTACACTTCGGAGGCTTCAAAAAGCATCCTGCTTTGGAAACTGTACTGTCATATACATGACATTTGTCAAATATTTGCAGCCATATGGCTAACCATATATATTCATGTTCACTATTTTTACATATGTACAAGTTTGTACAATTAATATGTGGGGAGATATCCTCCATTTAACTATGTCTGCATACATTTCCTGTAAGGTTGAAATATGGTATTCGTTGTTAATGTATGCTTGTGGGTACAAAAAATTTCATACTGTATACATAAACTAACAAGCGCTCTGCTTGAGCTGGAGTCCCTGCCGTAAGATCATGACTGAAAGAAGAGCAAGCTAAACCATAATTAAATAAATAATAGGTGTAGGCAAACTATTGTGCTTGAAGTCTAAAGTTTCATTCACTTTAATGTGGTGGCCTTACAGTGTGTGTTGACGGAAAGATCATTATTGTCAATACACGTACTGAAATAGACTCTTTTGATTCAATACACAAAATTAATGAGACATTCATGCTTACTTATTCAAATATCAGCACAAAGGAGATGCGATTGATCAAGAATAATGGACACCAGATCAGATATCTAGCATTTAAATAAACATGAACATTATGTTTTCAACTTTACACCAGCAATATAGAATGGGCATTCCCGCACGAATCTATTACCTGCATAATGCCAAGAATCAGAGCTTCATCAAGATGCAAATCAGATTTTATGACCCAAAAAATTGCCTTATTGCAAATAGAGTTTTCCAATTAATGAAACCCCAATAGAGTTTTTAAAAACCCTTATTGCAGCTTAGGATTTTGAATGCTGGGATTTTGCTTTTAGACCCAAAACATTAATACAGCATAGGAGAAATTACATGTTGCAGTCTACCATCTAGAACCAAAATCCTAACATAGTTTTCAGAAATGGCGTATTGCAAATAGGATTCTGAATCACTAGGGCTTCACATAACACCCAAATGGCAAAAACATTAACAAAGTAAAATGATAATTATTCATTATAATGCCTTTATTATTCATTAACTCTGTTACAAGAAATGCCTTACTGAATATGTCTACACTATTTTCTTATATTGCTACCTAGATTCACTTTAAACTGAGCAATATTAAATGGATTTTGTTTGTTGTAAAAGTCAAGTAATTATTTTGTGCGGAATAAGTACCTATGTGAAGCTACCAATTCCTTCTTTAGCTGGGTGGAGGTCTAACAACATTGTCTTGGTTGTCAATTGCTATGATGCAATTGTCCAATGCAAGCATAAATGTTCCTTCTAATTGAAATTCGCATAGCATAAGCATTACTGTGGACATGTCTTTTTTGTAATTTAGAAAGGGTGTTGCTGCAAGTTGAGGAAAATTGTTTTCTAGCAATTGTTTGTGCAGGTAGCAGTCCAGATCCCCATCTGTTGTATGGATTGTGCACTAGAGAAATTGTCTGTATTCAAATGTCGTTGTTGTTGCACATGTTGTGCATTGAACAGTGTTTTTGTTTGATGCTTCTGTGGGGAAAACTCTTTGTTCATATGTCATGCACACTGGTACATATGGTGGAAGGTGGACATTTTTTGGCTTGAGGGTGCCAGTTACCTGGAATGGCAATGCAGCAATCCATTGCTTTAAACTAAATTTTAAAACTAAGCACAAGTAATATCCTAAGCATTGTTCTTTCATGCAATTGGACTTTTTATAAAGATTACTACAACCATAGTGTGTTGAGCAAGATATGTTCAGGTTTAACCTTAGTGGAATAAACACCACAAATTTAGTTTTTAATGTTTTTCCAGCTACAACTGACCACCATGATGTGGATAGCCAAACTTGTGATACTTGGATTCAAAATAATTAAAGATTCAACATACTTGGATTCCACAACCTTTGCCAGCATCCTTCCTGGCTGTGCAAAAAATAGGAGCTTTGGAACAGGGTATTGACATCCATGAAAACATGAAGTATAGAGAAATTTTGACAGATGTAGTTGTGACTGTCCTAGTAAACATGTCAATTGTTGATTCAAAGAATAAGGACACTGTGATTACAAATCCAACACATCACACACAACAAGAGGAGGTATTACTGAGGAACAAAATCCTCCTGGAGGAAAGTTTCAAACACAGATCGACAATTTCCAATAAAGCATTAAAATCATGAGTAGAAGGAAATGGGCAGAAGGGCAGAAATCAAAGGCAAAGGCCTCAAGATTCAATATGTCTGAAATAGGAATCCACATTCCTAAACTATGATAAAAAAATTGACAAGCCATCTAGGAGACTGTCCCACTTAACACACAAACTTGCACAAAATTCATTTCTAGAAACGGGGTACGAAATTCAGACCCAAGGTCAGTCAAGGACCAGATACATTGGCCTAGTGCAACTCCTACACAATCCATGTATTAGATAGTATGGCCATCGAAGATTGAATTTGCATGTGGCTATGTAAGTGAAAAAAGGGCTGCATGGCGAAGAATTGTAAAGGCTATAACTCACAGCACGGTAGGCTTGTTCAATTAGCTACATATGGTTTGTAGTCTAGCCTTGACTCTATTGGAAAGATGATGTTACCACTAGAGCTTAAAAGTAGTCTCTTGCTATTTTAAAATCATACATGTACAAATATCTGGTTTCTTTTTTTTTGTTAAATCAACTATTGCTAGAACCATTAAGTCTATTTTTGAGGTCTCAGAAGTAGGAAAATTGTCATATTATAGTGCCTCACTTTTAATGAGTGCAAGCTTTTTCTCCATCTGATATATATAAACGAAATTTGGGTGTAATGTCCGAGTAATACTACGACCAACTATGTTCATGCGTTTTGAGAGATTTGGAAAGGAATATCCATCAACGTGTCACATATTAAACAGGTACCATGTTCTTGAGCAGAAAATTGGTCATGCTAAATGAAATAGTCTAAATTAGATATCCAAAAATAATGAAGGAACATCCATCAAAGTATGATAGCGGGATTTTTTTTTTCCAGTCATATGTTGAAGTTTCAATTGCCTTGCTAAAGGTACATAAAAATTTGGAAGAATAGACAAAGTGAACTGTTTAAAAAAAAATGCCTCAAAGAAATATGATTTCATGGAAAATCGTGATTAGAGGACATGCTAAAAATGGGTTTTTTGAAATGTCCTTAAAAACATTTAAGTGTCCAACTCCTTAACCTTTGGAAGCATCCTTTCGGCCTGTCCGTGAATTGGGGCTTTGAATGAGGGTATGAAAATCCATAAAAAGCATATTTGGAAGTGGTTTTTATCAGATATTTTAGTTGCAAGTCCCCAAACTTACACTTTTATGCACATACAACACAGTAACCATACTTTGGAACCCAACTTACCAATCACCACTCTAAATGGAGGTCTCACTCAATGTGCACCCAAGTCTGGAAACTAAATATTTGTTTATGTTATAGAGAAACACCATGTAAGCCTGCAATTAGAACTTAATGCAGAATACAACTAAACAACAATTAAACATACACATAATTGACACATGCCATGGCCAAAGAAATAGAAGAAACAAAGACAAAGAATTAGGGGTTCTCAACCTACATCCTTACTCATGTAAACTTGTATGGAATAAGGATTCATTTCTCGATCTCAACTATATATCTCCCATATACAAAGCAAGCTTGCTTTTATAAACACAAGCACCACTCATTATTACAATGACAATTTGTCTATGATTTTCCTCAAGCAAATTTGCACATGCTTTTTCCAAACCTATTAATTATAGAATTTGACAATAATTATGAATTACAATATCAAAGTCTAATGATTGATGTTTAGTAGAATGATTTGTTTCTGACAATATCTCAAATGGAAAATAAGGACATACAATAAGATGAAGATAAGGGCTCTCAATGAATAAAAGCATTGCTAAAGAGTTTAACAAAAAAAATTAAAAGATAAAACTTCCACCGAATTCAAATTCTAGCCATCTTACACAGGTAAATACTAAACAATTGGAGACAAAAGAAGTTGATTATGCCACTTACAAGAATTTCTAGGTTAACGTGCATAATTAGAAAAATTTGAAATGAGCAATTATGGAGCCTTAATGATAAGGCTGCTCAGAGGAGCTCACTGATTCCAACATGCCAGACAACCGAAAAAAAAAAATTGACAATACAGGGAACTAAGAGGGTTAATAATCCTAAATTAGATAAGACTACATAATGCATGAAACCTATAGTTCAGTATAAATATCAAACATTCTGGGTAAGGGAGCAATCAAATTGAAAACACTCATTCCTTTTCCATAAGGAGAGTTCAAATTCTCTAGAACTGTAATATGGAAAAAATTCAGATGCATACTTGCCATGAAGAATGCCAAACGTTGATCCTGCAGTCATGAAGAATGACACCTGCTCACAGGCACGCAAGAAGAGGACACGTCCACAAAGGCAAAAGATTTGAAACTAATACAAAAAAAAATCTTCCCTCTGTTCCCATTCGCGAGGGCCATAATTTCAAATGGAAAATAAGAAAACCAAGGGCAAAAAATACCCAGCTAATGAAAAATTCACAAAAGCCACCACAGAATTATGAAATCTAGGAAAAATGCCACGGACCATAGATTAAGCAACTATATGATCGCTCGGGGAGAGTCCCCAAGTACCTTAATGCTAAAGTAAGTAAACTGGATTGAGACACGAAAGCCTTCCAGTAAGCATCCAAAGCACAAATCCAAATCAAATGATTTAAGAATGCAAATCACAATGGATTTATTGTGGTTGTGTTTATCCACTATTGTAATGTAGTTAAATTCCTAGCTGGCAAGAGATGTCTAACCTACCACTGAAATATTGCAAATATTCAGACATTCAGTGCAAAATTGGAAGATATTTGATCTAAATAGAAAGAATGAAATTGCTAAGCCTTTTCAAAAATACATATTGTGCATATCCTGCAATCGTTGAAGTCCATGGGAGCACATCTCTTTCAAGCATTTTGTCAAACAGTTCACGTGCCCTGTCTACATTTCCACATTTTGCATACATGTCTACCACAACAGCTGCAATTACAATATCTGCAAAAATTGGTTATTTAAAAATAAGATTTCGAGCTTTCTGAGATTCAGGTTTATGGGTGGAAATTCATACATGAAAAATCTTATCGTGCCTACATATTTTTCCTGGACAGCTTCCATGTCCCTATTTCTCAGCCATGTCTAAATAAGAAATATAGCATGAAGTCATAAAATCTTTAGAAAGGAGGTGTTAGAATGCAAGGGGAGAATTCCTGGAGATAGCCTTGCCAAAAGCAACAAGTCAAAAGAGAAAACATGCTAAGAGTACAAAGACAGAAATATTTTACCCTCAAATGTTGGCCTAAGACAAGAACGCTAAAACTTCTAGTCCTTGCAAACCCTAGCTCCAACTCCAAGCCAAACGCTAGACGGTGGTTCCTACTGTGAGCGTCGAGGCTTTAGAATGACATTTCCTGCAGGCCTACACTGCATGAAGCAGGGCGGACAATAGTCATACTTGCCATGAAGAATGCCAAACATTGATCCTCCAGCCATGAAGAATGACACCTACTCACAGGCACGCAAGAAGAGGACATGTCCACAGCAGAAAAGCTTTGAAACAAATATAGATTTTTTTCCCTCCCTCTCTTCTCATTCACCAAGTCCATAATTTCAAATGGGAAATAAAAAAACCACGGGCCAAAAAAACCCAACCAATGAAAAACTAGCAAAATCCAATAGAAAATTATGAAATATGGGAAAAATGCCATCAACCATAGATTAAGCAACTATATGATCGCCCGACGGGAGTCCCCAAGTAGCTTAATGCAAAAATCCTATTGCTCGAAAACATTAGTCTCTGCCTTTAAAGGCAGGGACTAATAATTGTAATATGATCAACTTGATGCACTTTGTAGTTCTCAATATCCTCTTTCACCAATGGACATAACCATGAAGGAAAATATAGCAATGATTTTCGTCACCACAACCATGTGGCAAAGGCAAGTTCATTTATTGGAGTTCTTTTGTTTTATATGGACTCCTCACTTTCAGATATAATACAATAATGCTTGTCATTTGGAAACTCACTCTTTCCCTCTTTTTTTTTTACAAATTGCTCGCTATTGCTGCCAATAAAAGTGAAGAGGTCACCTCCTTTCTAAAGTTTCCAAATCCCCTACAGGAAATGGTAGTCCTCTATTTCATTGATGAGGATAGGTTTTGGTTTGGGTGGCGATTGAGTGGATGGACATAGTTTTTCCCACAAGAAAAAGTGGACATTGAGATTGATGTTGCCCATTGGTTCTCCATTGTGCATGACGAAGATGGGTAGGTTGATTGTGTTAATCTCTTCCTTCTCATCTGGCAACCACAGTTACCCTCGCATTTTGATAAACTATAGTGGTGGCATAAAAGTGAATAGAAGGGAAATAGTTATCACAATGGCCGATCATGCCATATAGTTTGTCATTGATCCTTTTCCTATAAATAGATTGGTGATGGACTTTATTGACCTCTTTAAAACATATCATGGTCAATGACAATGGTGAAGGTTTCAAAGGACCCTAACAAACAACTAATATTTAGTGTAATTCATAGACTTTTTTGTAAAATTATTACATTTATAATGTATATATATGTCTTTAACATTTTGTATATTTCCATTGTTCTTGAACAATATTAGAACCCTTCTATAGTGTATGTTTATTCTCTACTAGTATGTCACATAATTTTACTAATATAAATATTTTATTTCTCTTTCTAACATTCCAAAATGCAAGATACAAAACACAGTGTGTTTTCCAATCATCCAATATTCTGAGTTGCCTTATTTGTTAATCGATTTTTTTATTATTCAGTGTATAAATGAACTTGTGGGTTTAATGATTATGGGATGAGGGGATGAGGTTGTACGATAGTAATTTGATTGTTCAACCAAATCTGATCATGTTGTCAATTATTTGGGCAATCCATTTTGGTGCTATTTTAAGCTTTTAGCTACATTTCCAAGTGTGTGCTTATTGCTCCTTTTGTCTTTTTTCCTTTTGCGAGGAGATCCAAGTCTCATGTGACTATGTAGTTTCTTTCTTGGATTTGGTTTCTATGATGTGATTTCTTTTGGAATGTACTATGTAGTTTCTTTCTTGGATTTGGCTTCTATGATGCGATTTATTTTGGAATGTCCTTGATGCTTTTAGACACTTCCACTTTAGTTTTCTGTGCTACTTCTCCAGTGATGCCCCCACCTATTTTTCTCTTTATGATGGCGCAAATTGTTGGATAATGATGGAAGCGTGGAAATGAAGATAAGTTGAGTGATGCCAATGCAGTTGGAGCCTTTTAGAAAAACATTCTAAATTAGTTCAGTTGGAGCCTTTTAGGAAAACATTCTAAATTAGTTTTTAGTAATTTTTGGTAACTTCTAATAGATAGTAATTTCCATGATTTTTAGTGTTATAATTGCTTTAGAAGCAATGCATGGAAAATTAAGTCTATCTTTACTATATTTTTAGGGGTTGATATCTCTATAAGATGATCCTATTACTATTTATTTTGTAAGTTTGAAATATATTAAGGAGCAAACAATTGATGTAATAAAAAACCTCTACATCGAGGTGCATCATTATGTAATCAAGTTTGAATGAATAAAAGAATATTGGTGTGTTAAAAACAATTATGTATTCGCTGTTGTTGTTTATTGTTAATTATATGCTTTCAAAATCTACATAACTCGGCTTATCCCTCTCCTTTTCATTTGAATCTCGATGCTACCATTATCGTTTCTCCTACTTCCATCTCTACTAATAAATAGCTTAATCGTATTGGTGGTGCTAGGAATAATCAAGATGCAAGTATTGAAAATGTCAAACATCATACTTGTACCCAGACATTGGCCGACAATGTGTTTGTTTCTTTTGGAATAACCCACTCCAAAGGAAAAGATAATGCTAAGTTTGAAGAGCAATCTCCAAGAGAAAAGCTCAATGTTGTACATGATCATGGTAAAGAGAATAGTGCAGCTTTGTCTACCAGCTTGATTCTAATGCAAATTGGAAATCCACGGATGGATGCCTTTTCCAGTGTCTTTTCTCTTCTCTAAGAAAATAACTCTATTTGATTGAACTTCTTACAGTAGTTTAGACAAGATAGAATTGCACCCCATAACCTTAGCATTTCAATTCATGATCTATTGGGTAACAACAATAATCACCTTTTCCAACTTCAACACAATGTTGAATAAATTTGCAGACAAATAAAAGAACACAAAATTTTAAGTCAGGAATGAAAATAAACACAAGTAGAGAAAACATCAAGATTTATAGTGGTTTGTCTTAAAAGACTGCATCCTCTCTCAAAGCAGAGAATTACTCCATTAATCAATATCCAAATATAGTACATCATGCATGGACTACACACATGCTTTTATACAATCATATTAAGTTGCCAAACGAAGAGTCAAAGAATGCAAATAGTTGTGACAGTTGGACTTCACATTCCCAACAATCTCCCACTTGAAGTCCAATCGGCACAGTGTTGCACAGTAACATTCCCTGCATTTCCACTTCTTTACATCACAACCAAACCCATTGAAGATTTTAACTTTGCCAAACTTTGTTCAAGAACACTTCGGATAAGTCTCCTCCAAAGCACATCGGATTTAATAATCTCCATTAATTTTAAGCTTTCCATTTCCTCCCCCACATGGGCAAATAATTTTTGCTCCTTCTCATTGAGTGCTTACTCTCCCCTTATTTCCTCCTGCCTTGCAGCATCATCCTCCAAACTGTTATACTACTAAGGCTTAATCATTGGTTCCACAACATCATCGCTCGGTGAACATGTGCCAAAAAGCATCTCATTATCTACAAAGCCTCTATAAATATCCTTATTTCTCAAAGCTTCAATTACTGCCACTCTGGCATCAAACCGCTTCATTCCTTCCAATTCCTAACCCCCATTGCTATTTATCAACCCTTCATCAATGAATATATTTATAAAGTCTAGATTGTCATGCTTACCTAAAGCAAAATCATTTGGATTATATGTTGGAGTTATCTTAACAGCAACAGTTCCAAATTTTGGATTAATGAGCTCTGAAGGCTCGATAGATAAAACTCCATCAGGGCCAACATTATCAATTGCATCAACAATCATAGTTCGTACAATATCATCATTTCCAGTAGAGATTGATGTTATAGCTTTTATGTCATCTCATCCTTTAACAAGCCTAACCTTCTTCTCCAACTCCTCCACAAGACAACCCACTTGACTATTGGGAAAAATCATGCAAGTAATTACAATGCCATTGGCATCTTTCTCAGCTGCCATATCTACGGCAATCTTGGGATGGACCCTAAACAGAGCATCCTGCCCAAGTGACGGCCTCTCAATGGCCACATAAAAACCAACATGGTGATCTCCCTCCGTTAGCGCAAAAATAAGTACAACCCTTTCCTCACACCCTTCCACTGTCCCTTGCATACTTATATTCGCCTCGGTTTCATGTCGTATTTGAGATATAATCCTGCCTCCTTTTCCTATAACGCCTCCTACCTTGGCCTTGGGGCACAAAACCTTAAACACTATATCTTCCTTCTTTGCCTGCGATGCCTGAAACCGCTTGAAGCGATACCCATTGTCCTCCGCTCCTGTGAATGACTGCTTCATTCCCTGACTAACGAATCTCCCACTACTTTAAATTAGTCCGCCTTTTTAATGAGGCTTTTGTCTATGTTTCAAGAAACTCCTTTATGTCTTTTCACTTTCTTCTTGTTGAAGTGGATTCCTAGAAATCTTTACACGCTCCACCGCCGCATTCTTTTCTTCCTTTAGGATCACAACTTCTTTGTTCAGGTAATCCTCTCGATTTTTGGCCTCTTTCTCAAGTTCATCTTCACTCACCTAGTTCCAAACTGCATCCTCCTCTCCTTGGGAGGCATCCTCCTCATCTTAGAAGGCAACCTCCGCAGTCTCTCCTTCTTTAACCAACGATTGCTTCAAACCCTCTTTGTTATCTTCTTTCTCTTTGCCAATTGCAGCCACAACTGCATCAAGAGTCGATAAGGAATTGGATCTAACACCCAATCGTTTTCCATCTCTGCTCAATACTTCTCCATGGCTCTGATACCAATTGTTGAATAAATTTGCAAACAAATAAAAAAACACAAAGATTTAAGTCAGAAATGAATATAAACACAAGTAGAAAAAACACCAAGATTTATAGTGGTCGTCTTAAAAGACTACATCCACTCTCAAAGCAGGGAATTACTCCATTAATCAATCTCCAAATACTGTACATCATGCATGGACTGCACACATGCTTTTATACAATCATATTAAGGTGTCAAGCAAAAAGTCAGAAAATGCGAGCAGTCATGACAGTTGGACTTTACATTCCCAACACACAAAGCATCACATAGGAGAAGGTTACTTCAAGTCCATTCAGAGGGCTTAACTTCCATGAAATCAAATACTTATTTTGATGACGATACATAGAGTTCCTGTCACCTACTTGATAGATGCAATTACAAACCAAATGAAAAAGCTACAAGACAACACCAATTCACATATCTATTCTCTTATTACTGTCTTCCACATCAACTGACACCCATGATTAAAAGTAGAGAGGAATTTATAAGATCTCAAATTAAAAACAACAAGATTGTGTCTTTTGCAAAGGAAATAAAACAGAGACAATACACAGCTAACAGCTTTTAATATTTAATATTCAAAAGAAATTGGTGAGTCTCATATGCCATCATCAACTTCTTAATACCAACATATTTATGTCTACCCAACAATCGCCATTATCATATTGAAGTTGATCAAAAACAGTAATACACAACCAAATGATAGCAAGATTTTAAAGTACATAATGCATAAAGGTTTGGGGTTCATCTGGTCATCGCCATGGCTGTTCAGTTTCTTGGTTACCTGCTCACCGACCCCTTCACAATTGCCTTCAATTTATTCTCACTTTCAAGTGCTACTGCGCCCCCAAATCTTCCTCCTGTCTTCACGTTAACCTTCTATGCTCATTTTGGTGGCTGTCTTTTTCTGTACCAAAAAAGTCGCACCCTCTATTTGCCCACTCTATGCCATCTTCTTCTTGTTGGTTCTTGAAAAAGTAACCGAAATTTGACTTCCTTGCCTTTTTTTTCTACGCCATCCTCTCTCTATCGATGCAATATTTTAGAAGTTAGTTTTCAAAACTGAATTTGCTCTGAATCTTGTACCTAACTTCACCTTTTTTCCTCACACAGCCGTATGGAACTTTGATCTTATTTGGTTGGCATCTTCAAATGGTCTTTCCCCTCAGCGCTGCCCCCACACAAACCAAACCAAAAGTTTCCAAAAGGAAAGCAAAAGATAAAGAAAACCAAAATTGTAAAAATAACGATGGTGGCGCATCACTACTCCTCGTGAATGATATACTGTGGCCTGTATCTTGGTTGTAAATTGTATCTTTAACAAAGCTTATTTGTAATAATAGCTTTTATGGCCTTTATATATGATATATTTTATGATGTATCCAAAAAGAAAGATGAAAGCACTTCAAAATATTGTCATGTAGAATGGTGACAGTAGTATGCAATGTAGAAAGTGTATTGTAATTGCAGCTTAGAACTTAGACAAGTATAACTACAAAGAAGATAGAAAACCTTACCAGTGAAGAACAAAAATAATATCGCCAAACTGGATTTTTACATATTTATTAGATAATGAACATATAATGATATAGGCAATGGCACAAACTTAGCACAACTTTATAGTTGTGCAATATAAGTAGTTTTATCAGAATAAATGCAAAAGAGTCAAACATACAAATTTGGGAACCGCTGAAAATAATGCTAGACTCATCACTGAAAAGAGGTAAAACCTTTGAATATAAAAAAACATAACTTACACTAACTTTTGCATGCAGATATACTTCACTGGTTGCCTTAAGTTATGCAGATGTTTATTTCACCAACTATCCAATATGTTGCCTAGTCTTGTGCCTGTCCATCATATACATGCACTAGAAAAAGATATGTACACAACATAGCATCACTTTATATAAATATTGTGTTTAAGATGGTAAGAATTTATAAACTAGTAAGGTAATCAACCATCTAGGAATTAACTGCAAAGCCACATCGACAATATTAGCACCTACATAATCCATGAAAGAGGAGAGGGAGACACTCCAAAAACAAGACTTGGGTCTTGGTTGATTTACTCGAAGGTAAGGAACTCATTGCTTCAAGGTTTGTGTACAAGAAAAAACTTGAGTAGAAAAAATATTAGAAGGTACAAGGATAGTTGGTGTAATGATGGGTAATTGCAAGGTGGAAGGAATACAATTTTGTGAGATCTTTTATCTTCTATGTATGTTGAATTTCAATAGGATGTTGTTGTCAACAACTATATATTTTTAGTTTGATGTGGGTTGTGGGTATCTTATGAAGTGCAAGCTACAAACAATGGTGTATTTTGAAACAAACAACGTTTTATATTGAAACATACTGTCATGAATATATGTTATTTGAAATGGAGAGGTACATATGCATAGTTGAAAATTTCTTCAAACAAACTAGAGGTTTGAATAGTTGTGTTTCAAAACAGACTGTTTTTATTAACTTGCAATTCACAACATACACAACCCATGTATTTTTTTAAGTTGTGTATATCTAGGTTTGCATTTGAAATAGCAACCAATGGTACACAGGGATGTGTCCCCTAGGGTTTGGCCCTCATACCCATACCAGAGACATTTTGGGGACAAGGCATGCCTCAGGGACGTTTCCCAGGCGTCCCCAAAATGTGTTTTTTTTGGGATGTTTCGAATTGTACGGGATGTCTTGGGGACAACAAGGGGATGGCCAACCATCCCTAGGATGGTTAGGGGACACCCAGGCGTCCCTCAACCGTTTCATGGACAACTGAATGTCCCCTTTTTTCCAACCACTTTTTGCATAAAAAAAGCTCTAAAATTAAATTAATGAATAGTATGTTGGTATAGGTCTGATAAAGCTTTAGAAATGCATTGTACAGGTCTGAAAAACAAGATAATCATCAAGAAATCACAACGGAATCACTCCCAGCTTGCCAATACTAAACATAGGTTGTGAATATCAACTCCAAGTACACTCAAACTTCACCCAAACACCCTTGAAGGAGTATACATCAGTTTGGAAATTGTATTTCATTCATTTGCAGTTCTGTTATGAAACTTCAATTGTATTAAACACAACAGGTCCCACTTATAGATTTCAAATTACTACACATATACCTATTGATTTATAATTGATATGCAATGAACAACCAATATGAAACCCTATGAAAGTGATTGCATTCATATTTGAATAGTTATTAGTTTATGCTCACATACATCAAGTATAAATATTGATATGGATGGAAATGAATATATTGGACTCTCATATGTAAGTAATCAACAATTATAAAATCCTAAGGTGCCAAATACACTAAAAACTCAACATGTAACTCTACAAAGGTTGATTTTATTTGATTTTGCAATAACTAGAACAATTACATTGACTGATATACAAGTTGGAAACACAATTTCAGACTTACAACAATTAGAAATTTCACTCATAGTAGATCAATGACTGAAAAGGTTGATGGTATAGCTATCACACACCCAAGAAATCTTGTGAACAACAAGAATGGTTGTTGGACATGACTAAAACAACCAGCTGCGTATTATTGACCACTGCATCCCACATGTACTTTTGGGATAGAATGTGAACCAGACTTTGGTTGCTCAATAGGTCCATACAGTTGGATAGGAAAACACATTCTATATCACAACCGGAATAGAAACATGTAGAATCCATTAGCATCTCACACCTGACAACCTCACAAATTGCATTCTCCACAATGGGCTAGTTAAACTTGAAAATGGAACGTAGCCTCTTTGTGGTGAACGAACCACCATTGATTTGCTTAGATTGGTTGGGAAGCTAGCAAATGCGAATTTTGGGGTTCATCGTCTTTTGTTTGAAAAAATATCGACAACAATGGATGAAGAGGAAATGAGAAGTGAATGGCGAAAAGGTAGTCGATTCACAACACATGCTCCCTCAAATAGGCTGCATGATTCACATTGCAACCACTAGTTTATTGGAATATTTCTATTTTGGATGATGAAAAAAACTTGATGATCCACAACCCAACAAATGTATTGTAGCTTTCTTTTTACTTTAAACGAGAAAAATCACAAAGGAGAGTGAAGGAAAATAAACAAGAATATGATATGTTGATCACAAAACAAACAAATATGCAAAAGCCCTGAATTGCCTTAGAGAAGAAGAGGCAAGGCATCAATATATAGATATTCAAAATAGAGATTACATTATGGCACACAACCATATTCAAAAATAACCCAACTACAATATTTATCATGCACAACAACATTATTTATGATAGACACTAAATTCAATAAATGTTGCTCCAAAGTCAAGAAAGGTTGCTCCAATGGGCATTATTGATGTCAGAGAGATAGCATAGATGGTCGATTCTTCCTTTTATGCTTTAAACTATGAAAAACTATCGACGATTCTAAGTGTTGTGGACATTTTCAAAAAAAATGGAGGCAAATAAAAAATCCCACAAGAATTACAACAGTGTCACAAGATTTCGTGGAGGGTACAAAACTATTTCATTTCCAACATGGTGCCACCCAACTCTACCATGCAATCCCCAAGAGGATTGTGATATCACATGGTTGAGCAGAGGTTGGCACCTCCAGCACGATGTCCACAATTGATGACCGGAAAATTGGTTTGATAAACAATTTTGTCCACAATATTGTTTAAGTTCATTGGATTGGGGCCCTTGATGGTTGTATGTGTTGTTTTATTGCATGTGTTGGGGGCGGTTCATAAAGGGCTTTCATGCCTCTTGTCTACTCTCTTTCTGCCCATGCACCTCCTTCTTGTTCAAACCCTTCTACCTGTGCACCTCAAGTTGGTTTGCACCCTATTTTCGGGTCTAAATCTAATGCCTTTGGCTCCGTATTGGATGTTGGCTTGCCATGTTCCATTTTTTCCCTCCTCTAGTGCCTACTACTTATGTGGTGCCTTGTTGCTTTGCCCAGGCAACTAGGTCTTTCCCTTCTCACCCTTTTTGGGTGAGCTACCCTCTTCTTTGTGCTAAGCCATCCCTGGTGGTGGTTTGTGGTGTGGATGTGGCTAAAACGAGGCTTTTTACTAGCATAGAGGTTTGGTGTGTTGATTCTCTAGCCTCTAGCCTTCTCTTCTCGACCTGCATAATTGGGTATTGGACTCATGGAGGCCCCTTATTCCTAGTAAGATTAAGATTTTCCCTTGTGCTAAAGGTTTTTTCATTCCTACCTTTGCCTCTTCTAAAGATAAAAATTCAATGATGGGTCGTATTTAGGATTGGGGAGGATACTTTCTCTTGGTCAAACCCTAGACAACCTCCTTTAACCCCCTTATTGAACCTCTCAATGTGTGCCCAATGTGGGTTAGAATTTTGAACCTTCCCCTCCAGTTTTGAGAGGATTCTTGTTATGAGGCTATTGGCAAATCTATTGGTCACTTTTTGAGGGTTGATGATTCCACTTATGTGATAGGTCATTCTACCTTTGCTCATATTCTAGTGGATATTGATATGTCCATGCCTCTTCATGGGGATGTGGTTTTGTTAGTTGTGGATAGGCCTTGGACTCAATAGCTCGATCATGAGGGCCTCTTTCAAATATCGTCATTGCTTCGAATTGGTTTTTTGGCTTCATATTGCTCTGTCTCACATCGTAAAGGATTGGCTACTTGGTGGAAGAATGTTAATGAGGATCACTTGATTTTCCAAGCTCTTGTCCTTTCGAAGAACTCTTCTCAAGATTTTGTTGAGTGTCTAACTCCTAATGTGTCTATGTTGTGTCCTGAGGATCCTACTTGGGTTCCTCAAGTTTCACTCTCTCATCCTCTTTTTTGGTTGATTTTTGTCTATTCCAAACTTATTTTGAGGTCAATGATTTCCTTTCACCTTGTAGTTTATTTATTCTCCCTTCGTGACTTGATGGTCCTCCTATGGAGGGGTCTCCTCTTGCTTCTCCTTGCAGTGGGGACTTGGGTGATAGTATTGCTTGGACTGTTGTTCGTAAGAGGACGAAAGCTATTTCTTCTACCTCTTCTCATGTTGTGAGTGTTAAGTCTTTTGTTTAGGGCCTAGTCCCTTGTTCTTTCTAGTTCTCTACTCTGATTAAAACCATTGCTCTAGTATTTTTTTGGTTTTCCCAATCTCATCATTGGTGAGACTCATCATGCTTGCCTCTATGGTTGTTTTTGATAAGATAAGCAGCATTTACAGGGTGTTGTACCCTTTTTACAAATATCCCAAAGGGCCAAAAAAGAGCTAGTTCAAACTAGGAATGAACTAGGATAGGACTAACCAAACACAGATACAGCTGACAGATAGCTGTTAAACCACAGATTAGGACAAAATTCCAGAATCTGAGGAGACTAAACTGACACCCTTGACCCTAGGTTGTGAAGAAGTGATAGATCGAGGGATTCCCTTCTTCTTCCTCAGCACCAAAGACCAAGAAGACTTAGTATCCAAGTCCACCAAGCAAGGTGAGAAAAGCGGATCCTCATAAGTCATCAAGGGAAAAGAGCCATCACACAGTGAGGGAGACGGTTGTGCAAGGGAGGAGACAAGAATTGTCAAAGGATCAGCAGAAGCATTTAATGAAGTTCGGGTAGGCACAGTCTTAAAAGCGTCAACAGATCAAGCCAAAAGTGGTTCCACAGTACGAAGATCCGGAAGAGGAGGAAAAACATGTTCTTGAGTAGGTACAATAGGGTCAACCTCCGTAGAAGAAACTCCCGAAGGAGAACCCATCGTGAGGTGGTCCAAGAGAGCATCCTTCCACCAAGTCACAACACCCTTGTTGTGGGCATGAGGGCAAGTAGAGGCCAAATGACTCACCAAGAAGCATCTCCTACACCGAAAGGGGAGGCCCTCATAGTCCAAGAGCTGCTTCCAAGGTCTATCCTCCACCAGCAAGACAACATCACCATGGAGAGGTTTGGAAATGTCCAGATCAACTAACAACTAAGCTACCGTAGTATGTCCAAGCTCCCTAGTCGTAGAGTCCACCATTAAGAAGCATTTAATGGTGTTGCCAATGGCTTCATAACATGATTCCTTCCAAAACTGGAGAGGAAGATTTGACTGACGGACCTAAACAGGTCTAGTATTCAACGAATCTATAAGGGGGTTGAAAGAATGAGACCAAGGCCTGATGGACAAAGAATGAATACCCCACATCCACCCCCTATCTAGCACACTATTTTGCTCCTTGGGGAAGGCAAAGGTAGCAATAAAGAAACCCCTAGTGCTAGGATAGAGCTCGATCTGCCCAGCGATCAAAGGCTTCCAGGAGACTGACACCCAGTCGTGGAGATCTGGGAGAGAGGTCCATAGGCCATTAAACCTGCAGACCATGCCTTGCTTCAAATAATATTGGGTCTAGGCCCTTTTCTCGAGTTTATCTAATCAATGCCTTCAGTTTTATAATCATTTATATACAACAAAGTTTGATTGCTAATATTGGGTCCAGGCCCTTGCTTCAAATAACAGGACATCGAATGTGTAAATGTAATCAAATCTTATCAAATTGGGATCCTAAGAAGTCTAAGGAAATTCTAAGTCTGAAAATTTTGTTTAAGAATTCTAAGTCAGATTTTATTTTCTGTATTGTGAATGTGTTGATTGCAGAACATTTATAAATTTCGATGTTTGCATATCAATGAATAAATTGCCTTATATAGATGGAGATACGCCTCTACAAGAGACGTGTCTCATGAGAGGACGTGTCCCTTGGGCAGACGAGCTCCAAACAAACCGAATGTGTTTCAGTTAACACACATAAACTAATAAGTGTGACAGTAATATAAGTATTACGAATTTCGTTTATATTCAATGCAGACTTTGAACATTTCAATTATTATTTCAAATTTTATTCATGCTCATAAATTTGAAATTCTTATTTCCTAGAAATATTTATGTGAAGAGTAATTTCGATCACATATAAATGATGATGATGCAATCAACAATCATCATTTATATCTGACCAAAGCTGCCTTTCATCAACACTCCCTCTTAGCTAGGGAAGATATTTCAAATCAAATAAGAGGAGATATCACCTTCACACGTGATATCGAAGATATAATATGTTTTCTCAACATTGTCAAGTCACATGACATTCTTCATAACACATCTTCATTATGGTATGTGCACTGACATCAAGTCACATGATGTCTACCATAATTCATGGCATATCCACGGATATATGATCATCCACCATGATTATCTCTTAAGGATGACAATGATCTTCAAATGACATCAAGTCCCATGATATCCATCAAAGTGTCCAAGAGATACTATCATGACATGTTCATAGATATCAAGTCACATGATATCTATCATGATAGTTCAACTCATCATTGTAGAGTCGTCACTTTACAATGTCAAATAAAAGTGTTCATTATTAGAAAGATCGTTACCTTTCAATAATGTACACAGGGGGAGTGGGCCCATAAGGTCATGGAGTCACAGACATGACAAAAGAGTTTACACATTAAACATCTTTATATATTAGTACAACTTATAAACAATTTGAGTTTCAAACATAATATCAAATTACATTTCAACCATACCAAGTTTCTTCCTGAAGTACTCTACCTTGATTCAGGAGAGAGGTTTGGTGAGAATGTCTGCAGTTTGATCATTTGTACTAACATACTCCAACTGGATCACTTTCCTTTCTACCATGTCTCTTACATAATGATAGGGGATCTCAATGTGCTTAGATCTATCATGGAAGACAGGATTTACAAAGAGTTTGATGCAACTCTGATTATCACAATGAATAATTGTAGGATTCAAGGGCTCACCAAAGAGTCCCACAAGAAATTTATGAAGCCAAACTGCTTCTCTTGCCCCCATAGAGGCTGAAATGTATTCATCTTCTATTGAGCTTTGTGCTATTGAAGACTGTTTTCTGCAAATCCAAGAGATCATAGTCAATCCTAAATTGAAGCAACATCCTAATGTGCTTTTTCAATCGGTCACACTTCCAGCCCAATCTGAATTGGAGTATCCGTGTAGATCTAGTTGGTCATTTCTGTAAAGAAGACCATATCTAATAGTGCCTTGAAGATATCTCAATATATTTTTCACATCCATAAGGTGAATTTCCTTTGGATCACACATGAACTGGCTGAGAGCATTCATAGCATAGCAAATATTAGGTCTGGTGTCAACCAAGTACATCAAGGATCCAATCATTTTTCTATATAGGTTTGGACCTGCACACTTGGATTCTACTACTGCTTCTTTCAGTTTGTGAAGGTTGGTTTCCACAGGTGTAGACATGGGTCTACAGTCCAAAATTCCAAATCTCTTCAGAATATCAATAGTATACTTTCCTTGGTTTAGTATAATGCCCTCTGATTTCTGCCATACTTCCAAACTGTCATGTCCCCTTCTCAGTGACATCTCTCGGAGTATAGGATTGGCCTATTACACGACCCTCGTAGGTTGATAGACTGGATAGAGGGTCACTTCGGAGCTTGGCTCAGCTTCAGTTGGCAGAGATTGATCAGTAGTCTTTCGTTTTGGCTCAATCAGAGACTTTTTGCAGAATTGCTATTTTTAGCAGTTCCTGGCAAGCAGTGTGGGACCCCTGCTATTTTTTAGCAGTATGGCTTTGGCAGTATCCGGAATCACTTCAGAGTTCGTCAGCATTAGACGGATCAGTAATCAGATGAGTAACGAGGAAGATATTAATATTTAATTATATTGATTAAATATTAATTATTTAATGATTTATAATATAAAGTTATAATGTTATATTATAACTTAAGTGTTTTGCCTTGAGGGGTGCGCCCATCATCAGAAGGGGCCAAAAGTGATAATTAAATTATATTAAAATATTCAGCTGTGACTATTGAAATATTAAAAGATTAAAATATGAATATTTCATTAAAACCCTATTCTTAAGGAAATCGCACTTTTCAGCATAAAGAGGATTTTGCCTTGGGTTTTGAGTATTATGTCATTTTGTGAATTGAAAATTGATCAAGTCTTGAGCAGAGCACAGAAGCTTTAGGGTTTCAGTCTCGAATGCATTGGAGAACGAGCCATCTCCAGTGAAAGCAGTTCAGAGGGTGTGAGATATCACCTGATTTATTGCCAGGCAGAGGAATTTCTTCACCCAGAAGGAATTACAGAGCATACGGGGATCTTTATTTGTTAGAGTATTTATTAGATTTCCATCCAGAAGTATCTTATAACAAGGGCGCGCCATATTCAAGGTTCTGGACATTTATTTCCAAAAGCCGTATAGTCTGTACTTGCTGTTTTGACAGATCCGTACCTTCATTACCAGCAGGTCGTACTTCCATTATTGAGCCGTACTCTTGCTTAGAGGAAAACGCCTTGCATTCAGGCCTTCTATCATCATCATTGGGGACGCCTTAGCATTTGGATCAGTTTGCCACCATCACACAGAGGGAGAAGTGGTCATTAATTGCAGCCGTACCAGGTCTGATCATCTCCAAGTTGCAGCAGATTACCAGGTTCTTTTAAATAAAAAATATTATTTCCTGTGTTGCATGTTGTCAGATCTCCAATGTACTGAGTCCAGTTGTTCAATAATTGAATTGCCAGCATTAGATCTTCTATCTTTCGTCCATATTGAAATTGTAGTATTTATTTTGAATTTATTATCAATTCTTTGCAAAAATCACAATTTCTTTATTTCATGCAAAAAACCCAAAACATCAAAAAAAAACCAAAAACTTCAGAAAAACAAACAAAGGCAGTCAGATTCAAGAAACAGGGAAACTAGGGTTTCTACAGTGGTATCAGAGCTAAATCCTGCCATCCTAAGGGTTTAGCCATCATATGCAGCCAGACGAGCTTGAACCATACAGGTATTATACACGCAGACGTGCCTTGATTGACAAGCAACGGAGTTTGAGTAGGCAGCCAGAAAACATGGCTGACAGGAATGATAGGGCTGATAGAGCAGATATACCTAGAGATCAGGACGATGCCGAGGTCTTAAACACTCTCAGAGACTTACGTGCAGGTCAACGGCAGTCTAACGATGTGCTACAGCAGTTGGCAGTGGCAATCCAGAGGTTAAGTATACAGAGGAGACCATCACCACAGCATGACGATAACAGGAGTGATGCAGGATCTCAGAGAGCACCTAGGACTGTTTCACGGACAGCAGACAGGCCCACTAGGCCTACTTTTGTGAGACAGGAGCTCGATGAGGCTATTGTAGGTGAGGAGCATGAGGAGTTGTTCGTAGATACATTGATGGCAGCGAACGAGGAGTGGGAGTTAGTACCACCTGATGTCAGAGAGAGGATTTCCTTTGACCGATTTGTTACACAGAGGAGAGAATATCGCAGAGGACGACAGGATTGGAGACCTAGACATCAGAACAATGACCTAAAACATGCTACAAACAAACTCAATCTAGCGATGTTCGATGGTAGTGGCAAGGTGACAACCCAGGCATGGATCAGTAAGTTAGACACATTCCTCACATTACGCCCGATGGCCGAGAGAGATGATATCCGTTATGCGATGCTGCATCTTGAGGGAGTGGCTTACGATTGGTGGCACCACGGTATGGTGACCTTACAGCATGACAGGATCACATCATACCAAGAGTTTGTGGACAGATTGGTTGAGCGGTTTGACAGGAAGGATCCAGAATCCTACTTTAGAGATTTGGCTCAGTTGAGACAAAGTGGCAGTTTGGAGTCTTATATTGGTGACTTTCAGAAGTTATCAGTCATGGTTCCGAACATTTCAAAGAGGCGATTGGTAGTACTCTTCCTGGAGGGTTTGACAGAGCCACTGAGAGGTTGGATCAAAGCCTTTGATCCTCCTTTACAGGAGGCGATGAAGAAAGCACGAAGCATGGAGTTGGCAGCACCTTCTAGTAGATTTAACTCCAGAGGGTCTTCGTCATTTAGAGATAATAAGGGCTTTAACAGAAATAAGGACAAATCTGATTTTAACAAAGAAAAATCAAACTTTAAAAATGATTCGAAAGGTAAACCAGCAGCACCACCTTTGGATCGTGAGGCCCTTAATGACCTACGCAGGAAGAAGCTTTGCTTCTACTGCAAAGGACCGTATGACGCCAATCACGATTGTCCTCTAAGACCTAAGGGCAAGGCAAATCGAGTGATGTGGGCATATTATGAGGACTCAGAATCAGAAAATTCCGAACAGCAGGAAAGTTCCGAGGATTCAGAGTCAGAGGCTCCAGAGCCTAGAGCTGAGACAGAGCCAGAGCTTCAGATACATGAGGCACGGCTATCTAGCATTCAGCAGGAGGGCTCATTCAGGATTCGGGGTGTGTTAGCAGGACAGAGAGTCATCTCCCTTCTTGATACGGGAGCCACACATAATTTCATTGATGCTAGGTTTGTCGAGAAACGTGGACTCATCACTGAGGAGTTCGAGGGCATCAGAGTCAAAGTGGCAGATGGATACACTTTGAGATGCGAGCGCATGATTAAGGATCTCCCCTTACGCTTGAACAATTATGAGTTCAAGGCAGATTATTATGTTGTTAATATGGGAGACATTGATTTAGTCTTGGGAATGAAGTGGTTACACTCATTGGAGGACGTTACACTTCATCTCAAGGACATGGAGATCCGTTTTGAGGTCGACGGGAAGACTCACATACTTAAGGCAATACGGGACAGCGACCTTAAAACAATATCCTTTCGCCGAATGGAGCGGCTCATGCGTCATGATATGGTAGAGTGGGCTGCAGAGTGTCATTTAGCACCTTTACAGGAGGGACAGCAAAAGACAGAATATCATCCTGACATTCAGAAGTTGAGAATCAAGCATGACAAGGTGTTCAGTGATATTCCGCCAGGTAGACCTCTAGACAAAGGGATAGAGCACATCATTGAGCTCGAGGAGGGTGCGAAACCCGTTATGATAACTCCTTACAGGCATCCTAAAAGATTAAAGGATGAGATCAAGAAGACAATAAAGGAGTTACTTGCTATGGGTCACATTCGACCAAGCAAATCACCGTTCGCTTCTTCTGTTGTATTGGTGAAGAAGAAGGATGGAACGTTGCGCATGTGCATTGATTACAGGGTCCTGAATAAAAGGACAATCAAGAACCGATACCCGATACCGAGGATTGATGAGCTTATTGATGAGCTCCATGGTGCCTGTTATTTTACTAAAATTGATTTACGGTCGGGTTATCATCAGATCAGAGTCCGTGAGCAGGACATAGAAAAGACAGCCTTCAGATGTCATTGTGGGCACTTCGAGTTCGTAGTGATGCCATTTGGGCTCACTAACGCGCCAGCCACTTTTCAGTCTACGATGAACAGGGTTTTTCATTCACAGCTGAGGAGGTTCGTCTTGGTATTCTTCGATGATATTCTCATATATAGCAGGACTTGGCAGGAGCACTTGGCTCATTTGGAGACAGTGATGAGTATCTTGGAGAGGGAGTCCTTGTACGCCAAGGAATCCAAGTGTGACTTGGGAATGACCGAATTGCTATATCTTGGTCATATTATCAGTGCAGATGGAGTGCGCATGGATCCTGAAAAGATCCGCGCCATTATTGATTGGCCCACACCGGCAAACCTGACACAGTTGAGAGGGTTTCTCGGTTTGTGTGGATTCTACCGTAGGTTCGTGAATGGTTATTCACGACATGCAGCCCCGATGACAGATTTGATGAAAAAGGGGGCATTTGTTTGGACTTCTGAGGCACAGGAGTGTTTTGTGAAGTTCAAGGAGTTGATGACCACATGCCCTGTTTTGGCACTACCCGACTTTACGAAGCCGTTTGAGCTTCAATGTGATGCATCAGGTGAGGGCATTGGTGCGGTGCTTATGCAGGACAAGCACCCGATAGTGTACGAGAGCCGCAAGCTCAGAGGACCCGAGAGATTGTACAGCATATATGATAAGGAGATGCTCGCGATTATGCATGCTTTAGCAAAATTTAGACAATACCTTGCTGGCAGCAAATTTTGCATTAAGACTGATCATAACAGTCTGAGACACTTCTTGGGGCAGCAAGATCTCAATGACAGACAGCAGAAGTGGGTCAGTAAGTTGCAGGCTTATGACTTTGATATTTCATATATCAAAGGTACACAGAACGTAGTGGCAGATGCACTTTCACGGAGACCGTACTTGAGCACTATGGTTCAGATTTCGGAGGATTGGAGGCATATGATAGTGGCAGAGTATGCCAAGGATAGTTGGGCTTCCAGTATTGTTGAGGGATCAACAGTTGATACCAGGTACACACTTGTGAATGACTTGATCATTTACAAGCACAGGATATTTCTGATTCCCGGTTCAGAGGTGAAGAACATGGTTATGCGAGCCTTTCATGACATCCCTACAGCAGGACATCCCGGATACTTCAAAACGTACAGGCAGATACGGGAGAGGTTCACATGGAAAGGACTCAAGAGAGATGTTCTTCAGTATGTGCGTGAGTGCCCTGTTTGTCAGCAGAACAAGCAGGAGAACACGTACCCGGCAGGTTTACTACAGCCACTTCCGATTCCTGACAGGAAGTGGGAATGCCTGTCGATGGACTTTATCACGGGCTTGCCTAAAGCCCAAGGGCGTGATTGTATTTATGTAGTTGTGGATCGGCTTATGAAGTATGCCCACTTCTTTCCGATCACTACGACTTACACAGCTACACAGGTAGCAGAGGTGTTCTTTCGTGAGATATTCAGACTTCATGGGTTGCCTCGGAGCATCGTGAGTGACAGAGATAGTCGGTTCCTGAGTAATTTCTGGCAGGAGGTCTTCAGGCTTTGTGGGACCGAGCTTACACCGAGCACCAGTTACCATCCACAAACAGATGGGCAGATGGAGATAGTGAATAAGTGGGTGGAAGGATATCTCAGAAATTATATTGCAGGGCAGTAGAAGGCGTGGGTCAAATGGATACATTTGTGTGAGTATTGCTATAACTCGACATTCAATATGACCATTCAGATGTCACCCTTCATGGCGTTGTACGGGTATGAGGCACCGAGTTTCCTTGATTTGCTACTGAGCGACAGTAGAGTGCCGAGTGCAGGAGGATGGTTGCAGGAGAGTCAGGACACTATGAGGGCTCTCAAGGAAAATATAGCCAAGGCACAGAATCAACAGAAACAGTATGCAGATCAGAAGAGGACGGAGAGGCATTTCGAGGTTGGTGATATGGTTTACCTCATGCTGCAGCCCTACCGTCAGTCCACTCTTAGGAAGAGTGGGTCAGAGAAGCTTAAGCCACGTTATTACGGTCCTTTCAGGATCCTGAGGAGAGTTGGCGAGGTGGCTTACGAGCTTGAGCTTCCAGCAGAGAGCAGGGTACACAACGTATTTCATGTGTCACGCCTCAAAAAGGCGTTGGGTCATCATGTGGTACCGTCTGCAGTCTTACCTCCCTTAGATGATGAGGGAAAGTTGATCTTAGTACCTGAGTCCATCCTGGAGTACAGGGAGAGACAGTTGCATCGGAGGACTATCAGGGAATATTTGGTAAAATGGAGAGATTTGCCGGTTGAGGATGCAACATGGGAGAGCGAGGAGATTCTGCAGCATCCGGCATTGAGATTGCTTGAGGACAAGCAATTTCAGGAAGGGCGGACTGTCATGTCCCCTTCTCAGTGACATCTCTCGAAGTACAGAATTGGCCTATTACACGACCCTCGTAGGCTGATAGACTGGATAGAGGGTCACTTCGGAGCTTGGCTCAGCTTCAGTTGGCAGAGATTGATCAGTAGTCTTTCGTTTTGGCTCAATCGGAGACTTTTTGCAGAATTGCTATTTTTAGCAGTTCCTGGCAAGTAGTGTGGGACCCCTGCTATTTTTTAGTAGTATGGCTTTGGCAGTATCCGGAATCACTTCAGAGTTCGTCAGCATCAGACGGATCAGTAATCAGATGAGTAACGAGGAAGATATTAATATTTAGTTATATTGATTAAATATTAATTATTTAATGATTTATAATATAAAGTTATAATGTTATATTATAACTTAAGTGTTTTGCCTTGAGGGGTGCGCCCATCATCAGAAGGGGCCAAAAGTGACAATTAAATTATATTAAAATATTCAGCTGTGACTATTGAAATATTAAAAGATTAAAATATGAATATTTCATTAAAACCCTATTCTTAAGGAAATCGCACTTTTCAGCATAAAGAGGATTTTGCCTTGGGTTTTGAGCATTATGTCATTTTGTGAATTGAAAATTGATCAAGTCTTGAGCAGAGCACAGAAGCTTTAGGGTTTCAGTCTCGAATGCATTGGGGAACGAGCCATCTCCAGTGAAAGCAGTTTAGAGGGTGTGAGATATCACCTGATTTATTGCCAGGCAGAGGAATTTCTTCACCCAAAAGGAATTACAGAGCATACGGGGATCTTTATTTGTTAGAGTATTTATTAGATTTCCATCCAGAAGTATCTTATAACAAGGGCGCGCCATATTCAAGGTTTTGGACATTTATTTCCAAAAGTCGTACAGTCTGTACTTGTTGTTTTGACAGATCCGTACCTTCATTACCAACAGGCCGTACTTCCATTATTGAGCCGTACTCTTGCTTAGAGGAAAACGCCTTGCATTCAGGCCTTCTATCATCATCATTGGGGATGCCTTAGCATTTGGATCAGTTTGCCACCATCACACAGAGGGAGAAGTGGTCATTAATTGCAGCCGTACCAGGTCTGATCATCTCCAAGTTGCAGCAGATTACCAGGTTCTTTTAAATAAAAAATATTATTTCCTGTGTTGCATGTTGTCAGATCTCCAATGTACTGAGTCCAGTTGTTCAATAATTGAATTGCCAGCATTAGATCTTCTATCTTTCGTCCATATTGAAATTGTAGTATTTATTTTGAATTTATTATCAATTCTTTGCAAAAATCGCAATTTCTTTATTTCATGTGAAAAACCCAAAACATCAAAAAAAAACCAAAAACTTCAGAAAAACAAACAAAGGCAGTCAGATTCAAGAAACAGGGAAACTAGGGTTTCTACACAAACCTAGGAAGTAGTGTAGAATGCCCAAGTCTTTCATGTCAAATTTGGAAGTTAGATCCTTCTTTCCTTGAGCAATGAGGTGATCTTCTCCTGTTATTAGCAGGTCATCAACATATAAAATAATTATTAACATATCACCTTTGATTACCTTAAAGTAGAGATTTGGGTCTGCATCATTCTTGGAAAATCCTAGTCCCAAGAGGTAGCTGTCAATTCTTTCATACCAAGCCCTGGGAGCCTGTTTAAGTCCATAGAGAGCTTTCTTTAGTCTACGCACATGTGAGTCAGGTTTATGTATCACAAAACCTTCAGGTTGTTCTAGATAGACTTCCTCTTCAATGGTTCCATTTAGGAAGGTAGTTTTCACATCCATTTGATGGATCTTCCAGCATTTAGTTGCAACAATGGCTAACATTGCTCTCACAGATGTGTAACGGGCAACAAGTGCAAATGTTTCTTCATAATCAATGCCTTCCTTTTGAAAAAAACCTCTTGCCACAAAACGTGCCTTATGTTTTTATATACTTCCATCAACAACATGTTTGATTTTGAAGAACCATTTAGAAGAGACAACAAATTTCTCTTTCGGTCTAGGCACTATATCCCATACATCATTCTTTAGAATGGACTGATATTCCTTTGTCATTGCATCCTTTGATGCTTGATGTTTGAAGGCTTCTGTAACACTAATAGGTTCTGAATTTATGATGTTGTTCATTAGAGCAACATAGCTAGAGAACCGTTTGGGTCTTTTACTTTCCCTAAACGTTCCTTTGGGTGCTACATGATTCTCGGCTTCTTTGATCATCTTTCTAGCCCAAAGTGGCCTCTTTCTACCATTGTCATTTGTATTCTCATCTGAAGTAGATTGAAGTTCATTTGGCATTTCCTCAGGATACTCCCTCTGAATCTCAGGAGCAAGTTCCATTTCAAGTACTCTAGGGGAATAGGTTTCTATCTCACTAGAACTTCTTGCCCTTTTCAATGCAATATCTTCTTCAAAGATGGCATCTCTGCTCAAATCCATTTTTTTTGGCCTAGGTATGAATATCATGTAGGCTTTCGAGGTTTCACTATATCCCACAAATACCCCTTTCTTTCCAGAAGGTTCTAGTTTGAATCTCTTCTCTTTGGGCACACGAATATAGATAGGGCAACCAAAAATCCTAAAATGACTAATATCAGGTTTTATGCTGGTAAAATCTTCTTCAGGAGTTTTGTTATCTAGATGAGAATGAGGACATCTATTTTGAATGTAGACAACAGTTCTAGAGGCTTTTGCCCAAAAAGAAGTTTCAATGTTCTGGTCAAGCAACATTGCTTTAGTAGCTTCTACAATGGTTCTATTTTTCCTTTCAACAACCCCATTTTGTTGAGGGTTGTAGGCTACTATAAAATCCCTCTTAATCCCAGCACTCATGCAGAATTCCTTAAAAATTTCAGAGGTGTATTCTTTCCCATTGTCTGTCCTTAAGATTTTTATTTTCTTCCCAGAGAAGTTTTCAGTAAGGGCTTTGAACTCCTTGAACCTTTTAAGGATTTCTATTGACTCTTTACACTTAAGGAAATAAATCCAGGTTTTCCTAGAGAAGTCATCTATAAATATGACATAGTATAGAAATCCTACCTTGGAAGGTACAGACATGGGTCCACATAAATCAGAGTGAACCAGTTTTAATACATTTTGGGTTTTACTCAAGCCATTGTGAAAGGATCCCTTTGTATTCTTTCCTAGGGCACAACCTTTACAAGTTCCTTCATGAGATGGTTTTAACTTAGGTAAGCCTGTTACAAGTTTTACCATAGAAGGTAGGGCATGGAAATGAAGGTGTCCTAATCTTCTATGCCAAATTTCATTTGAATCACAAGTGTCAAGGGTAAGGGCTTGCTTAACCTCAGTGCATAGTTTGTAAAAATACCCTTGTCTTATACCTATGGTTTGGGCTTTCTTGATAGTTGAGTTCTTAGGTCGTGCTAGAACTTTCCCATCCATAAAGGTAACTCTATATCCATTGTCTTCAAGGGTAGAGATGGATATTAGATTCCTCTTTATTCTAGGTACAAATAAGACTCTAGTGAGTTGAAGGGAAAGACTAGATTTCAATTTGATGGAGCAGGTTCCAACCCTGTTTACAGGGTGTGCAGAATCATCCCCAATGGTTACTTCTTCATCAGTCTTTTCAGTCATAGTGTCTAAGTGTTCTTTGAACCCTATGATATGTCTAGAGGAACCACTATCAATTACCCAGTTGTGGGTGTTGTTAGATACTTGACTAGATAAGGCTGAATAGAACACAAAGTTCTCAGATTCATGATTTGATTTGAATTTCCTACTTTAGCAAAAGATTCTTATTGTTTTGATTTGTCAGGTCATTTCATTGTGTAGTGGCCATATTGATCACATCTAAAACATTGTACTTGAGAGATGTCTTTCTTCTTAGAAGATCCCTTTACATTGGAATTTCTCTTTCTTTTAAATGATCCTTTCCTGTAGGATTTTTTCTAACTCCTTTTGTTAGATGTTGTGTTGAGCGCATGAATGTCTTCATCTATGTTCTTTTTTTTATTTTCTTTTGTTGAGAGTCTTGTTTCCTCTTGAAGGCAATTTGTTCTTATCCTATCAAACTTGGGGAGTTTAGATCTCGCACTTATTCCTTGAACAAATGACTCCCATGAGTTTGGTAGGCCTCCTAGTGCAATTAGAGTTAACTCTTTGCTATCAATCTGATATCCAATTGTGGATAATTGATCCCTTAGTTCAATGATCCTCATGAAGTATGCATTAATAGTTTCTCCTTTGTTTATTTGGACATTGTTGATTTGCATCTTTAATGCAGGAGTCTTGCTGGTGTTGTTTATCTCATAGGCGCTCTCAAGGGGTTTGAACATTAGATATGCAGTTTCATGTTTTTCTAGAATGGGCACTATATGATCCCTAACTGCATCTACTAATATTTTCATGGTCTTTTCATTGTTCTCAATCCATTAAGTTTTCTCAGGATCAACCTTTGGTTCCCTTTTGTTTTCTCTCACAAGTGAGTCTAACTTATTCTCTTTAAGAATCATTATGATTCTAAATTTCCATGATGTGAAGTTGTTTGCTCCTGCAAGATGATCTTCAAATCTGATCACACTTGACATTATGAAGAATGTGATGTGAATTCGATTTACAAATACGAATTTTTCCTAAGCAATCTTATATCTAGATTTGATTTGGATTCACTCAACTTGGCTCTGATACCATGTAAATGTAATCAAATCTTATCAAATTGGGATCCTAAGAAGTCTAAGGAAATTCTAAGTCTGAAAAATTTTGTTTAAGAATTTTAAGTCAGATTTTATTTTTTGTATTGTGAATGTGTTGATTGCAGAACATTTATAAATTTTGATGTTTGCATATCAATGAATAAACCACCTTAGATATGATGGAGACACGCCTCTACAAGAGACACGTCTAATGAGAGGACATGTCTCCACAAAGTGGAGACACGTTCGCTCATGGGACGTGTCCCTTGGGCACGCGGGCTCCAAACAAACCGAATGTGTTTCGGTTAACACACATAAACTAATGTGTGTGGCAGTAATATAAGTATTATGAAGTTCGTTTTTATTCAATGTAGACTTTGAACATTTCAATTATTATTTCGAATTTTATTCATGCTCATAAATTCAAAATTCTTATTTCCCAGAAATATTTATGTGAAGAGTAATTTCAATCACATATAAATGATGATGATGCAATCAACAATCATCATTTATATCTGACCGAAGCTACCTTTCATCAACAGAATGAGACTTAAGAATTGAATGCCCCAGAAGTTGTATAATCATTTATATACAACAAAGTCTGATTGCTAAAACAAAATGCCTTTGTAAACATAAATGAAGCACTCAGAAGTCAAATTGATGTGTATCTAGCACTTGATCTCTGTCAATTTTTTGGTGCACGGCTTGTTGATGGAAGACAAATTGAAAGGCATTTCAAAGTTATCTCTATGTACACTATGAGTTGAAATCTGCCAGGGCAACTCTTTCAACGACATTTGATTGATACTTAAGACACAATCCTAGACTAAAGGTCTTAAAAGGATTATTTTTAAGCGTGATAATTTGTTGCCAATACAAAATATTGAACCACATGGTGTTACACGGTTCTTGCAATAGTGGAATAATTAAATATAAGAGGAAATGAGAACATCTTGATGGATTAGCTTAAGTCTATGCTTTACTAACATTCTAGGTGAGTGGAAGTTAGCAGACCAGTTAAATATGGATGTAGGTTGAACATGGGATCCAATGGGTATGTTGTGCAAATTCATTTTTGTGGTGGCAATGAAATGAAAATCACCGCTTGGTGTCTTTTACAAACTAGCATTTTTCATATCAATACATAATTATGGCTATTTATGATGTATTATGCGTTTCTCTGAGTTTTATTATTTCATTAGAGTGGTCAACATTGTGCTGCACATTGTGGTAGCATGTGATATCTTCTAGGAAAGTCCTTGGTTAAGAGCTTTTATGTTAGTTGGTAATCAAACTTTGAAATGACCAGCACAAGTTTTGTTTCGATTTGCAACAATATACAATAGAATTGAATGTTTTAGCACACTAGTTAGATAAGTGATATAGACAAAGCTAGGGTTGATACTGATTGTGATTGAACACATTGGCATCGATGGATGCATGCAATGTAACAACTTTGTGATATTGGCACAATTCAATTTGCACATAAAATGGCATTTAATGGTTTGGTTTTGTCATACATGTGTATTAATTATATTTGCCTTAAAGTGAAAGGCAATTGAATCTATTATGGTTTCAATGAATGAAGGTTTTTAATAATGTCCATGAGGCCAAACAACTTAGGAGTCCACTAGATAACCAACCACATTGTTAAGCACAAAGGTTCAAACAAGCAGGTCACACACATAGTGCCTACTTGATGCCCCTTTCCTTTTGGATCTTGGATCTTCTTATGTGGATCTTGATCAAATACTTTGCAAAAAAATTTATCTTTTCTTCTTCAAACAGATTATTCAAGGAGTACATTTGTAAAATCTCAATATAATTGGTTTGAATATCCATGTAAGTTGGACACTACATGATGTAGTGTCATTATGTCTCTACTAGCTCCAAAGTACAAAAACAACATATTCTATCTGCCCACTTTTTCTATAGGCATTGTCCACCTTTTGGTTTCACACTTAAGTTGGTGAAAACAAATCCTTAGGTAAGCCATTAATATTTTCACTTTTCATTTTATTCTCTTATATAGTTCTTTTGTGTGTGGTCATATAAGGGTTGAAATGTTTGATATAGTATTTTCTTTTCCTCTCAAGTTGCCTTGTCCACATGCTTACTTTGAATTTTTCTTGCACATGCTTTTTGATTGCCCTATTAGTATATGTGCACTCTTTTATGCTAATATGCCACTTATTTATCCACTTGTCATTGTGTTTCATCTATATGCTCTTCCTTCTATCTAATTTATCTTTTGCCACTATTTTGGACCAACGAGGTAGCTCCATGTTCTCAAGCCTCTTTAAGTAATTTAATAGTTGGCACTAGCTTCAACTAAGGCAATCTTGTAGGAAACTAATGATTTTATTTTGAAACTACTTGTGATTAGGTGCTTTTGTAACCTCTCTATCTATCTTCACTTCATCACTAACATGTTGCCACTCCAAAATTCACACCCATATAGCACTGACACCACTAACAACTCAAAGAATTCTCTTAGTTTTCTAATCCCATAGCTCAACCCTTCCACATCTATTTTGCAACGAGTATAAAACTTTCCATCCTCTTTGTATCTTCTCTACTCTAAATGCATTCCAACTAACAAATTCTATTTGAACCTTCTTTCTTTTCTAGCTAAAGATCATGACCTTAGTTTTTGTTGGTGTTCACTTGCATCCCAATGTTCTAACAAATCAATTTTAGAGCTTTCAAGTATTCCCTCAAATTGTGTTTCTTTTGCCATTAAAATAAGATCATTTGAATATAAAAAAATTATTACACAACTAGTCAAATAAATACCCCTACCACCAAACTTTTCTATCCACTCCTCTAATTTGTCAATGTATAATCCAACTATTGTAGGAGATAACAATCGTTGATTGATCCCAATGTCACTCCTGAAACATTATGATAATCCTTGGTTATAATTTTGGCCAAAAGTTGATCATATAACCTATGGACAATAGCCCTATACATTTCCAAAATTCCCAACTTTTCCATTCTACTTCATAATTTGCTTCTAGGGATAGTATCAAACGCCTTCTTGAAGTTGACAAAGCAATAGATGACTTTTTGCTTTGTTTATCCCAAACCTTTTCAATCAAGTGTCTAAGGGTAATGCAGTGATTAATTGTAGAGCATTTTGGCCTAAAGCTTGTTTTCCCTTTTGCTCTCTTTCCCTCCTTTTATGTCCAAATACTAATTTGACGCTCTATCATGCTCTTGAAGAGTTTTATGAAAAAAGGATTGATCATAGTATAGTGGAATAGTTTGAATGTTTGTTGACACCATTGCTTTTGAGTAAGTGAATGATGACACTAGTCGTCCAATTTGCCAAAAATCCATTTGAATGACCCCATTAAATATTCTTTTAACGGAAGGTGTGAGGGCTTCCGTGTCTCATCTCATGTATTTTTCTTGTAAGCCATCTATGTTTTGTGCTTTACCCATTGCAAGATTTCTAATTCCTTCTTTGATGTCTTTCATGGAAAAGAGTTTAGTCATTGAATTGATTACTAGGGGACATCTTTATCTTGAAATCTCTCATACAATTTTTCATATTCCAACCATTGGAAGTCTATGATATTATTCTCTTTAGTTGTGTTTTTTTTTGTTGCAATTCTTTCTAGAAGCCTCTTGGGTTGCATTTCCCAAGAAAAATCATTCTTTTTGTCTTGTTTGCATGTAATCCTCTTTTTTCAATCTCACTAGCTTTTCATTTTCCTTTTAATTTCTCTAAATTTTGAACATTCTCTTTGTTGCCTTGTAGTCTTCATCATACCACAAATTCACTAGAAAGTTGTTTTTGTTGCCTCTTTTAGGCCTAGTTTTTACGCACAAACTGAGAGCCTTGTGGATTATTGATGTCAACTTATCACCTATTATTGTTCTCTTGTTCATATTGGCTATTCTAGTATCTCCTATTCCTTGTAGCTGTTTTTCAATCATTATTCAAAAAAAATCTTGGTTTTCACATGTCAAAAGGATTGTGCCCTCAGGAGTATCTTTCTTTTGATTTTGTTACAACCTATTTTGATGCTAAGTGCCTTTTTGCATACTAATCTTTACATATAATGGATTGTGATTAGATTTCATTTCTATAGGGCAGTCCCTTATCTCTACTTTTGTTAACCTTGTCATAAGATTATGCAAACATATAACGTAACCAACCATGTTTTTCCCATTGTAAGCATTACATGTAAAGTTCCCCTAAGCTCAACCATGTTCTTATTATGTTGCATATAATTAGATTGTACATGCTACATATCCCCGACAATTCTGCCCCATACTACATGATACCTCCTTTTTTTATTATCTTCAAAGTCTCTTTCCCAATTTTGGTTCTCTTCCTCTTCTAACCATAAAGGGTTGTCTACTACCATCAACAGGAACTATTGCAATGCAAATTGCTTAATAGGGCGATTAACAACTATATCTACTAGCAAATGAAAAACAAGTATTTTTTTATGTAAATCAAAATATATCTTTTGCAACGTTAAGATGCAATTTTTTTAACAAAATAAAATAAAATTGTGAATCTGATTGGACAAGAAAGTTTCACTCATTTTTGGAGCCTTCATGTTGTCTATAGAAGACAAGTACTTTTAAAATAAAGAAATATTAAGATATTAAATATATTGTGTACTAATATATGATCCAATGTCCTTTTCAGGATGATTAAGAAAATCTAATAATATTTTTTATACATTATGATCTGAATTAGTAATTACAACACTGTAAGATCTTAGACTATTACACAATTTGTACGATCTATTAATGTTACTTTAATTATGACAATTTGTTTTTCGTTAGCAAGTGGAAGTTCAGATGAACAATTGGTTTTAGTTAGCAAGTGAAAGTTCAGATGAACGAAAAAAGCTTGCAAAAAGAATTACGCAGAAAAATATAAGTGAAAACTGAGTTGACCCGCAAAGAACAAAGGGCTAGTGGAAAAAGCAATCAAACTAATCAAAGTGCACAATGGTGTCCATCTTCCCACAAAAGCATGGAAACTAATTTTAGAATCAATTGCGGCTATGAAAAATCTTAACAGAAACAAAAAGAAGATGAGAAGGGAGGTTCTAATGACTGACGAATATTTTTTTGTCTAAAAAAATAATTACAGTGCCATAGAATCTTGAGACGATTACATAATTTATACATAAAAGTCCGCAAAAAGAATTATGTAGAAAAAGAAAGCGATCTGGATGATAGGACAATCAGTAGGCAGCCAGATGCATGGGTAGTTGTCTTGGATCTACCTGCAAAAGCATGGGAGCCAATATTGGAATCAACTATAGGTGTGAGAAATCTTAATGGAAATAAAAAATAGATCAAAAGGGAGGTTTAGATGAGTGATGGATTTTTGCAAGATTGATACTTTTCCATTTTTGACTCATTCTCCTTGAGTGAGAAATGATGGCTGAACCGAACCTCCACGGGAAAACCCAATCGAACAATACCTCGAGAGAGAGTGCGTGTGAATTAGGTTCCATAGGATTAACAGTAGATTAACTTCTGGTTTAATCTTAGATGGAGAATGTATGCATAACGTTAATATTAAATGAATAAACATCAAGTTGGCTATATTGTAGGCTGGTCCAATAGGCTACCTTGCAGTCTAAGCACAATTAATCTTTAGATCTAATGCATTTATGTTTGAACACACTTACCCTTTGTAAAATAAATATTGCTATATACTAGACCATAACAAGTATTGTAATTCTAATAATATTTCATAAATTAAATACTTATCAAAAATAATTTTTCCTATACTATATAAGATTCTTTTATTCAGAGTTGTCAAGCATGATAAGTCTATAATTGCTTCGTACCATTACATGTGACTAAATCTCACTCATTGATATGGTCTTTTCTTATAATCTAAGCTGTTCAAATTAAACTTGGATACATTTCAATGACCAAAAGATGGGTGGTGAATAATCATTTCAATCTTGCAAGGATTGCCAAAGTAGAAATTTAAGTATTCTAACAAGGAGGAGCACAAAATAAATGAAAAATTCATATGCATAAGCAACATCGAATTGATCAGAACTAGAGTTGATGGTTTTTGTAGAGGTTCTGTGAGTGGGAGCAATGGAAAATTTAGGAGTAGGTAATTTCTATATTAGAGAAGATTGCATTGCGGTAAAGGTTGACTTGAGGTAACACAAGATGAAGAGGCTAGTTGGGGTAGCAAATAAGGTTGTGTAATATTTTCAATATCCTGGCAAACACCTAGCATATGGAGTAGTATAGAAGTAAGAGATGGCATTTTGCAAAATATTTCACGCGACTCATCTGTGGTTTCACATTTTGCATACATGTCGACTAGGGTTGATGACAACATTTGCCACATTCTCCTTTGTTCTATTCTTTGATATAGATGTCCATATATAATATATTATATACTAGACTTTCTCCACAATTACGATAGTTCCAGTTGATAATATGTTAGTCTTTTCTAGCTATGTGTTCCTAGATCCAAACTCGAACAATCTATTAAGCTGATTTGAATTATAAACAAACCCCTCCCACGTGAACTACACTTTTCAAGCTAATATTCAGTTTAGATAACTTTATCTGCATAGTTGGTTCACTAGAAGTTTTTTGAGAAGTTCACTTGCAAATGAACTTCCCGCATGGTAAAGTGAAGACGCATGTTTGCAAATTTCCATTTGTAGAAAATAACCTTCCATTGGCAAAACTCAAGAAAAACCTAATATGTCATAGTCAACTTGCTTACCTAAGTGCAACTTGAATGTATTTGGTTCATTTCCATTTTCCTGTAGTTGCAGGAGCTCTAGTCGCTACTGAATTAATATTTTGTGGGCGTCTATTTTTTGTTATGTTCTAGCTTATGGGCCTGACTAGTTTGTAAAGTAAATTTAAATGATGCAATAATCCATGACCTATGTGAACTGCACTTTTCAAGACAATATCCTGTTCACATACACTTTATTTCATAGTCGATTGAGATTTTTTCACAATATTCATTGCAAGGAAACTTTCCACATGTTGAAGTTAAGGCATATTCACGAATATTCGACTTGCAGGTAAACTAATCCAATCTAAATCTGATTTTAAAAGGATGTAATTATTCAATTCACATGGATTCTTCCACACAACTCAAGTAATTATTTTCTAGTTTATGAACCCAACCCAATTGTAAAGTAAATTTGAATGATATGAGGATCCATGGACCTATGTGAACTACACTTTTCAAACCAATATCTAGTTCACATACCTTTTTCGACATAACCATTGGAGAAATTTGTGTTTCAAATATTCATTGCAAGGGAACTTCCTGCATGTTTTGATTAGATAAACTCGAGAAAAGGGCCTGGACCCAATACAATAACAACCATAGAGGCAAGGGCCTGGACCCAATATTATTTGAAGCAGCCTTAAGAATTGAATGCCCTAGAAGTTGTATAATCATTTATATACAGCAAAGTCTGATTGCTAAAAACAAAATGCCTTTGTAAACAGAAATGAAGCACTCGGAAGTCAAATTGATGAGTATCTAGCACTTGATCTCTGTCAATTTTTTGGTGCACGGCTTGTTGATGGAAGACAGATTGAAGGGCATTTCGAAGTTATCTCTATGTACACTATGAGTTGAAATCTGTCAGGGCAACTCTTTCAACGACATTTGATTGATACGTAAGACACAATCCTAGACTAAAGGTCTTAAAAGGATTATTTTTAAGCGTGATAATTTGTTGCCGATACAAAATATTGAACCACATGGTGTTACACGGTTCTTTCAATAGTGGAATAATTAAATATAAGAGGAAATGAGAACATCTTGATGGATTAGCTTTAAGTCTATGCTTTACTAACAGTCTAGGTGAGTGGAAGTTAGCAGACCAGCTAAATATGCATGTAGGCTGAACATGGGATCCAATGGGTATGTTGTGTGCAAATTCATTTTCGTGGTGGCAATGAAATGAAAATCACTGCTTGGTATCTTTTACAAACTAGCACTTTTCATATCAATACATAATTATGGCTATTTATGATGT
The DNA here is from genome assembly GCA_007115665.2 of Sequoiadendron giganteum. Taxonomy (NCBI): domain Eukaryota; kingdom Viridiplantae; phylum Streptophyta; class Pinopsida; order Cupressales; family Cupressaceae; genus Sequoiadendron; species Sequoiadendron giganteum. The sequence continues at coordinate 145,195,573 of CM021104.1, forward strand.
ATTATGCGTTTCTCTGAGTTTTATTATTTATGATGTAAAACAGTAAAATTCGGTTTCAGAACCTGGTCAAATTATATATTACAGTTAGTATAATATAGGAAGCCACTCAACAGTGCCGAATTCTCCAGTAGGTCCCATGACCATTTTGCCCTGCTTCAAATAATATTGGGTCCAGGCCCTTTTCTCGAGTTTATCTAATCAATGCCTCCAGTTTTATAATCATTTTATATACAACAAAGTCTGATTGCTAATATTGGGTCCAGGCCCTTGCCTCAATAAAGTAAAATATTTTAAATCTTCAAATTCATCAAGTGGTATGGTAGTAAAAGACTGGTATGATCTGAAAATGTTTGCCCCAAGTCATTTGCAGTGCTTCTAGTGATATAGGTTATGCCAGGTAAATCTTACACAATGATTCATTGAAGTTAAATTATTTTATTCTTATGTGAAGTCTTCGCGATTTCCAGAAATTTGATGAGATAATAATGCATCTAAATTGAGTTCACCCCAGCATATTGTCAAAAACAAAGTTAGCTGCGAGAATGTAAGCAGGGTACTTGAAATATAGAGATGAACTCAGCAATTATTAAGCATACGATGTTAAGACTAAATGCTTGTTAACAAATGTAATCTATACACTCACGTTAGCCTCAAAAAAAATGGTGTTATGTAAAACAGTAAAATTGGGTTTCAGAACCTGGTCAAATTACATATTACAGTTAGTATAATCCAGGAAGCCACTCAACAGTGCCGAATTCTCCAGTAGGTCCCATGACCATTTTGCAAATAAATATAATTTTTTAAGTACAGCTTGCATCATTTTGAGGAGAACAAGTAAATCAAATAGAAAACTGGTAAAGTTTTCTCTCAATCAATTAGTCCAAATATTGAAAGAGTTATTTGCTCTCAGGAGGTCAGGCAGTCTTCATCACCAAATGCTAGTGCTACTACTGGGTAGAAATACGAGCCTGCAAACGCTTCCTTTCCAGCTCAAGCTACATGCAGAAGAAATAAGTAAAATAACTTATTAACGCCAGATCACCAACCAAGTACAAAATAATTACCTTACTTAAAGGTCAACTATTGGGGGATCATGGTAGACAATAATATAACATTACAAACACTCACCACTTTCTTCACTCTATCATTGGCAGCTGGAGCACCTCCTTTTACATTATCTGGAAGGTATGGACTGCTTACACGGACTTCATCCATTACAACAATTGTTGTTCTCTCCCACTGAACAGGAAGCCTGAACAATGAGAAAGAAGCCATTATTCAGAACTTGCAAGGATATACATGCTAACTTCTAATATAAAGTGTAACTACAGTCACTTGAGGGAGGCATACAAACCATAAGCTACTAGAGAATAGGAAGTGAGGCGATTGTGCAACTGAAAACATTCCAAGAAACAACGGAACCTGAGCCCATTAAGAAAGATGGCAATGACAAGTACACCACCAGTAAACTAGGCACATTCTGTTTATAGCGTCCAGGTTTCTATAACAGAAAAACACTACATATTTGGATGTGTCATTGGGAAGCCTGTGGCTGCCATATTGATGAATCTCATTCTATTGCACTTCAATTGTTGAGATTTGTAATCTTCAATATGACCACCATCTAGCTCTCAAATAAACAATAATCAACAACTAAAATTTAATTACCAATGCAATCTTTATAATTGAGTTTTAGTAAGAGAGAAAATATCAGAAGTAACGGCCTTCACGACTTAATTCTTAACATGCATGTAATGGGACAACTTAATCACTTGCTGTATAATGATTAATATTCCATGAGTGAGGATGCATATCTTCTATGTATCCCATTACAACTAACAAAGACATACCAACACTAGCTTCACACTATCAACTTTGATAAGCAAGCCTATGAGAGTTCCGAGCAGACCCATTTACCCTTAGACATTAAAAAATTACATCCAAGCCAACCTCTCTGGTTAATGTACTTATTAGTTATTAATCTTCACCCTAATGGAGGTCTATGCATATGAGGCATTTTACAAGGTATAAATGTTTCTAAAGGCTTTTACTTCTAAATTATAATGGGAATTGTGGTATTATCAACTGATTGCACATAAAGTATGAGAAGTTTACATAGTGTGGATCTTTTATCCTTGAGTTCTTGTAGAGGTAGACAATATCACAAATAATGATCTTCATTACTGAAATACTAACATGAAGGTAATAGGGCAATATAACCCAATGAATGATGCATGAGTATTAATACTCAAATGAATGGGGATTCATATCTATATGTATCCTATCCCATTACAACTAGACCAATATATACCAAAACTATCTTGACACAATCAGTTTTGATAATCATAGCCATGGAAGTTCAAGCAGACCCATTACCCTTCAACATTAGGAGAATTACATCCAAGTCGACTTCTCTGATTGATGTGTTCAACCCAAACCAGTATCAAAATCTATAAAAAATTGGGAGGGTATTTTAGGAGGGATGAATCCTTGTAAACGCTTCTCCTCTTAAATATTAGTGGGAATTGTGGTCTAATCAACAGCTTGCAGATACCGTATGAATCAATTGCATTTGCACAGTATGGCTCTGTAACTGTGAATTAACAGATGTTGCATCTCTTAAAAGAGAAAGGAGATTCTCTCCAGCTGCATTCAGTCAGCCTTTAGGCTTCCAAAGTGAAGTGGGAGTCTTCCCAAGAGAATACTCAGCAAGTCCATATAGGCAAATTGCTAGCTGGTAGATTATAGGAAGAGCTTGGACTAGCCAGATTTCAACACAGATGGTAAATAGAGATGGCAAATACACAATCTGTAAACTAGATTCTGTGGCAGTCAAGTTGCCATAAATTTATACATTTGAATGTGCCAATGGCATTTACAATCAAAAGCGGGAAGCCTGTGACCCTATATAAATGAGTACCTAAGTTTGTGCTATCCTTGTAGAGTTATTTATAAGCTTTCATATGACAAAACATCTACCACTCAAATAAACAATAAATTAATAATAACGATTCATCATTTAGAACATAGTTCCCAATGTGAGGCTTCCTGTCTTTATGTTGCAGTGCTTGTAGAGTGGGAGATATCAAAAGCAAATTAGCTATGTTACGAGGTTCTGCAGAAACCCTGGCTGAACCCAAACTGGCCCACACCAGGTTCTAATCCTAGAATGAGACCTTCCTAGGTTCACCCAGGGTCCTGTCACCTGTTCAATGATATGCTGCTAGAGGTATTAAAAAACTAAGTGCAAGGTTGCTTTAACCTTCTTGTCTGTGAGGTGTTTGCAGCTACTGTGGTTATGTTACTCTAGGAAAGCATAGGCTATCTGCTGATCTATTTAGTTGTTTTGCTTCTGACATCCATTCAACTCTCAACCCTAAGTGAGAGAAGCAGTATGATTAATCTGCAATAATAGTAACATTTGGTTTACAGGATCCCTGTAATACACTTTTGGGTATGGCATCTGTATATCCACTGTCAAAATCTATTTGCTGCTTTCCTTGACAACTGTCATTTTGACAACACTAAGGGGTTTAGTCATTTGACTCATTTCTACTGACGGGAAGTAATGCACAATGCATCTTTGGATCATGAGTCAAATGCACAATTTTGATTTTTCTTTATAATTTGACAATTGACGATGAATTATCAATTAACAGCTGTGTTGTGTATTTAATTTTGTACATTTTCGCACAAATAAAGTATATTTTAATACACTTTTAATATATATATATATATATATATGTAAACACTGTCACAACTCACAAGGCTCACATTACTGTTCAAGTTTGGCAAGGAGAAATTTTGGAAGAATTTCGTCAACTGATAAATTGAAAAAAAAAATCGTTATTAAATTTTAATAATATATAATTTTATTTTTATGTTTATTTAAATATAAATATTAAATTACAAACTCAAGATATTAAAACTTAAATAAATAAAAAACTAATTCGTATTTAAATAACATATATTAAAGATTCAACTAAATTTTAAAAGATTAATTATTTAATTTTTTAAGTAAATGTTGGGTTTGCAGTCTTGCAGTGATCCACAATCTCCAATAGGAGAAAAAAATATTGTTTACAATGTCCATACTTATGCTTAGCATCATAATGCTACTTTTAGCAAGATAATGTATTAGGCCATCTCACTAAACAGAACTTCCATCTTTGCCAAATTTCCCCTTCCTGGAATAAGCTCTGCAGAGCTAAATTTAGCAGACCACCAAACATTAGACCTATTTAGCATCTTTGTGAAAGCTCTGAGTTAAACCAGTCCTCCTCAACATGCCAATGACACTCAATTTACCACCATTGGATGAGAGGAGATGAACAACCTGTGATGTTTGGTGTTTCTGTTTTTTGACATTAAACAAAGCATGATATGATGAAGAGACAGTATGGTGAGTGCATGTTGTGGACGGCCAATTTTCAAATGATCTGCAGAACCGACTCTGATGCTGCAGCAGCTTGCAAATCTTGAAAACCCTCGACACCACAGCCACCTGGAAAACCCCCAACAGTTGCACAAATCCTAATGTTTTATGTCGCAAACCATACAATCACGTACAGATGAATATGATGTCAATTTCAAACAAATTTTATGAGTTTTACTTTTTTAATGTTTGCTGGATTTCAAATTTCTATGATAATATCCAGTAAACTCTGATTTTGTGTGTGTGTACAATTTTGACTCCAACACTAAGGGGTTAGTCATTTCTACCAACAGGGTGTAATGCACAATGCATCTTTGATCATGATCAAATGCTGATGCACTATATATATTCCTAGAATCCTAACATCCATGTAATGGGGTTCATAATCCCTTGCGAACATGATACACAGATTTTTTTCTTGCAATGGATGATGACTTGTACCTTATTATAGCAAGACCAAAAGATGTAGCTTGGTCATTCCTCTTGGGTAAACACTCTGATTTGGAACTGGTAAAATGCTGGTAAGACCCTGACTTGTACCTTATTATAACAGTCAGTAATGAAAGGTTATAATAGTCCTTTTGAGAACCTATACTAAATCTATGTTGAGTTGCGATTTAGAGCTATGGTGATCAGTCAAGCAATCAAGGGATGTCCAGCAAAATCATCTTAGAAGTGCCAGTTCTGATAAGGTCACCTATGAGTGTGTATCAAGCAGATCCATTCACTCTTCAATTAAAAATCTCTTATTAGGTATGACTTATTAAAATGCAGATATCTACAATTAACAGTTGCAAAGGCCTGAGGTGGGTTTCCATCAAGGGTTTTTTAAGGGACAAATGCTTGAGAAGGCTTATGCTTTCAGATTTTGATAGGAGTCAGTAATATCCATAGCTTGCACTTAAGTTAGAAAGAGGATTGCATAGCAGAGTTCTGAAACTGTATATTAGTAGACATTTGCATCATTCAAAAGGAATGGAGATTCTCTCCACCTATGTTTATCAACTTTAATTAAGTAAACCTCTGAAATTCCAAATTGAAGACACTAATCTCCTGTAAGTTAGGAATATTCTCAGAAGAGTACTTAGCAATTCATGGTAAATGAACAGCTAGATGCTGAATTACAGGATGATCAAGATCAGACTTGGCAGATGGCAATAGGCACAAGGTATCTAAGACTGATATGCATCAATGATCACATACCCAGAGGATTTAAGGACAAGAATCTCCATATCATCACATGTCATTCCTCATCATCATTATTGCCATTTACCATTTAGAGTGAGTTTTGGCTAAAGCTGCAAATTTATTAGTAAAGGCGAACTTCCTTTTGCCCATGACTATCTTAAGGGAGAACTATGGGATGGGGTTCAGTAAATATTCAAAAGAAAGAAAATCCATCACCTTTCCTCAATCTGCCCATCTAGCCTTTCATTAATTCTTTATCCAGACATTTTTATGTAATCAGTAATACACACGATATAGAATCATAAAGTGCAACATGTAAAAGCTAAACATAAAATATTGGTAACTTGGAAACTGACGTTTTTGACAAAGCATCAAAAATGTTTTGTGCTTCAGGGGTTACTCCTATGCCAATTCGCTCTGCTTCAGCTTCTGCTTGCCTGATAATCACAAATGAGAATTTCAGAGCCACATTGCCAATCTCCAATAATTAGAAAATCTGAACCTCCTAATGAAAATGCAGAAAGAACAGTTACTGCCAATGCTAACAACAGATGCCAGCACCAATGCATAATGTCAGGGGGACTGTGGCATCATAGATGCAAATGCGCTACCTTATTGCAGCTTCCTCTCGAGCATGAATATTGTTGACATCGATATAAGCATTTGTCACATCAAGTGGATCCTCTTCTCGACTTAACAAATTGAATTCCTTGATGTAATTTGCTTTCAAAAAGCGGAAGTTACGACGAGGCCCATTTCCTCCTGTTTCTTGTGCTAATACTGTTAAGAAAATTTCCCAAATAGCATATACAAAATCCAGGCAGATGGTACTTATATCTATATGCCTGATGATTGCTAATAAAGAAAATTATTTCTGTATCATTGCCTTCAAAAGAAAAGAAAATTGTATCACTACACCATAACATAACTTCTATATACAAGACTATTAGTTGCCACTTATCTTGTTTGAGTTCCTTAACCATGACATGATCATTAGAACTCCAACTATCAGATGTTCAAGGTAACCATTAAATTAGATTACATGGAAAAACATGGTAACTTAAAAAAAGAGTTTTAACATAAATAAGTTATGATCTGGTAATAAACCTAGCAGCCACCATTTCAGCGGCAATACAGCATTATATGTATAAGTGATGTCATGTAATGAAAATTGAACTAGAGTCCATAGCATCCAATACTGTTCAAAGCAATTCAATCAAATCAACTTCAACAAATATGTTCCCATAAATGACGTAAACAAAAATCCAAAAACATACTATGTTATATTATGAAAAATCTGAAGCCATGCATGAGAAAATAAACAGATAATGTTAGCTCTAACTAAGCTTCTTCTTAAAAATCTAGTCAAACTTTGACTCTGGAGAATAAAGCAAACCAATCCCTAGACAGTAGAAAACCTCCTCATTCACTGTTTAAACTTTAAATTCATAGACAAAACATCTTCAATATCAAACTGTTAAAGCAATCAATCCATTAGGCATGGCATAAAAATTAACTTAATGGCCTCTGGGCATAGAACTCTCCAGTGGAACCCATGGACCAATTACAGTTTTGCAATGGAAAAATTATCTTTATGAGTTGCCATGTTTGAGAAGTTCAGCTCATTCGAAAGGATTAAAAAGTACAGATTTAAAAAACAAATTGGTTTGCTTTGGAAATTATAGAAATTAAAATACACCTAAAAATGAATAAATCATTGTAGGGGCATGCAATGCTGAAATTTATTATACATAAATATGTCATGCATGCAATCTTGCTAATATTACGAAGTTTTTGCAAAATTTTATCAAATAAATATCATATGTATTTATACATATAGAACACTTAAAATATTATTAGTACAACACAGAAAGTTATATCAACTTAAGAACTAAGTCATCCCCCAAAATGATACCTAAACTTTAGGTTTTAATATTCACTAATATAAACCTAACTAAATATGTTTTATATAGTTTGGACTGACATAAAAATCAACTTAACTAAACAATGCATAAAAGTGCTTGATGCTTGAGTGCCCAATACCATGTGGATTGAACAGGCCCTAGGGCACAATAAGTTCTGCACATCAAGCCAAAAAAGGCTGTAAGAAACTCACTAGTCATGGCAACACAAAAAAAGAAAATAAAATATAAAAAACTATAGCAGCAAATCCAATAGTGAGAAAATCATCAACCATTTGCTTCCATAGCTTCGTTGGACTTGGAAGGCTCAAATGGAAGAGAACGGAAGGGTGGACAAGAGTAGCTTCCATTTCATGCTGAAGTTTTATTATTTATACTTTATTATTTTTTGATATTTTTTAATATTTTTTTTAGTTTACAAATAAAAATGAAAAACATCCAGACCAGGCTGAACAAGTTTAGCAGGTCCAAAAAGTTCCAAATTGGACATTGCCCCAGCATGACCAAACATGATAATTATGGTCTTTTATATGCAATGATTCTACATGTTTCCCAAGTGATTCTGTTGTTATTTCCATTGAAACATATTTAGTATGGAAATAAAATATTTTAAAAATTAAAAAGATTGGTAGCATTCCAAGGGAATCGCATTTACACTTTTAAGTTGCTTTTTTAGTTTTGCAACACCCACATGCCTTTTAGATGGGCAACCAACAGCATGCCTTTTTATTTTGAGACTTGTGCAGGCCCAATTCTTGTTAGAATATTATATATTTATATTAATTGTCATATGTATGTAATGTTTTAGTTAGTTTTTTATATACTGTAGCTTCTACAGTAGTCAGTAGGTATATAGTAGGTAGATATTTAATATCCACAGTAGGTTTCTACTATTTAATGTAGCCTTTTTTCTGTTAATGTCAGAATGAAGAAATCCTTTACCATTCACATGGTATCAGAGCCACAAGAGTTTCTGGGAAATTTCATGGATATTTAATATCTACAGTAGGTTTCTACTTCTATTTAATGTAACCTTTTTTCTGTTAATGTTAGAATGAAGAAATCCTTTACCATTCACAATTCTTCCTATTATTAGGCCAGCTATCTACTTGTTGTGAAAGAATGGCCCTATTCTGTTCTAATAAAAAGTCTCTTTCTAAGATTAGAGCTCACTCTGCAGGAGTTAGCTCAGTGGTTTCCAAGTTAAACTTATTCTACCTGATTCCTTTTCTCAATCTGAATGGGCACACTCGTAAAAAATAACTTTTTCTTTCATTTGATATTATTGCTTCTGCTGAATTGTTAACATCCAAATTTTATTTCATATATATAGTTACCAAAAATTGCAGGAGATACATTATCACAAAAATTTATCAGAATTAAGTTTCAACAGCCATATTTAGCTTTAGAAAATGTTGCTATGTTAATAACTCATAGACTGCTTAAATGTTATGATTATCATGTGGACACGAGCTCAAAAGTTAATTGGGAAAAATATGTAGAAAACAGGGAAAAGACAACAATTGAGAAACTACAAAGGAAGAAAAATAACATAAAATTGATCCGTAAGTGGATGAAGTTTTGGTGAACAAGATTAATTAAGCTGAAAGACACCTGTAGCAAGTTGTAAATCACCCGTAGCATGGCAGCAAGTCACCTGTAGCAGCTTGCCAAAGCTTTTTGTGGCTACACATTCACCTGTAACAGATGTCAAAAGTGCTAAGACTGCTCCCAAGTCACTCACAGCAGCATTATGAGCAATGAGCTTCACTCCAGAGCCTTCTTTATTTCTGGTTACCAGCAAGAACACACATAAAATATCAGTAGGATTGCTGTCGGAATGCTATGGATGCAGTCTGAGGCTTTATTGAAACCTGCAGGGCATGCTGATTGAACAAAGCGATACTCTCCAGCAAATGCATAAGAGGACGAAGTGCCATGTGAGTGTGGTTGGCAGTGGAAAAGTTTGGGAGCACAAAATAAGTCAAAGAAGTCCGAGTTATAAGCTGCATTCAGTTTACTCTAGTTGGGGCAGCAACTGTGTGACAACTAAGATTTCCATGATTGGTGACAACAAATACGCAGTGACAATTTCTTGAACAATGCCCATTTATCCTTAGTGGTGACTGTACATTCTCATGCAACAGCTTACATTTTGCTAGGCGACAGAAGGTAGGGCAGTCATTACCATCATTAGTGAAAGCAATTTTTGGCAGTTCCAGTAGCAACCATTTGCTTTTCCCTATGCATATGATCCAGTAATGTCCATTATTCTTCGTCGCATGCAAATCATACTTCATTCCTTGGTGGGGCATGTGTGTCATTATCTGCAAGCAACTGTGACAACCACAATTCTTTGGTCAATTCTTAGGTGATCATTTCTATTGTATGCAATTAATTTCTACCCCCACCATAACTGTTAAAATGTGATTGGGCAACAATGCTTTGTGGCAATGATTTCTGATCTTCTAGGGCATTGAAGATCATGTGCAAGGCAGCGGAAACTGAAGAGGACGAGACAAAGGGAAGGTGAATTGATTAGGAAGAAGAAACACCCAGATAAAAATGGAGTGGGAAACCATTTGGGAGTTTGATTGGTAGTTGGCAGAGTGAGCATAGGTTGGACCAGAGCCATGCTGTTGCACATGCAGAGCTGAATGGTTGACAATCAAAGCTGAAGCCATAGCCATCCATGTAAAATGGAGGGCTGAGTCATATGAGGAGAGAGGGTGCCAATAGCAGAGGAGCATGATGCTGCAAGTGCAGAGTGGCTACTATAGGCATCCCTTTGAGTGGTTGCTGAGACCCTAGGGTGATGGCAACAACTCATCTTTCAACAGAGTTAGCAATTGGGTTGATCCGACAAGTTTTGTGGATTGCTATAAGTGTGGACAGCAGTACCATTTCTAGGAGTTTGGTGGTAGGAGTCCATCTTCTGTCATCTACAGAGATATAAGTCCTTCAACACACACAACTGTGAGTGCATTGCAAATCATGTTCACCTTCAAGATAGTCTACAAATGTGATGAAGCTTGTTAGGAGATGTAAACTTCTGTAAAGCCCATGAGGAGATGCATACACATGTATGACTAGCTTAGTGGCATGAGGAGCATAGCTCACTCTTCCCTGCAATTTTCTGCCAATTTGAGGGTTTCTCCAGAGATAACTTGTGCTGCAATGTTTGTGTGTAATGCAAGTTTGTTTTCCATATGTTGAAATTCTTTGTATTTAATTCTGAGGTTGCACGTGCAATGGCAATTGGCATCCATTATAGGTGGCATTGGTGTATAACAGAAATAGATTTGAGGACTTCTCATTTATGTTTACTCTTCTTTATGATAAGACTAATACTTGAAATAATGAATACATAGATCAGTAAAATATATCTTTATTCACACATGAAGTTATCACAAAAGTAGATCAAAGATGATTAGCCAAGGATCACACTTCTTTCCCCAACCATGCGAATTTTATTTGAAGAGCCAACAGTTTCCAAGCAAAACACAACCATCTACCAGCTCCTATAACTACCCAAAAACTGACAAACAATTATTACATAGTTGGATACAACCATATTAACAAAAGTAATAGACGCATTGTATGTTGACTAGTTCATCCCCCGGGTGAAAATGCAGCTGTATGTGTGTTTTTACATACAGGTAAAAAAGTTGCACGGGAATGAAAGCATGCAAAGTGACAAAGCAATTTTCAGTTGCAAATAGGAGCAAAATGAGGATTAGGGTAAAATGGCATATTCTAAATGCCATATCAAAGGGATTACAGTATGACAAATGTCAAGCAGAGATTAAATCTAAGTCATCTTCTCTTCTTTATATATAATCTCTTCTTCATTTGTTAGGGTTCTAAGTTTTGGGAGGCTCTTAGCTTTTAGGTTTTTGGCCATGGAAGAGACTATGTACTGGAATTTTTGAATGCTAGGGATGAATATCCTTATGTTGTAAGTCCATTATTGTAATGCTCTTGTAACTTGAATGCAGAGATATATTCATACTGTTATGTAATTGTCTCCATGTCTGAGATGTAATATCCTTTGAATTGAAATAATAAGGTTATCGAGGTTCTTCAAATGCATTTGCTATTTGAGTTATCTATTTTTTTGCTTCCCATTCAAGGAGCATGTAGGTAATGAGGGTATTGTATTTTCAGGTGGATTGCTAAGTAGAATTTCATGACAGGCTTAAGCAGACCTTTCTATCATAATGTGATAGATGTTTGTAGGTCATCAAGATTATGTTATAGCATTATAGTATTATGTGCATGATATGTGACTTTGTGGCCCAAGGCAGGCAATGGTCTTGCATAGTTGTATTTTCCCATCCCCAGAAACAATCTTCAAATTCAAAAACCATTTCCCTGCTTAGATTTATTTTATGTTTCAGTTTCATACATGGTTTTAAATAAGAACAAGGGGTGTAACATCCATGAATGTAGCCATACAAACCCTTGTCATTTGTATGAAGCTTATCTGCTTTACACTGTGTTGCACAATGAGCTGAATATTTGTATCCAATGTCACATAGGACCACCCTCCTAGATTTTGCAGAGCCTGAAGTGCAGGGGACAAAAGTGTGAGATCATTCTACCAGTCGTTGGCCACTAATCTTGAAATTCTTGAGAATAAGGGTTGGCTATCCTTTAGAGAATTTTCAGGGTTCAGCTGGAATAAACACCAAACTAGGTACTATTGATAATGCACCCTATAAAAAAAAAGCTTGTTATTTAGGTTCAATATAGCAATTTTAATGAAGCTGAAGCATCAAAACAATTAATTCTTACAAACAATGACAGCAGAATTAAATTCCTTTCGAGGGATGTTTTACAATGTTGTTTAACTCGTGTGGTTTGTCAGTCAAATACTTCCAATCAAAAATTATTAATTTAATGAAACTCCCCTAGGCAAATTGCTGAAACAATTAAATATAAAAAACTGTTAGAGCCACTGGGAGATTTTTAACTAAGTAGTCGGTTCGGGTTCAGGTTCGGGTTCAAGTTCGAGTTCAGGTTCGGGTTCGAGGATTCGGTTCGCCAGTTCGGCTAAATTTTTTGGGGGGTGGGTTCAGTTCCTTTTGGGTTCGTTAGTACAAAAACTGAAAAACAAGTAAATATATATATATATGCATCCTAGAAGCATGAATTAGGATTAGAACATCACATAACATTATATAAACAACAAAACCACCATAAAATTGAATATCATTTAAAAGTTAAAACATTTAATTTTTAAACATGCATGATAAATATCTAAGTTACCAAGTTTGGCTCCCTGGCTCAGGGTCCTAGTCCGGGTTCGCTCCGGGTATCGGTCCTAGTCTGGTCCCTCTGTGGGTTCGACCAGGGTTCGAGAAGAACACAGGTGAACCCAAGGCGAACCCAAGTCGAACCCACACGTTTGGACGCCTAAAAAGCATTTTTTTTTTTTTTTTGCATTTTTTAATTTATTTCTACAGTTTGACTTTGACCCACGCCCAAGGGAACCCTAAAAGTGACCTCTAAAACACTTTAAACACCTAAACTACATCATTTTTATTCTTTTGTTTTGCAAACAAACATTTTCATTCCAAGAGGGTGAGTTCTTATTTTTGTTTGCTGGGTTGATAAAAGGAGTTGAAGATTGATCATTGAAGCTTCTACAAACGATTGCATCGCCATTCCTACAGATTTGCAAGTGTTTATTGGCTGCCACAAAGATTGTTGAAGGATATTTTTGCAAAGAGGTAAGTTTTTCTCACTTTTTTTTGAGTTTTTTCATCCATTTTTTTGTTTTACATTTTACAAACCATAAACTTTGTTTTGTTTCATTTTATGATTTATATATGTTTTTCCTTTCCATTCTTCTATGAATGTATGCAAGATTCAAAAGAGCTAGGTTTTATAAATCAATATTTTGTTTTCATTCAAATTTTGAATGTGTTGTTTGCAAAACAAATTGCCATAGGAATCACAATGTCAATGGGTTCTACCTCTAGCTCCGTAGCTAAACCAAACTCAAAGTTCAAAACAAATCCTAATTCTCCTCTATGGAAGTATGTTGAGATGATAAAACAGATTCCAGGTGGTGACGGTTATGTTTGGAAATGCAATGGGTGTGACGTTACATATACTAGTTCATACCATAGGGTGAAAGCACATTTGTGTGGCATGAGTGGAAAAGGCGTCACGTCTTGCCCTGGAAAAAAAGATGAACCTATTCTACCTAAGACAATTGCAATATACATTATGGAGCAAGATGCAGCAGATCAACGGGAAGCCCAAAAAGGAAATCACCCTTCGTTTAAAAAAAAATCAAAGGGAATGCAGCCCCCATCCAATCCCAATATTGTGGTAGAAGACCACCCATTTATTGCCATTCCGGATCTTCAAGCTCGAAGTGCACAACCTATTGCAAACAAGAGATCAAAGGGGCCTTTGGAACTTGCATTTCAAAATGAGAGTAGAGCCCTTGCCGACCAATGTGTAGCAAGATGCCTATATGCCAATGGATTAGCTTTTAATGTTGTTCGTTCTCCATATTGGAAAGAGATGTTGAGAATGGTTAATGAAGCTCCAAAAGGGTACAAGGGCCCGAGTTATGAGAAGGTGCGTAGCACTTTATTGGAAAAGGAGGTTGAGTTGGTTGAAGATGCATTGAAGCCTATAAGAGATTCATGGGTTGAGACAGGTGTGTCCATTGTTTCGGATGATTGGAAGGACTCAAAAAATCGGCCTTTGATCAATGTCATAGCTGTGTGCCCTAAAGGGGCAATGTTTTTGAAAGCCGTGGATTGTGAGGGCCAAGTAAAAGATGGAGAATTTATTGCTAGTATTCTCATTGCAGCCATTGAGCAGGTGGGACCCCGCAATGTTGTTCAAGTTGTAACGGACAACCCTAAGAATTGTAGAGCAGCAAGGTTGTTGGTTGAGGAAAGATATTCACATATCTATTGGACACCTTGTGCGGTCCATTCACTCAATCTTATGATGCAAAAGATTGGGAATAAAATTGCATGGATCAAAGAATTGTATGCTGAGGCTGAGGACATTCAGATGTTCGTCACCAACCATCACTTGACTCAAAGCATCTTTAGATCATTTTCAAAATTGGAGCTATTGAAGGTAAGTGAAGTAATATTTACATTTGTCATTTTCTGATTTTCATAATTTGATTGTGCATTCTAATTTAAATTCTTCTTTAAAGTTTATTTTTAAATTCTAATTATTATTTTTAATTGCAATAGGTTGCAGAGACCCGCTTTGCCTCTAATACAATCGTCTTGAGACGACTTGTGAAAGTTAAAGAGGCACTTGCTAGCATGGTGATTAGCAACAATTGGTCTATATGGAGGCAAAGCGGCATTGAAAGAGCAACGAAAATTAAGAGCATGATATTAGATGACTCATGGTGGGATCGTGCGGAGTATCTCCTTAGCTTCACCGAGCCCATTTTGAGTATGATTCGCTATACTGACATGGACAAGCCATGCATTGGAGAAATATATGATGGTATAGACTCAATGCTTGAGAAGATCAAGTGCACCATAAATGCAAGAGAGCAAGACCTTGAAGAGACTTTCTTCAAACAAGTGCAAACAATTGTTGAAGAAAGATGGAACAAAATGACAACTCCATTACACCTTCTTGCCTTTGCATTGACTCCAAAATACTACAGTAGTCAGCTTCTTTCACAGCCAAGAAGGCTTCCTCCATATAGAGATTTAGAAGTGTTTGAAGGGTACAAGGCAGCATTTATGAGACTCTTCCCTAACCAAGATTTGCGATCTGTAATCACGAATGAGTTCACTGATTTTGTGCACTCAAATCATCTAGATGTTGATGCTTCTCGTGATAGGTTCTTAAAGGATGCTCATAGTTGGTGGTACTTCCATGGACAATACTTCCAAAATTTACAGCCCCTTGCAATCAAAGATTTATCACAAGTAAGTTTAATAAATTTTCATATTTTAGTTTTACTTTTAAAATTTAAAAGTTTCATAATTTCATTTATAATTTTAAATTTTTTAATTGTTTACTTTGTCTTCATAGGTTGCTAGTTCATTCGCATCAAAGAGGAATTGGAGCACATATTCATTCATCCACTCAGTAAAGCGCAATAAATTGCTCTCAAAAAGAGCAGAGAACTTAGTATATGTGCATTCCAACTTGCGTCTCCTTTCACACAAACAACGTGACTACAAGGAAGGGGAGACGAAGTTGTGGGATATAGGGCCAGAGGATGCTGACTTGGATGCTTCCACTTCCCACCATGTTGCATATGAGGAGTCCGATATCCAACAGGAGCATGGGCACAATACTAGTGCTAGTGACAGTGCCATTGGCACTACTTGTGATTCATCTAGTCTTCCTACTTCATCTAATGTCAATGTTGACAATGACTTTGATATAGATGATTTAGAGGATCCATTTGATGATTAAAACTTTAATAGTGTTGTAATATTGAACTTGAAGTTTGAAATTTGAACGATGAAAATTTATATTTATCATGCATGTTTAAAAAATTAAATGTTTTTAACTTTTAAATGATATTCAAGTTTATGGTGGTTTTGTTGTTTATATGATGTTATGTGATGTTCTAATCCTAATTCATGCTTCTAGGCTGCATATATATATTTATTTTTACTTTTACATGTTTTTCAATTTTTGTACTAACGAATCGAAACCCTGCCCCCCCCCAAAATAAATTTAGCCGAACCGACGAACCAAACCCCCAAACCCGAACCGGCTACTTAGATAAATATAAATATTCATCGTTCAAATTTCAAACTTCAAGTTCAATATTACAACATGTTGGTGTGTGTTTTGAGTACGCCACCGAACACAGAATAAAAATGCCCAAAGGACACTCTTATCCTCTCTTGAAAAGTGCTTGCAAAAATCTAGTAGACAATACAATAACTCCAAGGTTTCTTTGGTCAGGTCTTGACATGTGGATAAGGCCAGTGGGCGTTGTGATTGCTGGTAATCACAAGGGGACTTACATGAAATTCTTTTTTGCGGGTTGGAAACTTAGACGGTTTTATCCTTGAAGGCTCTTTCGGTGGGTATCTTCAGATTTTCCAAAAAAATAAAAAGGATAAGGGTTTAGAGATCTAAACTACGCCTAAGAATTCAAGAGACAGCAGTGAGTAGACAAAATGGGTAACCACACTTCGTTTCGCCACCTTTGGACAACTACGCGAAGCAGGTGCAATCTTCAACGGAAGTGATAAGAATTTTCATATTTGAATCGGTAATTGAAACAAACAGAAGTTAAGCATCCACGATTTAATGGCTCAGACTAACTTTACACGTCAAATGCAAATCATCCACTCGACAAAAGTATGAGCAAAATTTTATCCGCCACTGCGATCAAATCTATCATTCATCTAACCAACATGTAATGAAATGCTATTCTAATTCTACTCTAAGTGTTGAAGGAGAAATATTCAACCTTGCATACTACTTGAAAATAAAAATTGTTCTTAGCAAATCATGCACAAGAGCTTTTATAAACGGAAATAGTTTCGTCGCAACAATCTTTTATTACTCACTTCACACATTACAAATGAGGGTCAATGAGTTTATATAGAGTTTCATAAATGGAATAAATGGCTCAGATTAAAATTGAGCCGACGGTCAAGATTTAACAAACGAAACCCTAATTAGGGTTTCCCAAAATGACTTCAGTTAACTGGCAGTGAACAGCAATGAGTTGGCAATAGGAGCTATTTTCAAGGGACTATATCCTGATCCTCTCGAGCCGCCGTGTATTCGCCGAATCTGGACACGATCAAGGCAACCTCGTCCATGGTAACCTGCGGAAGCATGCCGATTCTGAATTCAAGCCCATCCATGCTCTCGGCGCATCTGGCGAAGGTCTCCTCCCACTCCGGTTCAGTCTTCTCAAAGGACTCTCTGATGCTCAAGAAGTTCGCCAATTTGGCCCAGTCCTGCCTCAAGATGGGCCCAGTGATGTCGAAGATATTTTCCTGGACACTTTTCCTCAAAACTTCCAACTGCAGGTCATTCTCTCGCAGCGCCTCCTTATCCAGGACATCGGCAATTATGTTGAGGATTCTGGCCTGAACTTCCTTGACCTGTTCCTCCAATCTGACACCATCAACCTTGACCCTCTCCAGGACTTCACCTCGTGCCGTCAAGGCCCAATACCAAGTGTGGAAGTCATAGGCTGCTCCCGCTGCGATGACGCCTCCCTCTATCAATTCTTGCTTAGGAACTCCTTTCAGAATCCTAAGGCAAGGGATTATTCTATCCTGCACGTCTGGAAGGCTGTCCCATACTTCTGCCAAAGAAGCGAACCTAGAAAGCAAGGCAGTGGCCTGGCCATAAACCAAAGTTAGCCGCTCCACAAATGTCTCAGCTTCAGTCCCCTTTACGGCTATCCATTCTTTGGCCTCCTGAACCGTGAGCCTGTTTTCTTCCATCTCTTTAATGGCCTCCTGCGAAGAGTTCGGAAGTAGAGGAGCTGCCGTAGTGTCCTGATCAAGTGGCTTGATCAAGTGTTGAATATATTCCCTTAAGCGCTCAATCTCTAATTGGCACTCCTTCCTTTTGGCTACCTCCTTCGCCAACCTTGATTTGATGGCGGACACAGAATTGTCCAAATCTTCCATTTCTTGGCCCTTAGTGGTTGGACCCAAGTCAATGGTCGTGATGGCGTAATCATGTGGAGCCATATCCTCCTGTGGCTTGTCCACTGTAGGCACGGCGATTTGCACTGTCCTGTTGCCGGCCTCGTCTCTCTGTATGCTGGAGAATTTCTTCGCCGACTTTTTGGGCACGGTTTGAGACGCTCTGGCCAAAAAGTCTGCCGTATCATCCTCTTCTGGTTCATCTGCCGGCACTTGTACCTTTAGCCTCTCCTTCAGCCAATCCGGTATCGTAAGCTGCTCAACACCATCTTCTTCCGACACCGTCTTCTTCCGGCACGCCTTCTCTATCAGGAACGTCCACAATTCCCCTAAGGGCTGAAAATCCTCATCTTGGGTGCCCACATTGTCGTCATCCGACTCCAATATTTCGGTGCCCGTGGGAGAAGGTGGCGCATCCTCATCTGGCTGAAGCTCCGCGTTGTTTTCAGGAATCGGAGAAGGATCCCTCATATCTGCCAGTGAAGCATCGGCGGTAGCCAATATCTCCTCAATATTTCTGGAGGCGGCCGATTGAGAAGGTTTCATCTTTACCTGTTTCTGGACCGGCTCTTTGCCTGCAGCTATTTCTTTTCTTTTCCTAGACGTGGTGCTATCACTGGGAGGTCCTGTGATGCTCCCGCATTGGAAGAATAAGACTCTGCCTCGCTTAGCATGTCATAGGTCAGGGTTATCTTCTAGCGCCTTAATTCTTGAACTCGTTGATCAACCCACCACTGAGTAAACTTGATGACAGGCCTCATCAAGACGTTCAAGTCAACATGCTCTGCTTCTGACCACTGGACAGCGGGCAAAGCTGAATTCTCATCGAAGCGCGGTTGCGTCTGATTCTCGTCCTCTTCCAACTGATCTGGCATGTGACAAAATTTTGTTGCCCTGATCAAGCTGAGAGGTAATCTGGACCACATCCTCCGTCTGACCTCAAATTCATCCGCAGCATTTGCCCAATAGTCTTCCAGTTCGACCCTATGCTTGTATCTCCTTCCATCCACCGTCTTGATGTGGTGATGGGGGTCGTAGTGATTTCTAGCCGAATATGGAGAGAAAGGGTAATGCTGTATCTCGATTCTGGCACTGTCAGCTGCCTGTGATGACGGACACGACTCCAGCATGTTCCCTATAAAGAAGGGAAAAGTAACTGCCGCCTTTTGCTTTGCTCTTTGAAGGCCTTGGAATTCTTCTAACTGTCTCAGTACTTCGAGTAAGACCATCTTGTTCGTGGGGAAGATGGGCAGACGGTACGGGCTTCCGGTGAATCCCTGGATTCTGATATAGGTAAATCTTGGATATTGGATGAACCAAGACCCATATTTACTGATTAGGCTTTTGGCCTCGTGTGTTAGCCGCTGATGCGTTCCTCCCTGGAGTATCCTGGTGATGTACATCAGGAACGCGTCGTGGGTTCGCCTAAAATGCGCCTTCTCCCTCAGCTGGAGTTGTGGGTAACAATCATAAGGTTTTAGCTCGTTCTCCTTACTGCCAACTGTGCCTTTGCAGATCAAGCCTGCATATCTATAAGTTCTGGCCAACATATAGACGACGTAAGAACCCATATAAAACGTTTTGGTCTTCTCTAGATTGATAAGCTAGGGGTGAAGATTATTGCTTATCATCCTCGCCCAGTTGAACATTTTGACACCTTCTGTGAGGTCCTCAATGAAGTAATACATCCACGGCTCAAAGGGTGCTCCCGAGGGATTGCCTGCCACTCTGTTCAGCAAGATAATAATATCTCCATAGTCCTCCTTGAAGTCCGTGCGCATCAACTTCTTGGGCATCTTCTTAACGGACGGTCTAGGCTTGTCTAGCCAAGATTTGTTAAGGTTGGCAGCACAAAGACCAGGATTTTTGTCATATAACTTCTGAGCATCTTCCTTGGTCTTGTAGACAGTTTTAGGATATGCCGGAATGCCGAAGGCTTCCTGAATGGCCACCTCTGTCAGATGTGCCAACACTCTCCCATCAGGCGCCACAATCCGCCTTGACTCAGCATCATAGTGAAGTGCACACTCCACCATCAGTTCAGCACAACAAAGTGCAGGCTGGAATCCGGCAGCTTGAAATATGCCATTTCTCACTATCCTTCTAGCTGCAGGCGTTGGTAAGGGTCCGTTGTGTCCATATATCCTCTTTTTAAATTCCACGAGATCGATGTGGCGATCAGTGTCTGATCGATGTGGCCAAGATCTGTGTCTGAGACATTTTTCCATTTAGACTTTATTCTGGTCTCTGGCTGCGATCCTTTACTTGCAAACTTCATCTGTGCCTGCCTGGATATTTCTCCTTGATCGATCGGCAGCCTGCAAGCACAAAATACTTAACATTAATACAATATTATTTAAGAATTAATGAATTTTGGGGTATAGCTTGGACAAATCGCACTTTCAGCCTTATTAAATTAAAATTTCTGTCAAAAAGCAAGCTGAAAGTAATTAAATTCGCCTATCATGAATGAAATTCGTGTCGGAAACGAAGTAGAAGATAGAAACACAGTGCAAATACGTTGTCGATTAACTTCCAAACCTCAAAGATCGCGTTGTGGCTGCAAATGAATTTAAAAATTCAGAAAATATGCCAGTAGAAGTGCGCCAATATGCTGGAAGTACGATTTTAGCAAAGAAATAAATTACTTCTCTCAAAAATCACGCCTGTCAATAAGAAAATGCTATCTTGATTCTCACAATAATGAATTTCTCCTTCGCGAATGATTTCCTGAAGATTCGAGAGAGATAGTTGCTTCTCAGCCGGAATTTGTGAAGAAATGAGTTGCTGAAACTCATTTTATGGCTGAGAAGTGCGATTTTCTTCAAGGCATTGCTTTCTTTCTTTTGATTTTCTTCCAATTTTTAGAAACGTTTTCTCCTCGGATTAGCAAACTTCTAATTTCACTTTCAGTTATCGAGGCAAGTTTCTAACTTTCGTCTCTATGCCATCTCTGCTGAGATTTTCGAATTTTCTCAAGGAAAATTGACTAAATTAATTGTCCAAAATTATTTTTCCAACGTATTCTAAATCCTCCGAACATGGCAAAGTTTAAATTTATCTAAGGCAGACTAGTTTAATCTTCCAAATAATCTCCGGATTTTGAATTTTTAATTAAAATTCCCTAAGTGTCAGGGAAATAATTAAAAATATTAAAATATTAAATTCCAACCCGTTTAACTTTGATACATGGCTAATTTCTTTTGTCCGAGGCAAAATATCTCTTTTCAAATTGTCTGCCTAGCCAAAATATGCTCAATAGCTCATCTGCCAAATTTTAATTCTCTAGGCGGAGTTCTGACCTTTCTGGACATTTTTATTTTAGCCGAACGATTCATCTTCTGGGTTGGGCGAACCTGGAGACCTCTGCCACTTTGCCATTTTTTTACTAGCGCTTTAGGAATTTTCCCAGCTGAGAGGGGCGGACTTCATGTTTGCTCTGCCAAGCACTCTTCATTTTGTGCCAAAAAATTTCACTCAGTTGTGCTGGGGCGTGATTTTTATGCCGGCCAAAACCTCTTCTACTTCTAGACATTTCTCCATTTTTCATGCCTTAGGATAATTTTCTCTTCAAGAGTTGGGCGAATGTCTTATAATTCCTTGCCTATGGCGTATTTTATCATCCATTGGTCTTAGATTTTCCTTGCCATGGCGAATTTTATTTGTGCCTTGTCCAACGGAAAATTTCACTTGTTTCCATCATTTAATTCAATTTTCAATGAATTATCTTGCAATTTTACCCCTTTCCAAACACCTTGGAGCGCACCCCTTCATGTTTTACCCTTCTCCACACTTCTTGGGGCGGACTTCATGTTCTTCAGGCCATTTTCTCTAAGGCTGGGCGGACTTTAGCTTCTCCATGCCAATTCCTACCTTGCTGGGCGGACTTTGAGTTCCTTGTGCCAAGGGCGGACTTGGCAACCTTCATGCTCATGGGCGGACTTCAGCCTCTTTGTGCCATGCGCCTCTTCCAAGCATCTTGGGCGGACTTTGGCTTCTTCATGCCAAGGGCGGACTTGGCAACTTTCATGCCATGGGCGGACTTGGAGACCACCTTGCCTATGGCGGACTTGGTGAATTTCTTGCCATTGCCTACCTTTGGCATGCCAAAGGTAGGGCGGACTTTGACTTTTCCATGCCATTCCTCTCTTGAGGGCGCCAGTCTCAGACTTAGGCATTTTTTAAAAATTCTTTGCCAATTTTCAAACTTTTTATATTTTGCCTTGATTTTCTTGATTTCTGGAGACGTGTTGATTTTTTGCTCTGTGGGATCCAAAAATAGAAACTTTTTCCCAAAATAGAAACTTTCCAAAAATAGAAAAAGCAAAAAGCATCCCTAAAAAATAGGAACTCCAGAATGGCCTAAAAATGCCAAAAATAAAAAAAGCAAAAAGCAAAAAAGCAGAATCCCTAAAAAATAGGAAGTGTCAGAAACGACCGAAAGCAATGGCGATCTTCGTCTACCGGGTCTTCTAAGCACTTCTATGACGTTAAGGCCCAAAAACGGGTTCAAAATCTCAACTTAGTCGGACTTAACTCTCAAAATTTATCCAAATTCAAGACTCTCAGAGACGTTGCGCGGAAGGCGGAACCAAACTTGGGGGTCCCCATTTGCGATGGGGCGATGTGTGAAATAGGTCACAACACAACACTATTAAAGTTTTAATCATCAAATGGATCCTCTAAATCATCTATATCAAAGTCATTGTCAACATTGACATTAGATGAAGTAGGAAGACTAGATGAATCACAAGTAGTGACAATGGCACTGTCACTAGCAGTAGTATTGTGCCCATGCTCTTGTTGGATATCGGACTCCTCATATGCAACATGGTGGGAAGTGGAAGCATCCAAGTCAGTATCCTCTAGCCCTATATCCTACAACTTCGTCTCCCCTTCCTTGTAGTCACGTTGTTTGTGTGGAAGGAGACGCAAGTTGGAATGCACATATACTAAGTTCTCCGCTCTTTTCGAGAGCAATTTATTGCGCTTTACTGAGTGGATGAAAGAATATGTGCTCCAATTCCTCTCAGATGCGGATGAACTAGCAACCTATGAAGACAAAGTAAACAATTAAAAAATTTAAAATTATAAATGAAATTATGAAACTTTTAAATTTTAAAAGTAAAACTAAAATATGAAAATTTATTAAACTTACTTGTGATAAAACTTTGATTGCAAGGGGCTGCAAATTTTGGAAGTATTGTCCATGGAAGTACCACCAACTATGAGCATCCTTTAAGAACCTATCACGAGAAGCATCACTATCTAGATGATTTGAGTGCACAAAATCAGTGAACTCATTCGTGATTACAGATCGCAAATCTTGGTTAGGGAAGAGTCTCGTAAATGTTGCCTTGTACCCTTCAGCCACTTCTAAATCTCTATGTGGAGGAAGCCTTCTTGGCTGTGAAAGAAGCTAACTACTGTAGTATTTTGGAGTCAGTGCAAAGGCAAGAAGGTGTAATGGAGTTGTCATTTTGTTCCATCTTTCTTCAACAATTGTTTGCACTTGTTTGAAGAAAGTCTCTTCAAGGTCTTGCTCTCTTGCATTTATGGTGCACTTGATCTTCTCAAGCATTGAGTCTATACCATCATATATTTCTCCAATGCATGGCTTGTCCATGTCAGTATAGAGAATCATACTCAAAATGGGCTCGGTGAAGCTAAGGAGATACTCCGCACGATCCCACCATGAGTCATCTAATATCATGCTCTTAATTTTCGTTGCTCTTTCAATGCCGCTTTGCCTCCATATAGACCAATTGTTGCTAATCACCATGCTAGCAAGTGCCTCTTTAACTTTCACAAGTCGTCTCAAGACGATTGTATTAAGAGGCAAAGCGGGTCTCTGCAACCTATTGCATATTAAAAATAATAATTAGAATTTAAAAATAAACTTTAAAGAAGAATTTAAATTAGAATGCACAATCAAATTATGAAAATCAGAAAATGACAAATGTAAATATTACTTCACTTACCTTCAATAGCTCCAATTTTGAAAATGATCTAAAGATGCTTTGAGACAAGTGATGGTTGGTGATGAACATCTGAATGTCCTCAGCCTCAGCATACAATTCTTTGATCCATGCAATTTTATTCCCAATCTTTTGCATCATAAGATTGAGTGAAAGGACCGCACAAGGTGTCCAAAAGATATGTGAATATCCTTCCTCAACCAACAACTCTGCTACTCTACAATTCTTAGCGTTGTCCGTTACAACTTGAACAACATTGTGGGGTCCCACTTGCTCAATGGCTGCAATGAGAATACTAGCAATAAATTCTCCATCTTTTACTTGGCCCTCACAATCCACGGCTTTCAAAAACATTGCCCCTTTAGGGCACACCAATATGACATTGATCAAAGGCCGATTTTTTGAGTCCTTCCAACCATCCGAAACAATGGACACACCTGTCTCAACCCATGAATCTCTTATAGGCTTCAATGCATCTTCAACCAACTCAACCTCCTTTTCCAATAAAGTGTTGTGCACCTTCTCATAACTCGGGCCCTTGTACCCTTTTGGAGCTTCATTAACCGTTCTCAACATCTCTTTCCAATATGGAGAACGAACAACATTAAAAGCTAATCCATTGGCATATAGGCATCTTGCTACACATTGGTCGGCAAGGGCTCTACTCTCATTTTGAAATGCAAGTTCCAAAAGCCCCTTGGATCTCTTGTTTGCAATAGGTTGTGCACTTCGAGCTTGAAGATCCGGAATGGCAATAAATGGGTGGTCTTCTACCACAATATTGGGATTGGATGGGTGTTGCATTCCCTTTGATTTTCTTTTAAACAAAGGGTGATTTTCTTTTTGGGCTTCCCGTTGATCTGCTGCATCTTGCTACATAATGTATTTTGCAACTGTCTCAGGTAGAATAGGTTCATCTTTTTTTCCAGGGCAAGACGTGATGCCTTTTCCACTCATGCCACACAAATGTGCTTTCACCCTATGGTATGAACTAGTATATGTAACGTCACACCCATTGCATTTCCAAACATAACCGCCACCACCTGGAATCTGTTTTATCATCTCAACATACTTCCATAGAGGAGAATTAGAATTTGTTTTGAACTTTGAGTTTGGTTTAGCTACGGAGCTAGAGGTAGAACCCATTGACATTGTGATTCCTATGGCAATTTGTTTTGCAAACAACACATTCAAAATTTGAATGAAAACAAAATATTGATTTATAAAACCTAGCTCTTTTGAATCTTGCATACATTCATAGAAGAATGGAAAGGAAAAACATATATAAATCATAAAATGAAACAAAACAAAGTTTCTAGTTTGTAAAATGTAAAACAAAAAAATGGATGAAAAAACTCAAAAAAAAGTAAGAAATACTTACCTCTTTGCAAAAATATCCTTCAACAATCTTTGTGGCAGCCAATAAACACTTGCAAATCTATAAGAATGGCAATGCAATCGTTTGTAGAAGCTTCAATGATCAATCTTCAACTCCTTTTATCAACCCAACAAGCAAAAATAAGAACTCAGCCTCTTGGAATGAAATTGCTTGTTTGCAAAACAAATGAATAAAAATGATGTAGTTTAGGTGTTTAAAGTGTTTTAGAGGTCACTTTTAGGGTTCCCTTGGACGTGGGTCAAAGTCAAACTGCAGAAATAAATTTAAAAATGTAACAAAAAAAATGCTTTTTAGGTGTCCAAACACGTTGGTTCGACTTGGGTTCGCCTTGGGTTTGCCCGGGTTCTTCACCGGCGAACCAGGACTCCAAATACCGAACCCTGGTCGAACCCATAGAGGGACCGAACCAAAACCCTGAGCCAAGGAGCCGAACACGGTAACTTCGATTTTTAATAATGGTATTTTGTTCAAGTTAACAAAGTTTTGATAAAAACTGACTCTTTGACCAAACATTATATAATTAATTTGAATCAACTTTCTTGACTTCAACTATTTCAATTTTCATAAAGTTCAATTATATAGACTTCATATAAAAAATTCTAGACTTATATTAAAAAAAACAAAATACTAATATTCCTAGTATAATTTCAAGCCAAACTTGGGATATTCATGCTTCACCCACTGCCTTTCCCAACAGCTTTTAAACTGCTGCAAGAAAATCAGGGTAACACCTCACACCAGCAATATTGGCTCAAAGGGATACATAATTGACCAGGAAAATTATTGATTCATCTCACACCTTTCAAGCACTTTTAATGCATCTAGCACCAAGCTGAAATCTTCTATTTGGGTGATGCAATTTGACTTCTGCTCAGATTTATACAAGTTTACATACTATATAGTGATCCTATTATTTTGGATACATAATCCCAACCCAACCATAGTTGCAAAACTCATCAAGTACTCATGAGCCCAAACCCTAAATGAGCACTTGCCATAAAAACTCAAGTTCAAGTTATCAGCAAAAATTGCTGAAAGTTTTTCCCATTTGCGAGCCAAACTTGCAGGGAAAATTGACATTGACTTGCAGCCAGGTCAAAAAAAATTGACCTAACATAAAAAGCAAATTTTGCGAGATTTTTTTCATGTTTTACGACTTCTTTTTTGGGCATTGAATAAAATTTCAATTGGTTTGTGCTGAGTGTTGAGGCTGGTCAACAGGTAGCAGCATCGAAACAGTGAATCACAAGCTAAGGTTACAGCATGTTATGGGTTACAGCCAGTCACTGGTCTGGGTATGTGGCTGTGCATTATTGTTTCTGTATCAACCGCATAATTTCACTGTGGGTCTGTTATATTTTGAAGTTTACACTTTAATCTTCAAAAAATTTAATCAAAACTTTGAAACTTTGATTAAATTGTTTCATTATAACTTTTTTCCTTTGCCTCAGGCTCCTATTACAGATAATGCAGCTTTACCATCCAGTACCACAACACCCACATAGTAGCAATAAACTTTTCTGAGCTTTAGTCATAGAAAAAATATATGAATTTGTAATTTTTATCGATATTTAAACACAGTTTTGGGTTTATGATGTTGATTGAACTCTAATTTGATCTATATATAAAGAAAATAAATAATATGTTCCATAAATTCAGTAATATGCATTTTTTTGAATAATATTTTTAAAGATTTATGAAATTTTCAATGTTCAATAAATCTGCCCAAGTTTTTGCAATTTTGGGTCAGGAGAGAAATTGCTGAGTCTGATTTTTCATCTATGATCCCAACAGCCCAACTAATTCTCTAACTCAAACATATTCTATGTAGGTGTGAAAACAATCAACCAACAAACTTACAAAGATAGATAATAGGTTCATTTAAACCTATGCTTTAACAATTTATAATTATTAAATCCCATCTCCTAACAATATTTAGTTATTTCACACACCACTAGACTCTGGTGCAAAACATATTCCTAACGAGCATTTCATGAAAATGGAGATTCTGAACGGTTAGATGTGAATATTATACATATGGTTCCATGACTTCATTCAACTTGGACACTGTAAAGCAGTAAAACAGATTTTCATGCATGTAAAAGGGACACAAGATGCTGGGCTACAGTTTGAATGGAATAAAGAGATCAAATTGACATGTTATTCAAAACAAATTTGGCAGGTTGCATAGAAAATAAAAATTTACTTCAACGCTTGTTTTAGCATTAATCGGTGACTATTTCATAAAGCAGTAAAAAACAACTCAAAGTTGCTTTATCATTCACTGAACTGCAGTCAGTGCAACATGTAAAGCGATGTTCAGACAGATGATCATTTTAATATGTACCAGAATCACTCTGCTTCTTTATTATGTGATCACTGGAATGTATTAATATTGGCAAAGAATCCAGTTTTCCATGCAAGGACAAAGCAATTTGACATTGTCGGAATTGCATTTTAGAGCTTTTGAATAGCAAAAAATATACTCAATTAATTGTGCAACTTGGGAGCAATTTATTTACAGATTTACCAGAGCACTTAGCAGAAATAAGTTTTGAATGTTTGGAAATATGCTTAGTATTCAGATTTTTGGACAAAATGGGAGGTCATCAAAAACAGTAGTCATCATTAATATTAAGGCATTTTTTTATTATTTAATAAACAAATAAGGATGTTACATCGGCTGAACAACAGGATTACAAGAAAAATATGTCCTTATAAAAGAAAAGAAAGAAAGCGCCTGAGCATGAGTCCCTGAGGGATAGGAGTTGACATCTTTATGCAACCACTCCAAATTAGTTTGACAGGAAAAGTCAAATCTTGCTTAAAAGTCTCAAATTTTGTGAGCTACGTAAAGAAGCACACTCCATAGAGGTTGCTTTACACTTTTCCTTCTATTAGAAGTTAAAAGTGGAGAACTGAATTTCCTGCCATAATTGTTTATATAGCCGACCCTGGTCATTCAAGAATCCCCTAAAAATGGACCTTGACAAGAGATAGGCAATAATAAAGATATACAATTCATCCTGTAATCAGGCCCAAAAAGTCCTTGCTGCAGAACATTTCCACAAGACAAGCAATTCATCTCTCCCTAACACAATAAAAAATGAATCTCAAATATAAATTTCCTATGCCCTTGTCTTTCAATTCTTGATGAAGCACTAGCCATCCAAAAATGATGTTTCAAAGATGCCCTTCAATCCTGGATGGTTGAAATGTATTTGCCATCATACTACCCACCGCTTATTCAAATGTGGGGTAACAGCAGAATTATGCCTCAATTGATCACGCATGCATTTTGTCACATTATTGTAAATAGGACTCTCCTTATTCAGCTTCCAGACTCTCCTTATTCAGCTTCCAATCCATCCAGTAGGGACATGATCCTTGTGAATTTTCAGGGACATCATCAGGGACATTGAAAGGTTGGTTTGTCCACCTTACTCATCAATTGACCTCTATTTAGGTCTCATAATGTGTGCCACTGTGGTAACTTATGGTTCCAATTATTTCTGCAACTAAAAAGACCTTTTCATTACCAAAAATTTGCCTGCAAAAAATAGTTGAAGTCCAAGATGCCCATGTGGGAAATGAGGCAAGATCCAATGCATCTCATGGATCCTCAAACTGCCAATGGAGGAAGTCAGACTGATTTCCAAGAAGCCCAAATTATCTTTAAATTTTGCTTTCATTGGTTCACTGTGGAGAATTGGATGTCAAGAGGAATACCAAAATAGCAAATGATTTCACTTGATTTTATTAGCTCCATCTCTGGTTAAGCCATGCCAAAGGCTCATCTTGCTCAATGTATGAAATTTCTACTATTTTACTCACCACTGCCTTAATTAATAGTTTCTGGATAAGAGTATTACTAGTATAGATATATTTCTATCAAAAAGACGTCAAGGGATATCAATATAATATAAATCGAGGGTTCGGTTTGCGGTTCGGTCAAAAAACAATTTGGAGTTGGGTTTGTTTTGGGTTCGTTAATACAAAAACATATAAAATATATATATTTATAGATGTAA
Organism: Sequoiadendron giganteum; assembly: GCA_007115665.2. Taxonomy (NCBI): domain Eukaryota; kingdom Viridiplantae; phylum Streptophyta; class Pinopsida; order Cupressales; family Cupressaceae; genus Sequoiadendron; species Sequoiadendron giganteum. Next base: position 145,225,172 of record CM021104.1, read on the forward strand.
TATACATATTTTTAATGTAAAATATTATTATATTATATTTATATTATAACATTATATATTAATTTTATTAATATTATATTATATATGAACTTTATTAATTATTTATTAGTATTAACTTTCTTTTATTATTTATTAGTATTAACTTTCTTTTATAATTTTATTATTATATTATAATTAATGATAAAATATTTTATTAATATTGTTACTTGTATAACGTTTATATATTACTAAATATATGTTATATAATAAAATTACATATATCCAACTTTTCTTTAATAAATACATATAGTAAAATAAAAAATGTATCTAATATCCATTAATATAAATATAAATAAAATATAAAAATATGATTGAATATATATCAAAAATATAAAGATACATTAATATAAAATATATAGATATAATATATATTAATATTAATGCAAATACAATTATAACTTTATTAATTCCTAATATTCATATTGATATTAATATATTTAAAAATAATTAAATATATTACTATTATATATTTTAAATAAATTATTAAACTATTAAATGTTATATTAAAAAAAACAATAAACTGTTATGAAAATTGATTGATTGATTATTTGATGATTAAAAAAAAAGAGACATAGTCTCTTTATATAGGGAGACATAGATAATTGAAATAGAAACTTCTAAAATAACTAACAAACAAGATTTGAAGTTATCTAATCTAAAACAGAAATAGAAACAATCTAATAAGGTGACCATTAATATTACAACTAATATTTGAATACCCTCCTGTAATGGTCATCGTACAAACAAAAACTAAGTCTACCCATATTGTGCTAGCCATCAAAATGCATAGTATGTAGACTTTTTTTGCTCAGTTTTCTCTGCCACATGAGCACTTTGCTGAAACGCTTCCTGGTTGGTCTTCTCATCAGCCAACCACTTTCTGCAATACCTCTATATATGACCGATCTTCCCACAATAATGGCAAGAAATAGACTTCTTCTTGGAGTTCTCCTCTGAATCACCTCGTCCTTTCTACTGAGTCGACTGACTTTTGCCAATGTCCTTGGCAGTAAATGCTTGTTCAATATTAGGAGACTCATTGCTGCTCTCAAACTGCTTCCTCCACCTATCCTGCTGCAATAGCTTGTTGCGCAACTCATTGAACTTCAAGTCAACATTGGTGGATGTAATGTTGAGCATTTCGATGAAGTCTCGTAGGAACGTGGCAAACTCTTCAAAGTGATTACCACCATATCCTCCTCTTCCATCGTACGACCAATGGCCTCCAGTTGATCGCGAATATTTTTTATTTTCATCAAGTGCTCTTGCAAAGGCACTTGGTCATCCATCATAATAGAAAAGAGCATATTCTTCAAGAAGAAAGCTCTGCTCTTGTCTGAGGTTTCATGAAGATCTTTCAAATGCTTCCAGACCTCTGCAGCAGACTTACCAGAAGGTATTTCTGGTAACATCTCATCAATGACAAATAATTTGAGAAGCATGATTGCCTCCCTATTACCTCCATCATACTTGTCCCGATCCTTCCCAGCAGAAGTGGGACGAGTTTCTATACCTAGGACAAATGCATCCAGACACCAGTACTCCAAGATGGTAAGCATCCTCTGCTTCCACGTGTTGTAATTCTTTCCATTGAGCCTCTGCGTACTTTCCAACATAACATTGGACAAAGATGCCATCCCTTTCGTTTTCCAAAGCACGAAAAAACAAGGTAACTCTCTGATCAACTTGCAAAGCGCAATATGGGTAGACTTAGTTTTTGTTTGTATGATGACCATTACAAGAGGGTATTAAAATATTAGTTGTAATATTAATGGTCATCTTATTAGATTGTTTCTATTTCTATTTTAGATTAGATAACTTTGAATCTTGTTTGTTAGTTATTTTTGAAGTTTCTATTTCGATTATTTGTCTCTTTATATAGGGAGATACAGATAATCGAAATAAAAACTTCTAAAATAACTAACAAACAAGATTCAAAGTTATCTAATCTAAAACAGAAATAGAAACAATCTAATAAAATGACCATTAATATTACAACTAATATTTTAATATAAACATTTTTAAATTTAATGTTCATTTTAGGTACAAGGTAAAAGCAAAATTAATGACCCAAATATTGAATGGCCACCAATATTCTTCGTTCGAGTTTATGGTTGGATCTTGCAAAAACATTATGGGTTTGGATATATCTAACGCCTCAAATTTCGTAAGCAGTAGTCTAGCTTTGATGAATGGATTCGATGCCCACTTTGGCTACCTCTCATGTCTATCGCAGGCTTGTGGCATCTCGACACTCGCCTTGACAAAGTCCATTATCCACAAGTAAAGTCTTCTTTACAACAGCAAAGGAAATAACATGCACGATTTCCAAAGGAAAACAAAGGGTTTGTTGCAACAACAAAGGAAAACGTTGGAAAATTCGTAACAGATTCACTTGGTTTTGTCCTAGACAAACCCACAATGTTTTTGCAGAACCCAAGTGGAAACCCTCGAGAATCGAACCCGAACCCCGAATCTAGGCCAAACCAGACCGGAACCTGCAGGTTGAAGGGGGCAAACCGATAACTTAGATTTATATTTAAATTATTATTTTGTATTTATACAATTATTAAATATTCTATTATGAAATAATTATTATTAAATTAATATTAGCATGATAATAAGTGGGGTGACACAAGCATCATCGTGATGTCATGAGGGTTCTATTTGTATGCTACGATTCTATTGGAATTTATTAGGATGCAAGGACAAGAACAATTCAAATGATAGACAAGACTCATCTTAACATCATTTTTTTAGTGGGTTTATGGAGGCCCAAAGTGTTTAGCCCACCACTTCAAGAATTGTTGGCAAAATCTAGTGTGATCTATCTGTATGTGATGTTCAGCAACTTTGATTGGCTTTATATGATGCCATTTCTCTATGGATATAATTGCAAGTATGAAAATGGCAAACGCTTCAAACAACAAAATGGTAAAAGGAGAAAAAAGAGCCAAGGAGGTAGCAAAGAAAAAAGATAACAAGGAACATCACGGGTGGCAAAGACAATGCAAACAAGGTGGCAGAGAATTTTGCAGAGTACCTGGAGAAGGAAATAAAAACCCTGAGTTGCAGATTTGAATTCTATGGATGTGGATTATGGCTAAGGACATGGTCAGTGAGTTGTGTTGGTATCCAAGAGGAGATGGGCTCTCCCATCCTCAACCTTAGTCAATCCATCAACAAGAGAAATATTTTCAATTTGGCATAGTCACACAACTATGCATCCATGTTATCCACTGTATTTTTATTTTTAATATTTAAATTTTGTTATTTAATATTAGAATTTACTATATATTTAATACATAGTTTTAATTAATTAATTAACGAATACTATAAAATAGCTTAAAAATTTAAACTATTTTATACTATATTAGTATATTGCTTATTAAACTATACATTAATAGTTATATATAAAATTATAAATTAAAAATAATATTAAATTTAAAAGTTATAAATTAAAAACTTGTATAATTATACAACATTATTAAATATAAATAATTTATTTTTTGATTTGTAATGTATATATTTAATATTTAATATGTATATAATAAATTAATATATTTAGCCTGTTAAGGGGTCAAGTTGGGCTAAACCAACTGAAAAGCTTGCAGTGGTGGTTAGATGGTAAAAGCCAAGGGAAGGTTAGTGGAAAATTAATTTTGATGGAGCATCAAAAGGGAATCCTGGACCATCAGGTGCAGGATTCATCATCCAAGACTGGGAAGGGATGTAACAGCTCTGGGTGCGAAGAAGCTATTGGAGGGCACGAATAACATAGCTGCATTGTTAGCGATTAAACTTGGAAAAAAATTGGGAGCATCCAAAATACACCTAGAAGGTGATTCACTAATCATTGTGCAAGCAATAATGAACGGGGAAATAGGAGCATGGCACATTCAGAATACAATTGCAAAAATCAGAGAAGAATTAAATACATGTGATGATTTTGTTGTTAGTCACATAAGGAGGGAAGGCAATTCGGAGGCCCACATTTTGTCGAATTGGACCATTACATTTAGTGAGATTGGTGAACTACGAATTGAAGACTTGAGAAATGTGATTATAGTGGATTAAGTTAGGAAGATGGCAAGGACGATGCATTTATGAAGGGATGATCGCGGGCAGGTTGAAGTGAGTGGACATGATTGGAGGAGCGATGAGGATGAGAGCAGTGGCAACCTCAACACGAAGAGCAATTAAGATTGGTATGTGCGAAGATAAGATTTTTACTACAACTAGACCCTCGATTAACGGAGATAATTATAGAGGTTGGCGTGGTGAAGAAGAAAGACAGAAAGTGTGGCGGTGGAGGTGGTGTATCTGCAGCAATTTTCAAATGGAGGCTAACTTCACGCTTCGTTCGAGGAGGCAATTAAACCCATTTTACTCAGACAGGAGGTTGGTACAAAGCGTGAGGATGATTCTAAGGAAATCATTTGGAAACCTGAGGCATAGATACAAAACCAACATGGATGTATATTCTTTGATTATTGCATGGGGTCTAGACTTAGGCGGATCGACAAGCACAGTGAGAGAAGTGATGGAGATGATTGTGTATAAAGATTTCTTGGAAGGTTTAGAATCAATACTTGAATGGTTTGTTCCAAGTGAAGGCTTGGAAAATGTGGAATTGGAAGGAGCAGAAGGATGCGTCCCTTTTGTGCGAAGGCTTGAGGATGGGATTAAAAATCATAGCACAGAAGAAGCAAGACTGGGTTGGAAAGCATTGAAGCTCTTTATAGAGCTGATGAAAGTGGAAGCCGTCATTGCAAAAGCGAAAGAACAAGCGAAAGAGGAGATAGAACGAATTAAAGCATAGGTGGAAGCAAAGATAGGGCGCAAGGGAGCTAAAGGAAAGAAGGCGAGGAAGCTGAAGAAGAAAGCAAAAAGGAGAGTTGGTTAGAAAACAGGTAGCAGTAGTTGAAATAGGAGTTCTTGTAGGTCTTTTGCAGAATTAACATATGAGTAGTAGTTTTTCGTTGGCTTTTTGGGAGTTGAACCCTGGTAATTTTGTTTTGTGATATCAGTACAAAGGGTGAAGACTATTTGAAAATCTTTTGGTAGTTTGTAAGGCAAATACAGATGGCTATGGGACTGGTTTTAATTGGGTAGGGTTTCTTTTTCAGTTATGTTGCATGTTAGACTGTGGTAGTTGATGAAATTTTTTGGATGGTTGATGCAAACAATGAAGCAAATGATGTATTTTTATTTTTATGCAATAAAAAATAACCTGTTACCGATCAAAAAAATAAAATAAATTAATATATTTAATTTTTAATATATATATTTATGATTTTTATCTGTTTTTTGTACGGACGTACCCAAACCCTCGCAAAAAACTTGTCGTACTACCATACCATAACCACATACCCAATTCCGATTCGGCAACTTAGCCTTGTATATTAATTAAATATATAATTAATAACTAATAAGTTTATTTATATAGAAATAATGTAAACAAAATAATTTAAACGCTTAATGGCAAAGAAATTCCTCTAATATTCCACCTGCCTCTACAATCCAAGGACACCTGTGTGAATCCCATAAAAGCAATGAGCTAGAGGGCAATGTTGTCAAATGGTACTTTGTAAATGTATGGGATTTGCAAGTGTTTTATTCATGTTGAACCTTGCGGAGGGCTGTGAAACAATGTCGCCATGGATTTGTGAAAAAGGATTTGAAAAACATGTAGTCTCAATCTATCTTGTCATAAGGTTTAACAAAGTATCTTCAGAAGAAAAAAAAATGACTAGTATCAAATACAAGCCAATAAACAAAGTCTTGGTCCCACTATATTTAACTACCTAATTTGACATGTAAATGGCTGTCAAATTTATATAAGGCATTTTTTTGTGTACAAAAGCATGCCATTACAAAAATCCCTTCTATTTAATTTATTAGTAATTACTAATTAACCCCTTAACATACTATAATTTATTTACTAATTGACATGTAAATGGCCTGAGTGTGTTCACAAAAACCCCATAACATAAATTTCATGGCCATTTACACTTCAAATTAATTAGTGACTAAATATAGTGGGACCAAAACTGGGCTTATTGGCTTGGATTTGATACTAGTCAAAAAGTTCTTTCACTTAAGGTACTTCAATAAACCTTATGACAAGACAGAATGGGACTTACAGGTTTTTTGAATCCCTTTTCCACAATGCATTGGCAACACTGTTTCACAGCCCTCTGCAAGGGTCAACATGAATAAAACACTCTCAAATCCCATACATTTGCAAAGGTCCATCTGGCAGCATTGCCCTCTAGTTCCTTTCTTTTATGTGATTCGCACAGATGATCCTGGATTGTAGAGGCAGGTAGAATATCAGAGGAATTTCTTTGCCAGGTGGTAGCCAGTTCCTCAATGCGCACCTTGTTGATAATTCAGCCTAACTCAAGAAGTTAATAATGATCAGTTGACAACACAAAGCATTGCAACATTTTTGTTCCCACTTCAAAATTTGTGTCAATTAAGAATAATTTAATGTCATATATACTTCAGATTTTTCATTATGATGTAATTAGGTGTAGTAATATCTTCACATAATTGACCCCATTCACATCAGAAATAAGAAATGTTGGGTCATAAATATCCAGTATTCTTCTAAATGTTTTATTAGACATTGTCTATCATTTAAGTTCTTATGTTTTTAACAAATCTTGCCCACAACTATTAAATTCTGACAAAATATTAAAACTGATCACAGGGAGATTTCTGATTAGACAAAGATATTGCTTTCTCATTCTTATAAAACACAAACTTCGAGATAAATATCAAGTTACTATAAATGATTCCCTTCGCCAGAATGGTGGTTTTGTTGACATAGTTGTTGAGTAGGTTAAGCAAGGCATTAAAGCTCTATTGAATGGAACTCATGAAAGCTTAAGAATATTGAAGTCTGGAGGATGCTTGTTTGTCAAGCATGACAGACAGTCCTTGAGGAAAACCAATAATGCACATGCAGACAACAGTGCTTCCAGCTTTGTTTCGGTCTTTGCAAGATACTTCACAATGTGCCATTGAAAATTAAAATGCTTCAACTGTACTGCCACATTAAACTTCTGGTAATTATACTAAACTCACTCCACACATGCATGTACATAAGTATATATGACATTTCCCAGTTTCCACAATTCTTTTTGTTACAACTTCTGTCCTATTTCACACAGCTTGCATTTCATATTTTATTATCTTTCTTCATGAACCACCTCTAAATTTTAAAATGCTGCTCAGTATGCAGGTCAATTAGAGCCAAAGGTATCTTATGAGCTGCTAGATTGAGCAAATTTTACTTAAGTATTTTCATACTGTACCATTTTTTGTTCATTTACTGACCTTAACTGCTAATATTACACATATTGCTAGTTATAATTAAAGCAAACACTGTTGTCCATGGGAAAGCAAGCATACGCTAACTAACCTAAGAAGCAACAAAAGCCATCTCCCCTCTTGCCACCTTGGCACTGCCCGGTTCAATATTATGAATTAAATTGCCTAAAAGGCTATGCCCTTAACAGTACAGTAAACATGGTGTGGGCATCATGGCAAAGAATTTTCAAAAACTAATACAAGTCACATGCAGTGGAGAAAAGGAATTTTGCAATGGAAAAAGGAGGCCAAACACAAGGAAAGGGGATTTGCAATTGAAAGAAGATGCAAACAGCAAGCAATGTTTTTGAGTTAAAATAGGAAGGAGGACAACAAGGACAAGGTACTCAAATTTTCATCCTGTCATAAAGGACTAAAGATCTTTGGATATAAATCCATAAAATTCTAACTTGTAAATATTCATGAGGACGCACAAAGGTTTGATAGTAGATATTAAAGATCCTGGCTTAGATTTTGCTTTTGTATCTTTGATGCATCAACATATGTGCCAATGTCTTCTACAACACCAGCCTCACCTGCTCAACTAACATCAACACCACTTGATTTGTTTATGAGACATATGATAAGCTGGGCCTTGATAATTATTGATCTAGATCACTTATCTCCAGAGAACGCAAATTTATTAAGGCTATAGTTTATTAGTTGTTTCAACTTTTAATTCATTTTCCATTAAACCATTTTGTATGATGTTAGTCCATTATGAAATGAAAAATTAATCTAATTACTGCTAAACATTTAATTGTTAAAATCTCAGATTTGTAATATTTCAGGCACAAACATGTATGCAAGCGACATCCATAAAATTTCTATATTTTCAATAATTGTATTTGTATAACATTTCTATTTTGAAAATCAGAATTTCTTATCATTGATGTTTCAAGACACTTAGGAGGTTAATATAAGAGCAAGAAAGTAATTATATTAAAGTTCATGAATAACCAATATATATCAACGGAATTCAAAAGAATAGAGATAAGTGAGAAAGAAGGAAATAAAGAAATTATTTTAGTGTCAACAGGACTGGAACATGCAATAGTTACAATAGCAAAGAATTAGGACAGAAAGGTAGCCGTAGATTTGAAGCAAATAAGTAATACAAGACAAGCAGGAAAACAAAGAAATAGACACATGAGGGTTAACCTAAAAACCTAAAAAAGATAACCCACCAACAAGTATAAGTATAATACATGTGCAAGGAGAAGACCCCGCAAGCAGTCGAAGCAGATTAAGCTTACCCAAACAGGTAACAAAAATCATCGTCTGTATTTTCGTACACATTGAAGGAGCCAACACGATTATCATCTATCACTGTAGTAGTGCACTTTCAAAGTCTATGAATGCTCATCGAGGAAAGTCCAAGGCTAAGGGGTTTGGGCTAGGCAATTCTGGGAGGCAATAGATTCTACATAAGACCTCCCCTGGCACTCAAGACTGAAGAACTGCTAGTGACAAAAAAGGAATTGGTAAGGTGAGCTTGGCCTTGAGATATGTGTTGTGAGAGATGAGTGTTAGAGGGTCTCCTGTCTCAAGAAGATATAGAGCCACAACCATTAGAATGAGAGCTAGGGTGCTGACGAGTCTTGGTCATAGTAGACTGCAAAGTGAGCAATGCCTCACAGATTTGTCTCCATCTGTACAAGAATCAATAGTATCTAGAGGGCACTTAAATCCTTCAACATCGGCGATGAGCTGAAAAAGGAAGTAATCAATATGGTACATCTTGGACCTTCACAGAGAAATCTATGCCTGACATTGATTATCTCAGAAAGAAAAAGAGGCAAGCATCTCTAATCAGAGTAGCAGAAGATGAATAAAGAACCACTATATATATATATATATATATATATCACAACCAAATGATTCTTTAAAATCATGAAAACCCTTTTTTCTGAGAGACATCTCCATCCACCCCCCTGCTGAACAAATGGTTTCTGACACTTCTTTGGAGGTGGGGACATCATTCTGCATAGGAGTGGCCATAGCTGGGAAGCTATTGTGCAGGCCAGAGTTGGTGTACCATGTCATACATTAGTTTTTCCTGCTGGATATTTGCATGGGTATTGTACTGAGGTGAAGTATGCTTATGTGGTCTCACTGACTGCATGCAATTGTAAATGATTACTTATTATATAATGAAGGGAAGCATGAATTGTTGCATACAAAAATTAAAGTGATGAGTGCAGAAGTGTAGGGATCATTGCAATTGCATGGATTTTTTTTTTTTTTTTATTTTACTGAATTTCTACAATTTAATAATTTGTATAATACAATAATATATATTTATTAATTACTAAGCTGCCAGTTCGCATACGGGTACGAGTACGGTGGTGCAGAATTTTTTTTCCTTTGGTAAGGGTACGGGAATATATATATATAAACATTTTCGAAATTATAAATTTAATTATAAGAAAAATGATACTAATTAAACATAAACATAATTGCCAATAAATAGAATATTTAAATGCCTCGTACAATCATATTCATAATTTGCAAAAATGTAAATACTCAAGTCTCAAAATGTCATTACACAATGAAAATTCAAATTACAATCAATATTTAGTAGTCTTCGTATTCGTCTTCATCAAAAGCATCAAGGTCCTAGTCAACACTTGGTTCAATTTCATTTGATTCACAATCAATTGGATTGCCACCCCCACTAGGTGTGTCAAGTGCAGCAGTTGCCTCATCTATAGAAGCTAAGGCAAGTTGTGCAACTGTAGCATCTAAATCAGCACATTCAAGGGTTAGATCCCAATTCTTTGTCACACCCTCAGTGTATTCAAGATTCTTATGTGACAAGAGAAGAAGGTTGGAGTGTATATAGACCAAATCCTTTGCTTTTTTTGCAACCAAACGGTTGCGCTTGACCAAGTGGATGAAGGTGTATGTACTCGAATTCCACTCAGCTGAAGAACTTGCAACCTGTTGAGTTTGCATACAACATTTAGTATTAAATATTATAAATTCAAAGTTTTAAATATAAATTATAAAATTATATTATTATAAAATAAAAATATAATATATAGCATAATAGCATCGAATGAAAAACGAAAAAAATAAATAAATAAAAAGATACATACTTAGGAGAGTATTTTAATTGCAAGAGGCTGCAAGTAAATGGAACCTTGACCACGTAGATACCACCACTTGTCAGCATTTTTCCTATATTTGTCTAGAAGAGCGGAAACATCATGATGTTTTGAAGATATGAAGTGGCCAAACTCACTCAAGATAGTACTTTGGATATCTTCATCTGAAAATGTCTTTTTGAATGCAGCCTTATAGCCAGAAACAACCTCCCTGCCACTATATGGTGGCACCCTCCTCGGCAATGAAAGTACCTCTTTGCTTTAATACTTTGGTGACAAAGCAAATGCTAAGAGATGTAAAGGGGTGGTCATCTTGTTCCAAAGGTCAACAATAATCTTTTGCACAGTTTTGAAAAATGTTTCCATTGGGTCAAGTTCCTTAGCATCTATTATTGATCTTATTTTCTCCACCATGGAATCCATCCCATCATAAATTTCACCCAAACATGGGTGATCAATATCAACATACCTAATCATGCTCATGATGGGCTTGGTGAAATTCAAAACATATTCTACACGAGCCCACCACTCATCATCTAAGATCAATGCTTTTACTTTTTGGGCTCTTTATGTGCTTGATTGCCTCCATACATTCCACAAGTTGTTGATGACCATAGAACTCAAGGCCTCTCACACCTTCACAAGTACTCTTAGGACAATTGTGTGAGATGTAAATTGAGTTTTGGCAACCTAACATGGTATAAAAAATACATGTCATAAATCAACAATGAAAAAATAAAATTTAAAACTTAAAAATTATATTAAAAAATCAAATTTAAATTACCTTCAACTTGGAGAAGGTCTTGAAGATGCCTTGTGACATATGATGATAGGTCACAAACATTTGGATCCCCTCGCCCTCTGCGTAGATTTGTTTGACCCACTCAATTTGTGTGCCAATCTTTTGCAACATCAAATTAAGTGAGTGAACTACACATGTTGTCCAAAAAATGTGACTATATGTACCCTGCACTATTGATCCAACTGCCCTACAATTTTTAGCGCTGTCCATTATGACTTGGACAACATTTTTAAACCCCACCGTTTCAATGAATTCTATGAGGATATTAGCAATAAAACTTGCATCTTTTATTTGCCCCTCACAATCAATTGCCTTCAAAAACATCACCCCTTTAGGGGACACTACTATAACATTGATCAATGGTCTATTTTTGCAATCTTTCCATCCATCAAAAATGATGGACACACTTGTTTTGAGCCATGTATCCTTGATTACTCTCAATGATGCCTCTACGGAAGCTTTCTCCTTCGCCAATAAGGTGGTTCATACCTTTTCATACCTAGGACTAACGTAATCAGAAGTTGTATTGGAAATGGCCGTCACCATTTCCTGCCAATAAGGTGATCTAACGAGGTTCAAAGGAAGCCCATTATGCAATGAGCAATGCTCTAATCTGCAATCTCCCTTGCTTCATTTATGAAGGCATTCTCCAATGGGCCTCTTTATTGTGAAATTGAAACAGTCTCATTCAGAAAATGGTGGCATTTGCATGAAAGGATGTGGACCAGCCGGTTGTGATAAGCCACTAGGTCTTTGCAAGCTTCTCTTGGCAAGAGGATGTGCAATAGCCTTTGATTTATTACATGTCATGTCAACTTCCTCTTGTTCTTTAATATAAGCCAATATTTGGTGTTTTGGCAACCCTTTTTTATTTGGCCCAAAGCAAAATTTTATTCCTCGTAAAGGAATAGCGCATAAGTGAGCTTTCACTTGAAAGTACGAGTTCTTATATTGAGTTCCACATTGGCTACAACGCCAAACATAACCCCCACCACTGAGAATTTGTTGAATCATTGTCGTATGTTGCCAAAGAGGTGACAATGAAATTTCAATTAACTCTCTGCATCTAGGCCAACTGAATTAGAACTACTGGCCATTCTATATGAACCTAAACTTTTTTAAAAAAATACAAATAAATGACACAACTAATTTTTTTTAAAAAAAATTGGCATTATAACCCCTTATTATGCATAAAAAGTTCTTAAAAAAATTCAAAGTTACCAAAAAAAGAACTTGAATTTTTTTTTAAAAACTTGAAAAATCTTCAAAAAAAATTATTGAAAATTTGAGAAAAAAAAGATTCACTCACCTTTGATGGTTACATATTCTTTGTGCAGCTATTTCTCCCTTGTTGTTGTAGGTCTAACTCCTCCATAGCTCTCACCTTCCAAAAAAATGACAACATTCAAAATCCAACAATGGCAGCTTGGAGTCAAAAAATGTTGTTTGTTTGTGGCCTTTTGTGTTTGTGAAATGAGTTATTTTAGGGCAACCAAGGCATTTTATGTATTTTTTTATGTTTTAAAGTTTATTTTTTGGTTTTGATACCCTTTTTGGGTGGTTGAGGCCACAGGTTCTCTTGGGTACATTCGGGTACAGCCCGAGTTCACCTAGGGTTCTGCCCAAGCCCCCGGTGTTCCCTAAGGATCCTTCCTTCACACCCACAGGGAACCTAGGCCGCCCAAGCAAAACCCTAAGCACACCCAGGGCCATACTCGCCATGTACCCGAACCCAAACTGAACTCACCCAAGTACAAGGAGGTAAACACAAGCACCCAACAACTTAGATTAATTACTATTAGTTTAATAAAATATATATTTAAAAAATTAAATATATCATAGAGTGTACTATGTTATTCCGTTAAGCTAGGGTTTGCAAAAATGGCGACCTTGTGAGACTTGCATTGCCCTTTTACTCTTTGAAACAATTGTAATACACCATTAAAGAAATCAGCCACATCCTAAGGTCCCTAATTTGGTGTTGACCACCATTTTTTACTTTCCTTTTGGTTAATCTTTGGTTGTTTTGGTCAAATAGGTGAGACCTACTACATATGGCACTCTATTCTTAGCTATATATCAGCCTTTTGTGTAGCATCAAACCAAAACATTGGTGGAATTCATATTAGGAAAAAAATCACGCTTTGTTGCTTCTCCCACATGCCCTAGTTGGTGCCTCACTGCCCCCATGGCAAGTAGTTCTCTATCCCTACTCTACCTCTCTTCTTTCTTTTCTTCACATGTTAAATGAACTTCTGTGTTGACGTTGATGATCTCTAACAAAAGCTCCCTCCCAAAGCTAGCCATCCTAAAGCGCATGTGATCAACAAATCTATGGTGGCCTCAAATGCTTTTGTGCCCATACTCAACTCCACACTTTTGTTGAAGGTTCCTACTAAAAGTGTGGCTCATTTTGTCGAAACTCTTGTATAATGCCCTCATTGGTCACTTATTGGTCTATAGCCAAGCCCACTAGCACTAGAAAAGTGGATCTCAACAATTTTGGGGTTGAAAATCACTACTTTCAAGCTATTGTTAAGTGGGCAAGGCTATTTCATAGTCATTTTTTAATCCAATAAGGAATAAGATTCATATTTCAAGGAGGACTAAGGTTTATGGACTCAAGTACCCTACTTATAAACTTTTGGACTGCACACTTCAACTTGAAAGTACAAGTGCCTAAGGAAGTTTCAATATGGGTAAGACTTCGCTTTCTTCCATTGCATCTTTGGAATAAATCTTATCTTGAGATCATTAGTAATAAAATAGGTTAATTTCTAGATTGGATCCTTCCCAAATCCTCTAATGTTGCATGTGATCACATTTGTGTGCAGCTCAACCTCAAAAAGAGTCTGCCTAAAGCCATTAGGATTAAGGTTTTGGATTGGGTGCACTCTCAGCAACTTGATTATGAACACCTACCCTTCAAATGCCTTTCTTGCCACAAATATCGACATTTCTCCAAAGACTGCCCTCTTAATAAAGAACCTACTATTGAGAAGGAAATGTCAAGTAACAAAGGGTTCAAAAAAGTCCAAAATAAGAAAAGGAATAGAAAATCCACGAGCAAGAAACTGAAACCTAGATCTACCTCTCCCCCTCTAGAAAGTTCTAACAAATTTGCCACTCTATCTTTAGATTTGGAAATTGCTCATTTTGATTTTGAGCCCATGGATGAACCTCAAGATCAAGACAGTCAAGATGCTTCTCGAATTTCCCTCTTGGATCATCAAACCTTGCCAAATGCTAAACCTAATACCCTTCCAGGTGATATAGATGCAATCATCAAAACTAAAATAATTGAGGATTTTCTTGTCCCTAGGACATGACCTAATCATATTCTCACCAAATCTTCCAAGCTAGGAAGAAAAATGAATCACGATGTAAGAGTAGAAGAAGCAAAGAAAAATGTTGGCCAAAACCTAGGTGACTTTGGAAGGCTTCTTCAAAGGCAAGAAACCTTAAAAATGATTTTGCTCTCCTAGAATTGTCAAGGTTTGGGTGGTGCCCTAAAGAAAAAATTACTCAAAGGTATTATCCAAGATTATTCTCTTATTGTGATAGGTGTACAAGAAACTATATTAGACATTCCTAGTGTGATTAACTCTTGAAAATCTAGTTGGAACAATGTTGAAGTGGATCTCAATGGTGTTAATGGAGCCTCTGGAGGCCTTCTCATTGCTTGGGATGCTAGTTGTCTCAACAAGATTGATGGATACCAAAGTGATTATTAGCTTTCTCCTACATTTGATGTAAGGGGATTTTCTTTCACCTTTATGAATGTTTATGCCCCCAATTCTCCCATTAACAAGAGGCAATGTTGACTCTCATCCTCTCTTTCATTGAAAATTGAAAGCCTTGCAATTTGGTGTTGGCTAGTGATTTCAATCTTGTTCTTTTTCCTTACAAAAAAGAGGTTGATTGAACATTCATGATCCATGCATAAAGTATGTTGAAGAAATTATTTCATTAGCAAGGCTTCATGATATCAAACCAACTTGAGGAAAATTCGCATGGTCCAACAGAAGATTTGGGGATAACTTAATTGTTGAACAATTCAACAAATTTCTAATTCAAGAAGACATTCTCGTTCTTTTTCCTTCTACCACCTGCAAAATAATTCAAAGTATGATTTCTAATCACAAGCCAAATTCGATAGTGGATGCAACAAAACCAAGGGACCTATCCCCTTCAAATATAATGTTGATAGGACTCATATGCCTAGTTTCTCTTCAAAGGTGAAGCATAGCTGAAACTCAAGGTGGTTCCTCGATAATGCTCAAGATGTCTAGAAACTTAAGATCTCCAAATTAAAGTCTAATTTAAGAGAATGGTTAAAAAATTATTTTTCCTCCAATTCCCTTTTGCTTAGGATTGGGCAAATTGAAGAGTACATTGAATCTAAGCCCTTTACTAATTTTCTCAAGCTCCAAAGAGATTCTCTTCCCTCTCAACTACATGAAAAAGCTCAACAAGAAGACTAGAGACTCTAATCTCACATGATCTAGATTCCTGAAGGGGATTCTAAAAATGAATTTCTTCAACTAAAAGCTCATTAAAGATATCAAAGGAATACAATTAGGGATATTGAGTTGGGTAATGGTAACACTCTTATTGATAGTGAGGATATTAAGGATGCTCACTATGCAACTTTGTATGAAAAGTCTACAAGAGACCCTATTGCACAAGCTTGTCTCCTCGACAATATCCCCAATGTCATCTCCAAGGACATAAAACATTTTTATTGTCAAGCAATTACCATGGAGGAGCTCAAAGGGGTTGCTTTTAGCTATGCCAGACAAGGCCCCTTAGAGTTGATGGGTTCTCTAACTCTTTTTACCGTCAATTTTTTGATCTCATTGTGGATGACCTTCTCAACCTTGTCAAAGATGTTTGCAAATGAGGTAAACTCATCAAAACCATCAACTTTGTTTTTTATATCATTGATGCCTAAAGAAAAGAATGTTGCCTCCTCCAACAAATTTAAGCCTATTTCTCTATGCAACTCCTCTTACAAGTTTATCACTAAAATTTTAAGAAACAAAATTATTAAATCTTTGGATCCAATTATCTCTAAGGAACAAGTTGGATTGATACCTAGCAAACAAATTTATGATGGTAATGTAGTTGTCCACAAAGCAATGCATACCAATAGCAAAGAAAACAAGAAAAGGATTGTAATGTCCCCCTTCTCGAGTGTAAGCTGCTAGTGACCCTTAACATATTTTCCTAAGTCTTCTCATAGGCTATTGGGTGTTGGTAAAGGGAAAATAAGTTAAATAATTAAATTAAGTTGTCAAAAAGGTACCTTTGATTGATATTTTAATTGACAGCTTACATTTAATTATTTAAAAAGGTGTTTTAAGTGTGCAAATAAAGCATCGCTAGGCTCAAGGTGTTGAAAAGTGATCATAATGACACTTTATGTTATTTTATAAAGGAAAAATGCTTTTTTTTGAAGAAAAATGCTTTTTTTTTGAAGAAAAATGCTTTTTTTTTGAAGAAAAATGCTTTTTTTTTGAAAACAACAAAAAAGTAAAAAAACACTTTTTTCCAAAAAAAGCTTTGAAAAAGGTTATAAAAGGATGCTAGGTCTTTGAAAGAAGGGTTACTATGGAATTTTCATTGTTTGCTCTAAGAATGAACTTTGCTTTTCTATTTACCTAAGGACGAAAACCATTTGGTAAATCCAATTTCTGAGACAACAACCCTCTTAGCTCGCTGTGTGGTTTAATGCAGGAATCACTATTGTGTTGAAAGTTGCAGATTGAATTTCAAATTCAGTGGGTATTTGGTTGAGGTTTGTAGTTTTCAATATTTTGGGTTTGCAGAGATTTTTGGGGTTTTGTGTGGATTCAATGTTCAGTGTGATTTATATATTCCAAAAAATAAAAAATAATAGTGTAGTGTGTGAATCTGATTTTATATTGTGGAAAAATTAATAAATCAATAGTTTGGGTTGGAAAAACAGTTGTTTATCAATTGACTGATTCAACTACAGCACTTTTTCACCTCTCAAGTGTATTTTTGGGTAATTATTTTATGATTTTCAGTTTCAGGCCAACTGTTTGACGAATGCTCACTTTTAGAATAATATAAAAATAAATCTAAAACTTATTAAATATGATTGCAAATGAAAGTCATTCCTCATTGTAATAATCCACAAGCTATACCAATAGATTCTTTCTTTTCTAAATATCTTCATTGTAATATATCCTTGGATAGTAGTAGTAACACCATCAGATCCCATTTTAATTTTCTATTTATTTCCACCTTGCATGGCATGAATCAGAATTAAGTGAGTTAGTCTACCATTTTGGCGTTGATGCAACTTTATTTGCACTCACTATCAACCAATTTGGATAGAGTGATTCTATGATTGTTTTAAATTGTACGTTTGTCAGCTTACCGCCAATACCTTTCAATTAACACCGTATGCTCTCACCTTGCCAATTCTAGGAATTGGGTGATCAAAAAGAGTAGAATTGAGTTGATTGCAAAAAAAATATTGGGATTTGAGCTATGCTTGTTGGTTCAATCTTTTGCAAAAAATTGAGAGGTGCACCCAAAGTTTCAACGATGGATGGCTTTGTCTTCAAGACAATTGGTCTTAATCAAAATAGTCATCTCCAATCTTACGATTTACAAGCTCATGATTTATCATGCCCCAGCTTCTATTTTCCATATTCTCCACAAAAAATTAGGAACATTTTATGGCAAGGAGCAAGCAATCCCACAAGAAAAAATTCTACCTTGTTGGTTGGACTATAATCACCAACAAAATGCAATGGAGCAAACTAGGAATCAAATATGCCACTACAATGAGCAATGCTCTAGGTCCTAAGCTTGTCTAGATTCTCATCAACCCTCCTTCCAACCTTTGGAAGCAAATCCTAGTTCATAAATATGGAGGTAGCAATGAAGGTATTCACTTGCTCAGCTCTATTCAACAAAAATTTGGTGCTTCCAAAATCCGGTCTTTAATTGTTAGTGCTGCAAATTCAATAAACTTGAAAAAAAGATGGGTACTTGGAGACGCCAATTTATTATTTTTATAATATATTAAAACTTTGAATATATGTAAAGTTTAACAAGAGGAAAACTGAAAAGATGAATTGTTTGCTATTTTAATTTCTTTGACAATCAATACCATAACATCTAATTTTCAAGTTTAAACAAACAAAGACTATAATATAATAGCTTAAATATAGTAGATGGAATTCATAAAAGACAAATTTTTAGGACTATAGATGGAATTTATACCAGTGCCTATCTATACGAGAATTAAAAAAAAATTGCAAGGTTAAATCACATCCATGTTATTCATTTTTAATAGTATATGGAATACATACATAGTCACATGCCCCTGTCAAGGGCATAAAAACCGATTTTATTCACAAAAATTGCAGCCATACAAAGGTGCTCGTGTGAGTGTTAGGGTAGGAATAGAAACAAATTATGTTGTTCAAATCACAGTAGTAGGTGCACACATTGTAAAATAATATTGCGCGATGGAAATGTAAAATCACAGAGCAAATAATGACGAAAATAATATCACGTGACACTTTTTAGGGTTTTTTTCTTTTCTTTTGCAATTTTTGGGACCAAGACACTACAATTTTAGGGCTTTCTTGAGGGGGTTATGGAAAGAAACACAAGCAAGCCAATTCCTATATTTTGAGACACCTTTGTACCTATTTGTAGTATAGAAAATGTATCCCAATCCTCAAGACATGTCCCAAGGGGTCAAAGATGCATCTCCCTACAACATTGTTGGATATCCTAATAATGGTCTTAGCATTTACTATCGGGAGGATACCATTCTAAGCCACAAGCCCTTATGCTTGTTTATGCCAAGGGACCTTTTAGCCATGACACAACTAGGTTTTAAAAAATTAAATAAGCTCATTGAGTGGGCTTCAAATTGACCCAAATGACTACCCCTCTTTCTCCTTACTGAAGACTATAAAAATGACTAGACCCATAACAAGAAGAAATTTTTGGATCTTCTCCCTACTAACCCTCTTAGTGAGGATTTTCTCATTTGGGCTGATATATGTTCCTTAGGCTATTATTTTGGTCAAGGAAGGTGCTCTCTTTCTCCATGATGATGAACCTCTTGATCGATATCTCCACAAAGTCTAGCATTATAGTATTATTCTCAAACTAAAAAAAATAGTGGCTCATTCGGCACCAAAAGATTCTCATTGGTGAAAATCTCATCAAAAGGAATATCGTCGGACCCCATATTTGCTATAGATGCTTAAAGGCTTGTGAAACTTCACATTTTCTCTTTGACTATGAAGAAGTTGCTTCTATTTGGATCCCCTCTCTTTGTTTTGGGTTCATTTTTGAAACCATCTAAGTCTTTCAATTTGCACCTAGCAATGGAACTCATGTTATACTCCAACATGCTCTCACACAAGCCACAATAAAAAATGTATGGTCTTCTCTTCCTTTCTTTTGCATGTGGTTTATTTGGCTTGACAAGAATAAAAAAATCTTTGAAGATATCCTACACAATACATCTTTATCCACAAAATTTAGCTAGCTACAATGGTAAATGATAAGGCTTGTTTCAAAGAAAAGCAAATCTTGAATGTTCTATCTAGTGCTATGATTCTCCTTATTAAAAAATGGAATCTTTTGGACTTCATTAGCAATGCTCCACTCATCTAACTTACCCCACCCTAAACATCCACTTCAACTATCCTGCTCTCTTTTTTCAAGCCGCCTTGAAAGCCAATCCTAGCATTGTGGCTGCGAGTGGAGTGTTATGGCTAGATCCTTAGGAAAAAAATCTAAACAGTTGCATAAATCTGGGACAGGCCTCTAACAATGTTGTTGAACTTGAACTTTTGGGCTGCAAGTTTGGTCTTATTCTCACAATCAAGAAAAATATTGAAGTCTTATAATTTGTGGTGATTCCAAGTTGATAATCCAATGCCTCTCTAGTAAACATGTGTTTAAAATTTAAATTGGTCCAATTATATCTTCTGCAAAATTAGGTCTAACAATCTTCCTGATTTTGATCAGATCAGCTGGCAGCACATTCTCAAAACATTTAACTCCTTTGTGGACAAAATGGCCAATGAAAGGCTTACTTCTTCATCCTCATTCAGCTCACATCAAGCACCTTCGCATCTAAGACTTTGGCTTATTTGTTTGTATTGTAGACCACCTTCTAGTTTGTGGGCACTTTGTGGTCTAACATCTTTTTCTATTTTGATCAGATCAGCTAGCAACATGTTCTCAAAAGATTGAACTCCTTTGTTGAAAAAATGGCCAATGATGGCTTACTTCTTCGTCCTCATTCAGCTTGCTAAAGGCACCTTCACATCTTAGGCTTTGGTTTCTTTGTTGGTTTCAATCTTCTTTTGTTCTGTAGGCCCATTATAGCCTAACATCTTTGTCTATTTTGATCAAATCAACCGGCAACATGTTCTCAAGAGATTTAACACCTTTATTGACAAAATGGCCAAATATACCTTAACACCTTTATATATATTTGTGTCATCGTCCCCCTACTATCCTCAAATTTTGGTCCATAGTCTCCCCATTCCCAAAACCCATCCCCCAGTTCCAATACTCCATGGAACATAAGTAATTACCAAAACAAAAAATAAAATGGATTGAGATTGTCTAGACCACTACCATCCCAATTCTTTACTGTCTCCTAAAGCCCTATCCTTTCTAACTAGGTATTATTACCTGCCTCTAGCCCATGGGCCTATTATAAAGTAGGGTGCCCTAACTAGGCCTCCCTTGTAATGAATAGGAAAGGTGCCCACTGCCATAGGGGCGCTAGCAAACATCTATCACAAATATAAGGTATGGTGGCACAAAGCTGGCTGACCCTAACTAGAAACTATAGCCTATAGCCCATAGCCTTTCTGGATAGTGTTGAGAATTATCTTTTCATGATAAAAAGAGTTGACAATCTGACTGACTGAAACTGGTGAGTTTAAAGTTGAGAAGAAGCTGAACTAAAATCAATGACGATAAAGATGAGAAGAAACTTATTCAGCTTCTTCAAAATCCTTTGCCAAAGAAATAAAGTATTTTTATTGCTATTATGTGTACTTACAGTAAAATCAATTAGGTACCTTTATAAGAGTTTTGGAGAATGTTGTTGCAGGCAGAACAGAAGTGCAGGTGCCTTGGAGATATTAAACCTACTGGTAATGTCTCTATTTTTAATCATAACATATATGCAAAGAGGTGCTTAATTGGTACTCTTGTGTTTTTAAAACAAGGCTATGAGACACATAATGATATCCATAAATTATAATCAACAGAAGCCCAGGAGAATTTGTTAGTGTTGAAGCAGACCAAGGCATCAAGCAAAGGATTGCTTCAAGAGGAAGCATTATATGTGGGAGAACACTTAAAGCAAGGCCGGTCAGAAATGAAGTACAAGCCAAAAAATAATGCTCTTTCAATGACTTTAAAAGCTAGCAATGTTTCTCAAAATGAGTGTATTATTAATTCAGCAGCCACAAGACAAAGAGCTCAGTTTCACTTCTGATGATACAAAATGAGAAATTGATTTAGATAAATAATATTCTATTAACAGAAAAGGTGCTCGAAATCAGACCATCAATGTTAACCAAAACTGTGTTCAGATATACTTTACAAGTAGCATAAAACTTTGAGCCAACAAAAAAATTAGTAAAGTAGAACACCTGATCACCAACTTAAATAATACTTGAAATTTAGATTCCTTGAGCAGAAAAATAAAATACAAATTGAAAATTAGCAAAACAACTCTATATTGTTGCCAAAAAAAATTGGTTTATCACATTTAAGGTTTATTCAGTTTTCAACACATAAATATAAAGTGTCAAAGACTCATTAGTCTGTAGTCCATACCAAAAGGAGGATCCCACAGTGACACCAACCTCCAAATGTACCTCCAGCTGTGCCTGTCTCTATGGACTCTAATGACCCAATGGAAAAGGCACTACTCCAACACCATGGATGCCCCTGTTGTTAGACTTGTAGCCAACATTGGGAACCAGTTGCTCCTCCCTGCACCTATTTTGGAGCTCATGATCAAGTCTAAATGACCAGCTTCCTGACTTCGAACAGAACTATAACCTCGGATGATAGAAAAGCATGTTCTTTTTGTGCCTCCTACAACTGCTCCAACAGCCCCTACCTTGAGCCATACTCTAAATGATACCCTCCAGTCCACTATTACCAATTATAATATGATGGATGCTTCTCCCTTTCAAAATGAAGATTAAGGAATTATCTATGAAGCATCCTTCACTTCTCTGGGATTTTTGCCAGCTTCATTTTGTTAGATCTTGTGGAAGTGATCATATTTATGGTGGATATCGGTTAGTTTTACAAGATTATTTCTTATCTTACACACATTTAAGTAATCTTTTTTTGAACTAAAAGGTGCTTTACATAGTCAATGTATATGCACTTGAGTCTTGCTGACTCACACACGACTATCAACATAAAATATACAAGTCTCATCATCTATTTTGTCATCATGAGACAATTATTTTCCCTTCTAATATGGCACCTCCCATGGAGTAGACCAAACAGGAAACATTACAATCTTGAAAATTATTAATCCTAGTTGGATGTTTTTGGATCAAAAATGAACATATATTTATGAAAGGCCTGTCTAACTACATATTAAAGTATTATTGTAGTATTTAACAGTCATTTTAGCTTTTAGTTAGTCGGTAGTTTGCTTCAGTTAGCTTTTAGTAACTTTTCGTTATTTGCTTTAGTTAACGATTGTTTCTTTTAGAAACATCGTCTTGTAATTCTTTATATAAAGAGTTTTCCTCTCCTTTGTAAATAACGAATATCGAATATCAATTATCATTTCATGGTATCTGAGCATAGGCTCATTTTTGGCAAATTTTTTGAGCAATAAAAATTCATGACTGATTACTTGAAGATTTTTTGAAAATTTTCAAAAGTTTTTTTGCTGATTTTTTTTTTTAAATTGAGGGTTTGTAAAAGGAATTTTTGAAATTTTTGAAGCAGATTTTTCTAAACAGATTTTATCTTGCTTTTCAGAGTTTTTGAATGACTTCTCAAAAGTTTTTTCAAGGTTTTTTCAAGATTTTTTCAAAAAAAAAAAAACTTGCTTTTTCAAAGTTTTTGAAGGTTTTTTCTAAAAAATCTTGCTATTTTTGAGCATCTTTTTAGATGATCGTAGTAGTTGCGCCAACTAATTGTCCAAGGTTTTTAGTGCCAGTTGATCACAGACTTCGCCTCGTTTTTCATGCTTTTGGAAAACAAGAGGGATGGCATCTATGCAATCTAACCAAGCGTCTACCTCTTATGCATTGATGGCCAAACGGCTAGCAGATCATGTCAAATCATTTGCATGGTACATTGATTCTGGAGTCTCTCGGCATTTTACAAACATGAGAGAGATTGGTTCACGGAGTATTTGGCTTGCTTTGATTCCGTCATCTTTGGTGGTGGGGAAGAGTATACAATTGTCGGCAAGGGCAATGTCCAAATCACATCTGGTGGGAGAAATTTAATATTTCTCAATGTATACTATGTGTCAAGCATGGAGCTTAATCTGCTCTCGATGAGTCAGATTATACGACACAGTCCAAAGTTAGACATCATTTTTAGTTCACACAAGTGTCGAATTGTTGATAAGGAGTCCAAGAAAACTATGGCAGTTGGACTCGAGGATCATGGTTTGTATCGGCTGCTTGATACTAGAGATCCTCTAGAGCATGCGTTGGTTGCAAGGAGTTCATCTATCAACACTCTTTGGCATTAGCAGTATGGGCATCTCAACATTGCCTACCTGTCTCAACTGGCTAGGGAGAATTTGGTAGAAGGCTTACCTGAGATTCGGCAACAAACACATGGTGTTTGCGGAGCTTGCCAAGCAAGGAAGCAACATCGTACTCCACTTTCAGATGTAAAGTCTTTGAGAGCATCCAAGGTTCTACAACTGGTTCATGCAAATGTTTGTGGACCAATGAATACTGCATCAGTCACTAGTGCCAAGTACTTCCTCTTGTTTGTTGATGAGTTTAGTAGGAAAATGTGAGTGTATTTTCTCAAGGCAAAGTCACAAGTGTTTAATGAATTTCAAAAGTTTATGGCATTAGTTGAAAAAGAGTCCAGATTCAAATCATAACTCTTAGGTCAAATAATGGGGGTGAGTTTTGTTCCAACCAATTCACCGACTTCTATGCTAAACACGATATTAAGCATCAACTTACCACACCCTATACCCCTTAGCAAAATGTTGTTGTCGAGCAGAGAAATCGTACCATCACAAAAATTGCCCATTGTATGTTGGAGAACAAGAACATTCCCAAGAAGTTTAGGGCTGAGGCAGTGTATATTGCAGTATACCTTCTTAATCGGTCTCCCACACAGGCCATCGAGAAGATGACCCCAGAGGAAGCATGGTCTAGGAGGAAACCAAGAATCACTCATCTCGGAGTGTTTGGTTCGACTGCATATGTTTGGATTCTAGATGCCAAGAGGACCAAGCTAGAATCCAAGAGCCAGAAATTGATGCTAATAGGACATAGTGACAATCACAAGGCCTATCAGCTGATTGATGTGGCCATTGATCGTTTGACATTCAGTAGGGATGTTGTGTTTGATGAGGAAGGTGGGACCTTTTTGCTCTCTTCTCCCATCAAGAGTCCTAACAATCAACCTCTGAAGACCAAGGATTTGGGAGCTAAGCTTTTAGTAGCTCCACCTGTAGGGAGGGATTCTGATGATTCTGACATTGTGGAATCTCCTAGGTAAGATCCTCTACCAACAAGGAGGAACTATGATGATTCTAACATTGTGGAATCTCTTAGGCAAGATTTTGTACCAACAGATTTTTCTTAGGATAACCTAGGATAACCTGGATCAGCATCCAAATGCTATTATTTCAGGCAGACCAAGTGGTATGAAGATGATCATCCTGATTTGGAAGAAGATGCGTTGCCCTAAGTGGTGGGCAAAGCTCATTGGTGATGTTCATGATGATGAGCTTGTTAAGAGAAGATCGTCTAGAGGCAAGAGCAAAAAGAACACAGTAAACTTTGCTCTTATGGCCAACATTCAGAGTGTTTATGAGCCCCAACAGTATTTAGAGGCCACGGGTAAACTTGAATGGGAAAAGGCTATGGATTTTGAGCATCATAGTCTTTTGAAGAATAACATGTGGGTTTTGTCAAATCTTCCACCAGGGAAGAAACCCATTAGCTACAAATGGGTATACAAGGCTGATGGAACATTGGATAAATACAAGGCTCGGTTGGTGGCTAAGGGGTTCTCATAGAGAGAAGGTATTGACTTTGAGGAAACCTTTGCTCCTACAGCAAACATGAGCACCATCCGACTTGTCCTAGCCATGGCAACACAATTTGCTAGAAGGTCCACCAAATGGACGTGAAGAGTGCCTTCCTCAATGGAGATTTGGAGGAAGAGGTATATATGATGCAGCCTCTTAGTTTTAAGGTTGTAGGAAAAGAGCATAAGGTATGCAGATTGCTAAAGGCTCTTTATGGACTAAAGCAGGCACCCAAGGCATGGTACCTGAAGTTTGACAAGTATTTGGTTGCACAAGGGTTTCAGAGAAGTCCCTCAGATGCAAATTTGTACGTCAAGAACATTGGCAATGATATATCCTTCTTGTCATCTATGTCGATGATATCATCATTACTGGGAGTAGGTTACATTTTGATTGAACAAATCAAGTCAAATTTGTGTCAAGCATTTGAAAATGATAGACTTGGGTCTCCTCCACTATTGTCTAGGTGTAGAAGTTTGGCAGACAGGCGGCAATATCTTCATTTCTCAGTCAAAGTATGCCAAGAGTTTGCTAGAGAGATTTAAGATGGAAGATTGCAAAATCTCATCCACTCCTATGGAGAAGGGGCTGAAACTTTCAATCAAATCAAACTCACCAGTGGTGAATGAGTTTGCATTCAAGCAACTAGTGGGCAACCTCATCTATCTTACTGCCACTAGGCCTAATCTCACTTTTGTTGTGAGCTACATTTCTCATTTTATGACTACCCCTAAGGCGGAGCACTAGGTTGCATCAAAGCAAGTGTTGAGATATGTGAAAGGGACACCTAAATTTGGTATTTTGTACAGCAAATGCAAAGATCCTAGGCTGGTTGGTTTTCCAGATTCAAATTGGGCAGGTTCAGTTGATGACAAGTTCACTTCTAGGTACGTTTTCAATCTTGGTACCAATGCAATCACATCGACGAGCAAGAAGCAACAAGCAATTGCTCTTTCCTCGATAGAGGTAGAGTATTGGGGAACAGCTAAGGCCACATGTGAAGCAGTATGGCTTAGAAGGATGCTTGCTGACATGCAAATGTCTTAAGCAGGGCCTTCACCTTTGTTTTGTAACAATCAAGGGGTGCTAAAGCTTGCCAAGTATCCAGTCTTCCACGAGCAAACCAAGAATGTTGAGTTTCGTTGTCATTTCATCCGCCAGCTTGTTGAAGATGGATCTGTGATGTTGCAATATGTTCCAACTGAGGATCAAACTGCAAACATTCTCACCAAGTCTCTCAATCTAGATAAATTTGTAAAATTTCAAGATAAGCTTGGTGTAGTTAGTAGGATAACCATTAAGGGAGGGTATTAAAGTATTATTGTAATATTTAATGGTCATCTTAGCTTTTAGTTGGTCAGTAGTTTGCTTCAGTTAGCTTTTAGTAACTTTCCATCATTTGCTTTAGTTACTGATTGTTTCCTTTTAGAAACATCGTCTTGTAATTCTTTATATAAGCATTTTTCCTCTCCTTTGTAAATAACGAATATCGAATATCAATTATCATCTCACTAGCCTAAAAATAAGTACATAAAAATTGTTGAGACCCTACGTGGGGAAAGGAAAGTTTATGTTTATTTGTATGAGATATTCTACTCAAAGATTTGAGTCATAGGACCAAAACATGTATGTGACATGAAAGACAACAAGACAAAACGAAATTTGTGATAGTTACCGAGTTCGGCCCTCCAGCTTAGGGTCCTGGTCCGGGTTCGCTACGGGTGTGGGTCCTAGTCCGGGTTCGCTCCGGGTATCGGTCCTGGTCCAGTCCTTCAGTGGGTTCGACCAGGGTCCGTGATTTGGAGGCCTAGTTCGCCGATGAAGAACCTCGAAAGAACCCTAAAAGTGACCTCTAAAACACTTTAAACACCTAAAAGTGACCAGTTTGTCTTCATAGGTTGCTAGTTCATCCGCATCTGAGAGGAATTGGAGCACATATTCTTTCATCCACTCAGTAAAGCGCAATAAATTGCTCTCAAAAAGAGCGGTGAACTTAGTATATGTGCATCCCAACTTGCGTCTCCTTTCACACAAACAACGTGACTACAAGGAAGGGGAGACGAAGTTGTGGGATATAGGGCCAGAGGATACTGACTTGGATGCTTCCACTTCCCACCATGTTGCATATGAGGAGTCTGATATCCAACAAAAGCATGGGCACAATACTAGTGCTAGTGACAGTGCCATTGGCACTACTTGTGATTCATCTAGTCTTCCTACTTCATCTAATGTCAATGTTGGCTTTGATATGGATTATTTAGAGAATCCATTTGATGAATAAAACTTTAAAAGTGTTGTAATATTGAACTTGAAGTTTGAACGATGAATATTTATCATGCATGTTTACAAAATTAAATGTTTTAACTTTTAAATGATATTCAAGTTTATGGTGGTTTTGTTGTTTATATGATGTTATGTGATGCTCTAATCCTAATTCATGCTTCTAGGCTGCATATATATATATATACATGTTTTTGTACTAACGAACCCAAAACGAACCGAACCCACCCCCCAAAAAATTTAGCCGAACCGGCGAACCAAACCCGAACCCGAACCGGTAACTTAGATTATTAAAAATCATAAATGGATGAGTTATAAGAAATCTTCAATTAAAGTCAAACAAACATAATGAGGAAGTTATAAAGCACAGTGCGTGTCATAAGAGGTCGTAATAAGTATTCAAGGGGTTACAAAGCATCTTACATGTGCTTAGGAAGTTGCAAATAATAATGAAGAGCTGCAAAATCTTAGATATTGTAGAAAATTACAAAGAATTACAAGGATTTAATATTCCACAATGCAAAAGTAAAAGAATTTAAGCCTTGGAATAGAGCAAGTGTTTTGAAGTGTTAAGCAGAGAGTCTGACAGCTAAACTCTAGGTAAGTGCAAAATACATACTGCCTTGCAGTTGAAAGTCCTCTTGGCCTGAAGATGCCATTCATATTTTCTTAGAGAGTGTTCATTTTACATTGTTTTAATTTCAGTAAGGCCTTGTCTTGATAGTTTCATTATATCTCAGTATTATCTTACTTCAAATTTTCTGTTCTAATTTCTCTATTTTTCATTGTTTGTTATAATTTATTTCTGTTTATTATCAGTTATTGCATTTGATCCATAGCAGAGAGATGTTGGAAGCCCAAAGCTAGAGAGAATGTTCATACTTAGCATTACAGGTTAGGTACTTATTTTAAAAACTGACCTTTCTCCTTGAACCCACACATCAAAAGTGACCCCTACCACATATAGAGAGAAAGCGCAAAATTTTGTTCATCATTCAACTCTAGATTTGGTCTTCAAACTATAGCTTCCCATGTTTTTTGACCCTATTTAGCCTTCTCAGATGCAAAAAGGTAGGGTCTTGCAAAATCCATGATCAGTTCTAAACCTTTGCATTGAAACAGCCATGCTTTCATTGCATTGATAGAATGGAGGCACGCTTACAAGTTGGAAACTTAGGCATCATACGTCAACAGCTATCCCTTCCACATGCAAAGAGAAAAATCATTACCCTGCTCCAGAGAAGAATTTAAGGTGCACAGCAACGTCTTGATGTGGGTGCATCCTGCTCCACTCTGGTACCACTTACATTCCTAGCAGTTTCACTCTTATGCAATGTGGACCAGTACTAATACCATAGACTTCAATGCACTTTGGACCTGCTCAAGGTTTTGGTTGTTATCTAAGTGATGTCGATTAATTTACAAGTTATTTCATACAGTAAAATAACCCTACGACAGGATTTGTTTCCCAATTAACAATCTCTCTCTACCCATCTTCTTAACTCTAGCTTTTGTTGATGAACTATAATTATTAATTTCCAGTGCGAGTCTTAAAACCCCAGAACCTAAGTATTCTCTTAAGTCCAAAAGAGCTCAAAGAATTTCTTACCAAAATCCATGAAGAACAAATCAGACTTCACAAGGAAGCAGCACTGTCCTAAGTTTGACCCCCTTCGCTGGAGTGGCAGTTGCAGTACTCTTGGCCCCATAGACTGTTAGGTGGCGTAAATTTAAATCGTTTAAATTCAGAAGTCCAAACTTATGACAATGTTACTGACAGCAACTTCAAACCCTACAATCCAAACTCCACCTTACAGCAGGGTCCCATGAGCAGCTTAGCAAATTCTTTTAGGATGCACTGATCAAATTTTTTTGGAGCAAGTGGTTCAATGATTTAGTTTTTTAAAAAATTCCGTTTATTTCAAGTAATTAGCAAAGTATTTTAGTGCTTTAATTACAAAAATTTGAAGGAAAAAGCTGGAAGGAAATATAAAAAAGAAGGGAAAACAAAATGTTCAGCAATGTGGCAAATTTAAGGTAAGCAGTGGCTGCATAAGTTCAGCACCAACCCACACCTGCACATCCTCGTGCCCGCACACTCCCTTCCCTCCAACTACAGCTGAATTCCAAATCCTAAAATACAGTTGCTCCATCATTTTAGGAGAAGATTCCAAATCATGCAATGTGCTGGTTAAGAAAACTACATGGGACCGCTTGCAACTTATAAAAATTAAGCAATAAGCAGCTGCATGGGATCATACTGTTAAACCATATCTCACATCTCTGCAAATATCGACGAGAACAATTTTCTGAACTCTCTAAACTTTCGAAATCAAATACTACATCTTTTAAATTCGCAATCATCAATATTGTTCAATATTCTGCAATCCTTCTGTGCAGAATGTAATCGCATATAAGCACTTAGACAGTTGGCAACTTAGCCATTCCCAATAGCAACCTAAACACGAAATGACCTTAGGAAATCACAATAAATTAAACAGCATAAACTTCTAAACTCTGCAAATTTCATACTGAGACCCTTTATTTCTCAACATAACAAATAGTCTCGTATCCCTGGATTAACAAACCCTGATTCTGTGAAACGGTATTTAAACAGAAAATAACTAATCAACGCTTCCAACGTAAACTGATAATTATTTTGCAAAATAAATTAGCAGCTATGTTAAATATTACAAAAGAAAACCCTAAAAGTATAAATTCAGATGAAAGAAAATTTAGAATGCACCCAAAGAAATTTGAAAAGGATATGAAGAACAACAATATTGGAACCTCTGTCGTAAGTGACAACTTGGCCTTCGATATCTTCGCCCAGCGTTGTTTTAATGGACAGCCGCCATCCGATCACGAATTCACCATTCCCGGGCGACTCCATGCTCACAACCCTAATTTTCTCGTACACGCTAGGGTTAAACCAAGAATGAATTCGTTTGTTAATTCTTTTTGTACAGATTGGGTTTGAAACCCAAAAGAAAAAAAACTTACGCTCCCATTTTTTGCAGCGTTGTAATGGCTGCCAAAATTTGGCGTTGAATATGCCAAATTTTCGTGCCAAGTACGCTACAGGGTAGCTCGTGTGGCAACTGTGTGGCAAAATTATGGAGCTTCTGCGAAAGAAGCTGAACAAAATAAAAATTTGAAAAGAGGACTGCTCTGAACATAAACTTGAGCTACATAAGCGGCATAAGCGCTTGGGCATATGGGTCAGGCAGGCTAGAGAGGGGAGCTAATAACAAACGTGTTTGCATTTCGAAGGGTAACATTTTGAAAAATGGGTAAAGATTATAGGCTATCAAAGTGAAGTTCTAGTTCTTATATTAACTTTCGAATAAAGATAGAATGTAATTAATTAAGTATAAATTAATTTATATTAAATTAGTTGGGAAGGATAATTGTATTAACTAGCAATTGTATTTTGGAGTGCAATGGGTACGTCGAAGAGGTGTGGAAGATCAATTAGGAAGAAATTGGTTTATTTTTTGCATACATTTGTGTAGTACATGAGATCAATTGGTAGGCCATTTAAAAAATGATTTTGTATATATATTATTATTACTAGCACTTGCACCTATAGGAGGTTCAAGGGAGACACTGATAGAAAATAAGAGGAAAACATAAATGAATTGTAATAACACATAATTGATTACACAAAAATATATTTGTATACCTATATGCATTGTATAATATAAGTAGTACATAATTTTGTTGGCGTTGTTTTTCTTTGTACACTAAGATCCTTTTGAACAATTTGTGATGTGTATACTTAAGATGTTAGTCAATAGTTGCTAATTCAAAAAATATTGCTATCAAACATCTATAACCTCATATATATTAAAAAATAGTAAACAATTACTTATACATATATAGCTTCAAATTTCATTTCACTATTCTCAAAATTTAAATTAACCATTTAACAAAAAAAATCGTTTACTTCCAAAATTTGGATTGTTAAATTATTGACTAATCCTAATATATATCCACAGTAAAATATATAGAGAGAGAGGGTATTTTGTTTCATCATTGTCTAAAATTGTTAAATATAAAACATCTTAGTCATTTTCAATTGCTTTGCCTAAAGATTAATGGGTTCAAATCTTTTGACTGAAAAATAAAGGGCTTGAATCAATAATCTGCTTCAAGTGAAAAACATATCAATTTATTATGAATAAAGACCAAGTAAAATATATTATAGTAACCAACACAAAATAACAAGGATTTAGATTTTTACTAATAATGAAATGTTTGTGTCAATTAAAAACATGAAGATAGAAACTTAGTCTTGAAAATTGAAGATAGAAACTTAGTCCTAGAGAATGCTGGAAGGAAACCCTGAAGGGATGGCTTTGATAAATTGGACAACAAGACATTTAATTCCAATGACATTTAATAATGAGGAAAACAAATAAGCTATCATATCACTATAAATATTAACACTTACCAAATAGTTAACATATGTAAAAAAATGTACAAAAACAAAGCATGGTTTGGTCATAGCAAAAGTGAATTATTCTTTGCAACTTAAACTCATAGCCATACTCGATCATTTAATAGCCTTCAAAAATCAAATCAAAAGAATGGATGAATTAGGCAAGGATTTATAGCATGTACCAAACATATAGAACTCATTTATATAAGTAATCCTTATCTTTTTTCTTCATATTTTTGTCATGGTGATGTTTTCTTAGTTCTCCTAGGATGTATGTACAGAGTAGGACTATGTAAGTGTACCTATGGCAATTCCACTTCCTATGTCTGATATCTATTGCCAAGTCTTTTTATCATACATTTTTAAAATAGTATGTGTAAATCAAGCATGGATGAATTCAATATTGGAGTCTTCAGCCTTTGGTGCCATAAGATTATAGAAATCAATTCATATTCAAGTCATAAAAGTGATAAAAAAAGAGGAGGTTAGGGAATACCATCTCACATCGATGTTGTACCATTTAGTAAAAAATGGTTGAGTTTCATTAAGAAAACAAATGGCAGACCCATAAACACAAGAACTCCCCAATGAGAACCAGGAATCCCGATTTGATTTAAAAATCTGCATTCTAGGTCTTTAACAAAAGGAAATTACACACTATAGAGAGCAATATGTTAATTGAAGAAATTTTTGCGTATTTTCATTTTCTAAAAATATATATATATATATTAGATAGATATTTATTTTTGTTCTTTGTAACCATAGAATGTATGGTGGGGGTGATAGGAAGTAGAGAGAGGAGGTTGCAAATAAGGGGAGTCAAGCCTCATCTTCAATTAGATAGTAGATTTGAATAAAAGGATTAATTTAAAAAATAAAAACAAAAAAATTGACACGAGCAACTAAGTACTGGAGAAGACAAAGCTAGAAAGAGGGAAGAAATTGACATGGAATAAGCATCGTAGCAGAGAGTATGTAGATTTTAATGTTAAGAGATACAAGCAAGTGAAAAGAGATGAGGAGATAAAAGAGGTGATCAAGTAAAGTTTGAAGAAAGCCACTGGAAGGTGGAGATAAGGTGTTGGTTAGATTGGAAAGGATACAAAGGTAAAAGAACAGAGCATTTGACTAGCTCAGATTACATAAATGTATGCCAAATATTGAAATTTGATTGTAATTGTCATCGATGAAAAGTAAATAGATTTTATAATAAATTTTAGAGAGAACCAGGTCCAAAAATGGACTACTAATAGGATCTGGAAAGAGGAGCTCTAAACATCACAACCATCATTAAGGGTGAGATAATCCATCTAGCCATTTTTGTTGGGAGATTCAACAACAGTTTAGCTTAAATCCCCAAAATTGACCTTTCCCAAAAAGGTTAGTCAACAATTCATATATTCAGCCATTGATGTTGAAGAGCAACAAACATTTAGTTCAAATCTCCACGAGCACAATTCACTAAAAGCAACATACAAGGTAACTTAACTACTCATTAAGGTCAATCTACCCATTCCTGTGAGAGGAGGCAACACCAGTTTAGGTTTAAATCTCTAAAAGCACCATTTTCCAAAAAAAGTAGTAAACAGTTCAAATCCATCCACACTCCACCTGAGAATCTAATAGATCAATTTAAATCCAAAAATGCATCATTCACCAAAAAAAAAGCACACTTCAATCCAAATCCTATGATGTTCTCCAATTACAAATCAAGGAGCCTCAATACAAGATTTCAGTTTTAATCCTCATAAGCATCAATTATGCCTCAAACAATTCAAACCCTATGAAAGGTTCTACCAAAACAAAATAGTGTTCTAAGAATAAAATTTCAGTTCATATCATCCACAAGCATCATTTACCAAAAACAAAAGCTAACACTTCAAATCCATCCACCCACTATTGTTGGGACATTATTAAATTTTAATCCCCATGAACACCATTGAGTAAAAATATAAAAACAACATACAATGGTCAAAAAGCCATGAAGTTCTCTATGAAAAGAAATCCATGAATCTCAACTAAACATTTTAGTTTAAATTCTCACATTCATCATCATTCGAGTTCTATAAAGTCTCCACTAAACAAAACTAGAGGTCTAAACAAAATTGTGGTTTAAATCTTTACAAACACCATTTATCTTGAAAAGTAATAAAAATTTAAGTGTTGTAAAGTTCTCTAATAAATAAAACCAAAAATCTGAATACAACACTTGGTTAATCTTCCCACAAGCACCTGTTAGTGAAAACAATGGTCAACATTTTGAATCTTGCAAGATTCAACACTAAAACAAAAGTAAGGGCCTCGATACAACATTTACAATTTTACAGTTGATGCTCCACAAACAACATTTATCAAAAAATAGTGATCAAAAGATCAAATCATGTTTTAAGTTCTCCACTAAACAACACATGGGGCATCAATGCTACATTTTAATTTAAACCTCCACAAGCCCCCATTTCACTTATGCATTAATCAACACTTTGAATCCTGTGAAGGTCTCTACAAAAGAAACCCAGGGGCCTCAACGCAACATTTTAGAGTTCAAACCCACAAACACCATTTCAATTTACCTTGAATAGTAATCAATTGTTTAAATCTTTAAGGATCTCCATTAAACAAAGTCAAGGCATCTCAATACCTTAAACTTATACACTGATTGCATGCACCGAGCTCAATCAGCTACCTAGAAGAGAAAATTATGGTCTATAACCGAATTGATCATGGGCAAAAAACCCAAACCTAACCCACTTGAAATTTGTATGGAAGAAAGGAATACTAAACTAAGGGAAGCTCTGCAACTTTTTAAAGAAATGTTGTAACCTAATTTGGAACCAGATAAGTTAAACTTGAAAAGAATTTACCAAGATGATCTGAACAGTTAACTTCAAAAGGATGAAAATAATATTTGTCAAAGAAAATAGAAAATATTCATTTTACTTAAAGTAAATAAATAAAATATATAACAAGAAGACATTGTAGATAAAGATTATGTTACATATTTTATACAATCTTGAATTTTGAAGAGGTGTGGAGGGGAATTGATCTTGAAGTCATTTTAAAAACGTAGGAAGAGGTGTATTGGGAAAGTACAACGCGAGATTCCAAAATGTTTGCCAACATTCACCTTGCCACCGCTGAGATGGAAAATTTGGAACCGGGTATAGACATCTATCAAAGCATAAAGAAATGGAAGTTTTTCTTGCAAATGTTGCAGTCGCAACTGCCCTGGTAGACATGTACGCAAAGTGTGGATGTGTAGACATGGCACATGAACTATTTGATAAAATCCCTCAAAGAAATGTTGTCGCATGGAATGCCATGCTCACAGGATATGCACCAAACATACTTGTGGAAAAGGCTTTAAAAACCTTCAAGCATAAGCAATTGGTAGGTGTAAAACTTGACTCTTCCACCTTTGCCAACATCCTTCTTGCGTGTGCAAAAATAAGAGCTTGTCAACTCCAAAGCTTAAAGAATTTTGGACATTACGGTTTATTTATAAGCAGAGGCGATGATGGAGAGCAACTAATCTTCTTGATAGACAAGATATCTGCTAGATTTATTCATAATGAGATTAGACTGGGAAATTAAATTGCACAGTGGAGTGTTTGGACAGTGGAGTGTTTGAGTGTATTTCCATTCAATGAGAGCATGATGAGAAGCAAAAGCCATGGTGCCTTGATGATTAAACAATTGGTCCATAAATGAATGAATTTATGACTGTCGGGGGTGGAACCGGAGTTTCATGCATCAAATGCATTAGAGAGGGCAACGTCGATCTAAACATGGTTTATCGGTATGAATAAATGGTTTTGCAAGTGTGAGACAGGTATGTCGGGCTCTTGTGGACTGGCAAGTCCACAATAAGAAGCCTATCGACTAATTACTAGTATTACTATTATATAATGAATTTATTATTATTATTATATAATATTTTTATTTTATGTATTAACTATTATATTCATCACACTAATCTCGAATCTAATTTATCGTGTCAAGCTATAAACTTTTCTATAAATTTCCCTTCATCTCTTTATGTCTTTGGATTGGATGCATTCACTAAATAGGTGATTGATGCAAACACCAAGACACTTGAAAGCTATGAGTAGGGTAGACAGTGAGCCATATAAATAATTTATATATAGTATATTTTTTCTATATACAATAGGGGTGTCCCCGCGACCCAGCCCAATGGCCCAACAACCTATATCTTGGATACCTAGGGTGAGACTAGTCCCATGTGGGTGAGATTCGCTGCCCGCAAGAAGTCCCACCTCTTAAACCTGGGAGCAGAGTTGAACCCGAGACCAATGGGGAGCAAACCCACTACCCAAGTCAACTCTGCTACCCGTGCAAGCTATATATATATAGTATATTATTATAATTTTTTATGTATTATATAATTTAATTATAAATAGAACAAATAATATAATAATATATATAATAACGATCATTTGTACAAGTATTATTATATTTAAGACTTTATATATAATTAATATAGATAATAAAATAACTATAATTACTATAGATGTTATTTTATAATATATAATATATTTATTAACAATATCTAACTTTAATATATAAAAAATATATAGTAATAATAATATTATATTATAGATCATATTATATAAGATGTGAGCCTTATATGTACAATATATATTATTATATAAGCATATCTATCTCCCTCTCCCTTTTCTCTTCCTTTCTCTTTCTCCTCTATATGTTTGTCTCCTTAAGTGTACAATGGGTACATTGAAGAGGTCTTAAAAGCGAATTATCATATCCTTAATCAAATGATATGCTACCTTGACCATAACTTCCCAAGGACACATGTCATCCTTGGATTGTTGACATGAAACAACAAATCAAAAGTCTATCTCTCTCTCTAAATTTGCCTCTTTCTCTCATTCTCTATCTTTTGAGTTGCTCTCTATATATTAGTTGATAGCTACGCATAGTGTAAGATTTGAGTATGAAACAAGTCTCACGCCTGCAAACCACTATTTAGTTGTTGGAAAACAAGTTTCAATTGCCATTAAATGGTAAACTAGTTGCAGTTTAATGGTAAAATCCTCTAAAATATCAAGTAAAAGCCTCCAAAATCTCACTTATCACATAAAATCCAGATAAATATTGATCTGGCAACTGGATGAGAACATTCTATTTTCATTTGCAATATTCTTTATCAATTTAATGGCAATTTTATTTTTTCATTTGCATTGGTTTATGTTTTAAATTTGTATGCAAATATATCATTATCAAATAATATTTAATTTTTGTAAAGAAAAAATGTAGATTTATCTAAATTTATTTCATTCCATTATTTAGCACTTATTAATAATTGTTTAATCTAGCCACATGTAGTGCATCCATGCACAAACACATACTCTCTAACATATTAACATACATATAGTTTTCTATCAGCATAATCCTTGAACCTCCTTTAGGTGCAAGTGTTAGTATATATACCTCTCTCTATATAGAATTGTCTCCCCCTCTATCTCTCTTTCTTTTTCCTAATCTCTCCAAAGATCAATTAAATTATCAAAAAAATTATATATTTATTTGATTTGATCTATATAAAAATATATTAATTATTAATTATAATAATTTCATATTTATATTAATTTAATTTGATCTATATAAAAATATATTAGTTATCAATTATAATAATTTCATATTTATATTTAATATTTTTTATTATTAAATATAATATATAATAATGATAGTATAATCTATATACTATTATATATAATAATGAATATAATTATATTATATATTATTTAATTTGTATTATATAAAATATATAATATATTAATTATATTTTGTATTATATAAAAATATAATAATTATTAACTGTCAATTATATTAATTTTATATATGCATTTAATATTTTTATTAAAAAATGGGAGGTTGGGTGGGCGACCCTCCACGTCGGTAAAGGGGATCTAGGGGTGCAAGATTAAGCGCTTATGTGGGCTTCGTTTAGTGTAGTCGTTGGTCATATGCGTGAGCAAGTAGGAGAAGACAGTTGGCTCACAAGTTGGAGTACCTTGTTAATGACGAGTACATGCAATAAAGGTAGCTGGAAGGGATCGCACATTTCAAGACAAGTTATAAATTATAGGTTGGAGTTGAGGGACGATCGAGCATGCAAAGGACTGGATTACCTTGCATAGTAATTATGTCTCTCTCGCGTGAGATGAATTTGGCTTTAATGTCATGGGCATTATTTATGGGAGTGGTGGCCGATAGGTTGTTTGTGTAGTTCATTTTGTGTGTGGGTTGTGAAGTAGAGCGTGGTTGTTGGAGGGCTTGAGGATGGCTTCGAGTGGTAGGACCAAGTCGAAATTCATCATCTCTATTTTGGTGGAAGGGGTGGAGTCATTCGGGGTAGATACTCCAATCTCTTTGCAAGCAATGAAGAGGCAAGGAACATTTAGAGCGATAATAGACTAGAGGCTTAAGAGAATTTTGATGGTCTCAGATTTCTTGGTTCTAGTAGCAGTTAAAATGGTCTTGGGCAAAGGCCATCTGGAGCGCAAGGAGTTTTCGAGAGACAATGCATATATCTCATCGCATTTCCTCGCCTTGGTGTTGGACAATGAAGTCCCTAAAGTGGAGGCAAAGGGTATGTTGGGGCGTCTGTTTTGAGTAGATTTGTTGGGTGGCCTGGAGGAGATGTTGAAGGCAGCCATAGTGGGTAAAGGAATTTCACATCCTACGGATTTGGAGCTGCTTTGGAATACGGATGAGATCATCAAATTCTTTCCTTTTCTCCTGGATTTGAAAGGCACGAAGCTCATGAGGCACAAAATGGTGGCGGTAGTGGCGATGGAATTTCTGAAAAGGAAGCTCAGGTTGGTGGAGATGGATGACATGGAATGGGTGGAGGATTTCAACTCCTTCGCAAAGCTCAACAACTTTCTGTGACAGGTGCCCCTAGTGTTGTTTTAATTTTTCTTTTGGGTTGCAATGATAAGTTTTAGTTAAAATGTTAATTGCGCCTCAGGCATTATCAGTTGTATCTACCCTACTATGAGAATGAAAGTATTAGTTTTTTGTTGATTTTGACATAATCGGCGAAGGTTTTTCCTGCATCTGCAAATGTACTGTATGGTTTTTAATTATCAATATAATATACATAACCCTTACGTATCAAAAAAATATAATATATAATAATAATAAATCTAGTATGGTTATATTATTTATAATTTATTTTTTATTATATAAAATATACATTATATATTAATTATACTAATATATACTTAACCACATAGGGTAAAGGATGTCGTAATGTTAAAACCTAAATGGGCTCATTATTAGAATCTTGATCTTAATTTTCATTTTAATAAACATACTCTAAAACCCTCATCGAAACCTTATTTTCAAGTTGTAGCTCACCAAATTGGAGAAGTGAAAAGTCAATACCAACAAGCAAGAGTTTGGAGGAGCAAAAACTAATAGCGATGGGAAAGCTGTAGAAAACGACAAAAAACAACCGAATAAAAGGCAAAAATGATGAACGGTTGAGATTCGTTTAACTGTCTTGCATACTATGTGAAAACCCTCACCGTCTATAAATAAAAGAAGCTCGTGAACTTCAAATAAGGAAATGCCTTCGATGTAAATGTTTAGAAATTAATTGTGAGGGTTAATGGTACTTAGTTTTAGAAATAATGATGGAAGAATGATATTAGTGATATATAGAGTCAATTCACTATTTCTAGAAAATTAATAGCCTTGGTATGATGGTTGACTTAAAATCAAAATTGGCATAAAAAATCATGCATTTCAATCTAGAGTATCCCGAGTTCAATCTCATCTATCAT
Source organism: Sequoiadendron giganteum (assembly GCA_007115665.2). Lineage (NCBI taxonomy): Eukaryota > Viridiplantae > Streptophyta > Pinopsida > Cupressales > Cupressaceae > Sequoiadendron > Sequoiadendron giganteum. Next base: position 145,265,364 of record CM021104.1, read on the forward strand.
GAATTTGAATTCTAACACATGGATCTAAATTGGTGAAATGGAAACATCTAAAACTTGTTTATCTTAATCTCTAATATTTGGTAAGCTTGTAAGGACTACAATGACTTCAAACATGTTTGGAATTTTTTTAATCACTGGGGTTAAGTTATCCTATGTCAAATTCAAAAATAGCATTCACTAACTTGAAAGCACCTAATATCCAAATGAGTTTCTTTGTCCCTTTAGATAATAGAAGTTTGCTCAAACGATTTCACTTTATAATTGCCCAATTCTCTTGTTTTCTTGATGAGCCTTGCTTGCATTAGTATGTTACACAGACATTTGCATACGTGCAAGCATCCAACTCATAATTTTATAATAAATAAGGTGGCAGATTGTTGTCACTTCATCATTAGTCCTTATGGAGTTGAAATCATGAAATTCCACTCATAAGGTTCTTATCATAAATGCAGATAGGCACCATAAATACGAGGGCAAGTGCACAAATATGAATGTTACACCCTATTGTGTTATTACTTATTTATTGTTACTTTGATGAGTTAAAATTTTTTAATACATAATTATGTTTTGTATATTTTGGATGGAAAATGTGATGGATGAATGTGCAATTCAATATGATGCTTTCAATGCTTTGATAATGCAATGATATATGATGCATATGAATGTAATGTTATCGACTACTATTTTTTTGATGCACTAAGTTGGATGTAAGAAAAGAATCAAGCCTTTGAAAGAGAGGGGGAGTATCACTCAAGAGAAGAGCTTGGTTTGGTAACCCTTAAATGAGACTATTTGAGCTATCACACACTTACATCCTAGTTTAGTCAAGTTGATTCAAGTTAGTCAGGAATTAGTAAGTAAACCTTCAGTCATAGTTTGGGGATGATTTGTAATGGTTTTGGTTTTAGTCTTTGATTGTTTCTTGATTTGGATTACGTGACTAAATCTTTGTGTTAAGTGTAAGTTCTTCGTGTATTTATATTTATATATTAATCGATGAGTATATAGATAGAATGTATATATGTATGTGATTTTGATAACTCATACATGTGAGTATATGCGTGCATACATATACGTAGGTAGACGTACTTACACATACTTATGAAGGGATATATCATACACATGAGAATATTGATTGGAAATATATGACATATATATATATATTGTTGGAGTACAATACCACTGAGAGGGGGGTGAATTAGTGGTATGACAAATTTCAAATAACCTTGAATTAATCTTTCAAAACTTTGACCTTATAAAACACAAGATCAGAACAATTCAATTATCAAGTGCAACATCATGTATGTAAAGCTATCAAACTTGACTCATCACAAAGAGTATATGTATATCTTCAATTTGCACCAATTTATGCTCATGTTCTTTCAATGATACAAAAATTCATTTATTGAATGTAACATCATAACAATTAAATGTGAAATACTTGAGCAAACTCAAAGATAATCAAAAGAAGGCAATCACACCATAACACAGTTGTTTTTCATGAGTGGAAAACCTTCATAGGGATGAAAAACCACTCAATAAAATGCCTCACTGGCTACAAAATGCCTCACTAGCAAAGCCTCACTAGCTACAAAATGCTTCACTGCCAAAGCCTCGCTGGCTAAAATTTATGCCTCACTAGCTACATATAATGCCTCGTTAGCTCAACTGCCTCATTGGCAAACACAACTGCCTCACTAGCTTTTTCATGTTACTACAACCTCACTGACATTCATGGTAGCCTCACTGGCTTTCATGGTAGTAACTGCCTCACTGGTAAGATACAACCTCACTAGCAAAAAGGTCATCTTTGTCTCATTGACTTTTGCACAACATTTTTGAATCATGAATAAAGCAATTACAGAGGGTTGCTATGTTTCACTGCATAACATTTCTACTTTCCATCCTAACACATTCAATGTCCTAAAGATTCATTAAATTGGAATCTTCAAAACACAAAAGGTATTAGATTATACACTTCATTGTTTTGCATATAGTTTTGCAAAACAACATTTCAAAATTTTGCTCATAAACTCACATGATATCTTTGTGAAAGAACCGAACAAATAGCAGTAACATATCACTATTTTTATAAAAATCAAAAGTTCACATAATGCTTCCATCTATCACTGACTAGAACTATCAAATATAACCTACTCAAACTATTTTCATAACTACCCCTGAAGTCATTGAGATGCTTTTGCCTTCAACAAACTAAACTACCTTTGATATATGGTCAAAACATAGTACAAGTTGTGTGTAAACATTAAACAAAAGACACATATAAATGTGACATAAAACCCATGCCCCCAAGTCAACACAAAAAGAAACACATGACCTTTACATAGGCTTTAAAAACTACCATATGACATAAGATCTCATGTGTAAAGGGTAACACTTTGACCAAAACAATCAAACCCAAGTGTGGGTGCTAGGATAAACCCTAAAGAGCAACTTTTGAATTTAAACAACAAATAAACCATGGTAAAAACCTTTCTTGAGACAACTCCAAACAACCACCGAAATATCCATAGCATGCCCTAGTGATAGGGTCCGAATACACAAAATAATGAACCCACAGATGGAAATGTAACTATGAAACACCACAATGGATAAGGCAAGACCAAGTCGACATGGCATGCAACCATAAAACAAAAAGATAAACACCATTGATATGAGTATTAGACTTAGGGTTTTACTAGAATGATATTACCACTTAAAAAGCATCACTATGAAGTCGACACCACTTTAAATGCTTTGAAGATGGCTGCCATGAAGACATGAAACCATTTTTTGCCAAGACCAGCCGCCATACCACCTCCTTCTCCAAGTTTCATCAAGCCCTAAGTCGGTTGTGTTAACAATGCTTTATTTTTTGTAAAATGACAACTTTTAGGGCAATCATAATGTCAATATCCACAATCTCATGACTTTTATCACTTTGTAACTTGCAAAAAAGAATCATTATGTCGGCCTTTCATTATAACCTTTTACCTTGCAAATCAAAACACATTATTGTGTCGGTGTTTGACATTATTTGCATGAATATAGTAAACCTCGTAATATCTAATGATATATGTCAGCATAATAAAACATGTGCTAAGTGAAGACCAAGACCCTTGTGTCGGTCTAGCAATAACCAAGTAATGTGCATAGATCGAAACCAACCAATGCTAAAGACCAATGTATGGTATAAATCCCAAATGTATCAAGTGTAGAAACAAAACTCATATGCATATCAAATATTGTTGCCTCAATGAAATATCAATGCTCATGTAAAGTCAACCAAACCAAGTTGTCCCATATCCTTCATTAAAGTGCCAAAGAAACAAGAGCAACTCAATATATGCCACTTTTGTGTATGCCAAGGTAAACACTTGACATCAATGCCAAAACCAATACCATAGAGGCCAACATATATTGTATATATATATATATATCAATCGATGAATATGTAAGTATATGTGTTTATAATGAATGTAAAAATAATATTATATGCATATTAACATATATGTATATGGATCATACGTGTAAACACATATACATACATATTAACATACGTATATATGTGTATATATAATTATTTTAATATATATTTATGATTGGAAATTAATAGATTTAAAGAACACACACACATATATTAACTATTAAAGTTATAACATATGTATATATTAATAATATATATTGTTATATATTCAAAGTGTTGTAAAGTAAGCTTTGGTGCATATGTAATGAAGACCATACATTGAAGAAAGGCTTGAATAAAAGCCAATGATGTAACAATTATATGCTATGCATATAATACACTTATGTGAGGAAGTTAAATACAAAGTGCATAGTATATTGCATACAAAGTAAATGATATTTACTAAAGCACGTAAAGCATTTAAGGCTATGCTAAAGTGAAGCGATGCATTTTATTTAAGTTGTTGCTAATATTTAAACCAATGCACAACATAATGATGTTTAATATGCAGTGCCATAATATGTGGAATAAAGCAAATAGAATTCCATAAACCAACACATGTCAACTAAATATGAGCATAGAGACTTTGTCAAGCCACAAGTTAGTTGAAGTTGAAGAAGGAAGCTGGCTTGATTTTCAAATAGGAAACCTGTAGTTGAACATTTCTCTGTTTGACTCAGTAAAATGGCATTTGTTGTTAGTTAAAAAGGGGCGACTCATCCATATTGAGAAGCTAGAAATAAAGGAATTGTGTATGTGTTTGCATATTAACTATTTTAATAGCCACACATCATTTCTTTGAGCTTAGTCGAGGCATTTAGAAGGGAAGTTAGTTTTGTTGTTGAGTGGTGGCAGTTAGAAGAGACAAGGTGGTGGGTTGAAGAGATTTCTTGTAGCATTAAGTTTCTCAAATTTTAATATAAATAGAGACAACTTCTTCACCTTTTGGTTCACTCATTCGTTCTTATTCATTTGTATTTATATCATTTATTCTTTGAAGCACTTTGTTATAGTTTTATGTGCAAATAATTTATTGAGTGCATTAGTAAGGAAGGAAAGGTTGCTTTGGGAATTCATATTTTGTTGAGAGTTTGTGAGAGGCTAGAATTTGGAGTTAGGTTGAGCTTGGTAGGAGCAACAAGCGTGATTGTGGCAATTGAGCTTGGGAAGCAACATATTATTTTGGAGCTATAATTCCAGGCATACTGATTTTACTACTCCATTCTTTTTATGTTGAAATCATATTTTGTTTATGAATGCAAGTGTTTGAGAAAATATGATCTATATGCATGTTGATTTTGCTTAAATGAGCTTAAGTTATTTCTCATTTTGGATGAGCTTTCTTGAACTTGGTGAAGTCTTGTTTGATGAAACCTTCTTGATTGATATATACATATATATACTCTTTATGATGGAATTGTGTGATTATGTTCGCTATATGAAAAATACCTAGGTAGTCATAAACCATATGTATGCTTACATAGATTATAAAATGTGGGAAATAATATTATCTTGAAGTACTTTGTTGAAGAAGTCAATTTTTGAACATGGGTGATTAACTTGGTTGCTCCTGGGGTTAGGATAATCTATGGATGGGAGTAACCTAGTTGATCTCTTAGTTATGTCATTACCTTTTTGGTTAAATGTGTGTTATGATTGAAACGTGTATGAATAGTCAAATACCAAATCAAGCTAAAGGGTGGATGAACATATGACTTCACTTCCAAGCAAATGATTATATCAAAATTTGGCCAAAGTAGTGTAAGTAGCCAGTATTTACACTATTGATTCACTTTGAGCCAGGTTTGCATACTAGGTAGGGAACGTCATATATGTAGGTTATAGCCAATGTATGGTAGCTCTAGTTATGTATGACACAACACCATGCTCAAGGAGGCTAGTTTTATGAGGTTACCAAGCTAATATCTTCGTAAAAGGGTAGGACCATCTTACCAATTAGGTAGATGTGTTGGGGACCACAATAAGTCCATGGTTGGTAGAAAAGCACTTGAGTGATGCTCTCCCTCATATAGTTAGCAGCCAAAATTTGAGGATGTATGCCAACAAGGACATCTGGACCATTTATATCTCCGCTTCATTAAAGCTCTTGGAAGCTATGTATGTATTCATGTATCTCTAACTTTATTGAGAAATTATAGATGTGTAAATATTATCATTACAATAGAATTACGTAATATTAAATTATTACTTGGGATTTTGTAATGTTTCTTTTGTAAATGTAATGGGAGTTTAAAATGGGATTATTTCGAATGTGCATCTTGCTATTGAAAAGAAAAAATTTATTGCTATAAATTGCAAGCATACATTATTCACATGTGGGTTAAAACATAGGTAAATTCATTGGGTTAAACATTGGGCTTGTTACACATGGTATCAGAGCTACCATGTTCAGCTCTGGAACCTATGTGATTGATATTATTTCATCCAAAATTATGTCTAATTTTTGGACATCTTGTGCCAGGATGGTACATCTCAAGATGTCTGCAAGAAAGTCAATAATCAGGAATGAGCGCTAACTTAAGGCAAAGAAGGAAAGGGAAGCCATTGTTAGAACCATAGAGGGGACCAACTACAACAACACAATATGGTTGATTGACATTGTGAACTTTATTCATGCCCTATCTCGCATCAGTCGAGAAAGAAAGAAGATGCGTGAGGCTTCTAACTTTGCACCTCTTGTCTCTCTTGCAAAATTAGATTTTGCACCACTTTCGAGGGATGTGCCCTTGGAATGGAGTGTTAGTCCCACCATGATCTTTAGGGACCCTCGTGTTTTTCCAATGTCAAAAGTTATTATAATTACCTCTAGTGGAAAATCAGAGGGATATGTCCCCCAAAATTATGTATCTGAGATTGAGTTTGAAGGTTATGTACCCTTCGACAATGTATTGTAACAAAAATCTAAGGGATATTTCCCACTTAGCTACTTATCATAAAGTGAATTTGAGGGATATTCTCCCCTAGACTATTTGAATAGTCATGTAAATGCAAGGATATTGAAATCCTTTGATCTTAATAAAAAAATTATTTGGCAAAAACTTATACAAAACTCTTCTCTCAACTTCTTTGTGAATGAATATTTGTTTTTGAAATGTTTTTAGAATTCGAAGTAAACCTTCCTTGGATCTAATCAAAATGGAAACCTCCAGGTGGAACATTACTTATAAAAATGGTTAGAACAATAACCAACCTCGGGGATAGCTAAGAGGTAGGCCAAGGTGTAGAAAACTCTTAGGCTAAAATGGATCATATTTTGGCCATGATGACTGACACTAGAGAAAGAATTGGAAACCTTGAGCAAGAGGTAAGAGGAACGAAAAGGAAAGAACAAGAAGTTCCTAATGGGGAGGAAGGAGAAAATTTCCATGATCAATCTCAGTCAAGTGATCATGACAATGATGAATCCCGATCTAGGTCTGAAGGAAGCAAGAGGAAATGATTTGAAAATGAGTTATCCTAAGATATGAGGAAGGTTACCCCTCCTAAATTCGAGGGAATCACCAATGGGGATGCAACTGAAATATGGCTCACAAAAATGTAGAAGTATTTTGAGATAAGGAATTACCTTGAGATAACCAAGGCCATTTGGGGAGCCTTTTAGCTAGTCGGGGAAGCATCCACATGGTGGATGAACAAAAATATGGAGCTTGGGTTAAGTTCCTTAATTATTACTTGGGATGAATTCATGGAATTTTTTTGAAAGCGGTGGCTACCTCACTTTATTATGATCGAAAGCTTACTAATTTTCAGAGCTTTAAGCAAGGGGATTCCTCGATAAATGACTATTAGAATAAACTCACTTGTCTCCTAAGGTACGTGCCCATGTACCAAAAGATGAGTGGTTTCGCATAAGGAAGTTCATTATGGGCCTCAACACCCAAATAAGAGGGAAAGTAGATGTGCATGGTCCTGCTACTATTGACTTGGTGTATGATAAATCCATTAAGCAAGAGTGGAGGCTTAAAGCTATCTCTTCCTACCATGAAAAGAATTAGAAAAAAAAATTGGTTGCAAGGAAAGGGGACAAGGGATTCCATAATAATCAAAATAAATCAAGAAGGGACCATAGGGGGAATAAAAACAATAACAAAAACAATAGTTTTGGTAGGAATGAAGGTGATTTTGGAAATCCTGCATCAAGGAATGGGCCATTGAGAGGATGTTTTACGTGTGGAGGAGGTCATTATGCAAATTAGTGTCCCAAAAAACCACCAGGGACACAACCACATGGAAATCCTTTGCCTCCTCAATGAACAGTGTTTCAGTAGAAGATACATGCGACACTAGACAACCGATAGGCAAAGTACCAAATTACTCCCATTGAAATTCTAAGTACTTTGTTTGGTATACCTATTTCAATTATAATTGATACCGGTGCTACACAAATATTTGTTTCTCCTAGTATTGGTAGTAAAATTTATAGGAAAGTTAGCTATATGGAAAAGTATTGGATTGTTGAGTACACAAACCAATCAAGAGCTAAGGTGGAGTAATGTTTATTTGAAGCAAAGGTTGAAATTTTGAGTTTCTCTACAAAATTAAATTTGTATGTAGCCCCCTCGGTTCATATGATGTCATTTTAGGGATGAGTTGGTTGTGGAGGCATAGAGCCAAGGTAGATTGTCATGCAAAAACTATAGAATGTTTAGATGATCTTGGGAACTGGGTATTCTTGCAAGGAACACCTAAAGAAGTTAAGTTGTGACAAATATCTGCCATACAAATGCATAGAGTGAAGAAGAAAGGATGTCAAATTTTTTCTATGAAAATGGAAAAAATTGAGTGCAATGAGTTCATCTCTCAGGATGACGTAGTGTACTGTGGACCCCAAGACCTTCAAGAAGTCGAGGATGGTGAGATGGTGGAACCAAGAAAATCATATATGAAAAAATATCCTATCGTAAAGAACTTTGTGGATATATTTCCAGATGAATTACTTGAATTACCTCCCAAAAGAGTGTTTAATTTCTCCATTGATATTGTTCTAGGGTTAGAGCCTATATAAAAAGTCCCATATAGGATGACCATGACATAATTAATGGAGCTAAAATATCAATTGGAGGACTTGTTGCCCAAGGGGTTGATTAGACCTAGTGTTTCACCTTGGGGAGTGCCAGTGATCTTCCTAAAGAAGAAGGATGGTGCACTATGCTTGTGTATAGATTATCACTTGCTTAACAAATAAATGATAAAGAACAAGTATTTGTTTCCACGTATTGATGATCTCTTTGATCAAATGTGAGGAGCGGTAGTGTTTTCAAAGATTGATCTTCGATCAGGTTATTTCCCAGATAAGTTTGTGTTGGTCTTCTTGGATGATATTCTTATCTACTCCAAGAATGAAGAGGAACATCTCCAACATCTAGGGATTGTTCTCCAATGTTTAAGAGAGCATAAGTTGTATAGAAAACTCTCAAAATGTACCTTCTTTTAAAAGGAAGTATAGTATCTGTGTCATGTGATTTCAACTGATGGGATTGCAGTTGATCCAAAAAAAAAGAAAGCAGTGCTTGAATGGCTAGTGCCAAAGAATGTGCCAAAATTTTGTAGCTTTATGGGTTTGGCTGGTTATTATCGAAATTTTGTAGCAAAATTTTCTAGAATAGCTTTTCCCATCACTTAATTGCAGAGAAAATGGAAGAAGTTTGAATGGTCAGAGAAATTTCAAGTGACATTTGACCAACTCAAAGAGAAGTTGACTACAGTTGGGTAAAAGCACACTTTATAAAGGAATTGGCCAAAAGCAAAAAAAATTATGAACTTCGACCACATAAAAGTGGTCTTTATGTTTTGAATTTAAAAATGATGTAAACTAATGACATGCAGAACTTTTGATGAAGTTTATTCCTATGATTTTTTAGATTTTTTAAAAATTGTTTTCATTAGTTTTTTTATCAATTTAAGAACAAATTTTGGAATGTTGAAAATTTTAGAAAAAACTGACATTCACTGGACGTCAAGAAACAAATTGAAAAAAACTTCATTTTGATGTATATTTTTCTCATAATAACGTTTTCAAGTCAAACTTGTCAGAATTTGACAGTTTTCATTGGATGTCAACTATTGTCTATTTTTTTAATCATTTTTCAAAAAACAAATTATACCCTTTTGAAGAAGACTCTGTCCTCTAGTGCACCATATATTTTTAAAAAAAAATCATATGTTTTACTACTTTTTTAAATTTCTAATCAGCCTCTTTTTTAACTTTAACAACCTACTTGCATTATTTTGAAAATAAAATATATTAAAAATAATCAAAATATTTTTATTTTTTTTATATATTTGGTTCCACCACTTTGAGCTCTACAAAAGGGTATTTTTCTTTTTTGTAGAAAATTCATTTTGACAAAAGAAATACTCTGTTAAAGTTGAATGTTTTGGAAAACTCTAAAAAAAGGTGAGTTGGCTGCCAAGTAGGAAGACAACTAGATATGTTCGAGCAGACCAATTTTGGTCAAGCAAGTTTCAGTCGAAACCCTCTCGACCAGAACCTACTCGACTGAAACATGACCAACTAACAAGTGGTCGATCAAATTTGTTTAGGCTGAAAACTGTCCATATAAATATTTAAAAAAAATAAAATCGGTAAAATACAAAGGAAGGCATATTTCGACAAAGGAAGGCTTATTTTGACAAAAGAAGGTTTATTTCGATAATTTATAAGACTTATTTCAATAAAAGAAGGTTTATTTTGACAATTGAGAATACTTATTTTGATAAAAGAAAACGTATTTGGACAATAGGAGAGCTATTTTTGAAGGTAAATTGATCTTCAACTTATAACTGATTATGTCACTCTTTTCATGAGTGCATTTGAAGTTATTTTTCACTATTTTTCATTTGAATATGATTGAGAACTAGGGTTATTAGACACATATACAAAGATCCACAATTTTGGATCATTCAAGTGCACCTAAAAACTTGTACTATGAAATTTGTAAAAATATGTTTAACTTCACCTAGTGTGTTTTAGACAATCATTAAATGTACTATGTGGTTCAAAGTTACTTCTCCCTTAAATTTACACATGAAATTGTTGTATCTTATGATGATATTCCTTCTACATGTCATGTGATGATTAGATATATCTATAGAGCTACATGTTATTTTTACATCCTTCCTTATTTCATACATTATGATGTGTTTCACATGATCACCATTCTCCCATAGCTCATGAGATACCTATCAATAAATTCATTTAGATATATACCTTTCATGATGCTTGGAATATGTAAATTGATGATCTATTTTGTTAGCCTGGATCATGTATGCACATTCATGCTTCATCATCTTTTCTTACATTACATGATGATATCAAGCTTACCCATGACATTTAGAGAAACCACCTAATATGAGATATATGAATGAATTTCTTAGAGTTCATTATTATTGATCACCATTTATATGTTCTTCCATTCTTTTTATATTGGCTTTATGAACATTTTCACATTCCTAGTTAGCATTGGGATGATACGAAGACACCTTTGTATTACATTTTGACACAAGCAAATTTAAAAATGTGTTAAATTTATGATTTTTATGTCATTTCTTCTTGGTATCATTTTCACTTTTACTTCTTCTTTTTCTGTCATACATGTATATTGTGATCCCCCTCACCCATTCTTCCATATACCTTAATAATATATTTCTTTATATTTTAGATTTTTTTTAATACACCTTGTTTGTTGTGATTTTTCACACTTATTTTATCTTTATATTTGGTTCAATTCTTATCTCTCCTACTTGGAGTCATTTTAGTTTCCAATTTCTTTTCTTTTCTTCATGCCCTATAACCGATAAAAATCATCTATTTGTTATCCTTTTATGGTGTGTGTACTATCTTCCTCCAAAATTAAGGTTTAACCTAAATTTACTTTGTTAACCCATGTTTTATTCATACATAATTTCACATACCCTACATTAAATACATTCTTGAACTACTCAAGTGCAAGTTTAGATTTTCCTTTTTTCAGGTATCCTCTCGAGTTCCTCATTGCTAGATGGTTCATCACATGATTCTCAAGATATTAGATCTCTAGTTTATATTTCTTGTGAACAAATTATTTTTTTATCTCATGTGCTATCTAAATCTAATGCTAGAAATAACGAGCTATCTTCTTTGAATACATTTTAAGGGTTGATGTACATGATACATGTAACAATATCTCTTCTTTAAATACATAAAGGGTTGTGTCTACTCATGTGTAATTTAATTTACTCCTTCTTCGTCTCTAAACTATTTTTGTGGTTTAAGGATCTCCATGACATGAATTTTTAATGTTGAACTAATTGGATTTCCTTAAATCACATAATTGAAAATTATGATCTTGAATGTTTTGTCAAATTTATAATATGATCTACTGATCTACACATTTAGGTATTTCGAGCATGGTGTTTCTCTTTCTATGTTTTATAGTACTCATATTAAATTAAAAAGATCCACATATTGATGCATTTAGTGGTGATAGTAAGTGATACATGTGATCTAGTGTACATCTAGTTACATGCTAAATATTTTCATATACCAAATATGCTCATGTATAATGTTTATAATTTATGTATTTAAAGAAATTTTAATTGATGAACCTTATCATCCTATATATCGCTAGAGATTTATGTAACATAAGTAATGTAGGACCATTATATTCAAGTTCAAATAATTCAAAATTTGAGTATGATGATAATATGGTTTTAATCTTCTTGGGGACTTGAGTTCATACAATATATCATTACTTAATACCTATTTTGTTTGTCTTTTCTTTATTTTTATTTAAGTGTTTTATTATTATTTTTTGTCAATACAATGATACTAGACAATAATCCAATGTGTGGCTCATGTTAATTATTTATTACATGTTGTGTACACATGAATTTTCCATGTATATATGAATTTTAGATGATGCTTGAGGTTATAGAGTGCTTATAGTATAAATATATGAGCTCATTATGTTTTAAAAACTAGTTTTTTATATAATTTACTTTATTTTATTTACTTTGGCTTTAAAACAAATGAACAATATTTACTGTTCTATTTATGCAATATTAACTACATTCATTGAAAGCATGTGTGTACATTTGTATGCAGGTGAATTGAACTTTGAGTGCAATTTATGATGGGGTGTCAAAGGACCAGGCAAAGGAAGTATGATCGAACAAGAGAGAAGAAGAGAAAATTGAGTGAAGGAACATTTATTGAGCAAGAAGAACCCATAGAAATTATTGATGATGAAGGTGACGTACAGGTACAAGAAATAATTGAACGTAGTAGTAGAATTTTTTTCTATGGTATGGAAAATCTAATGGAGATGGATGAAGATTCTCTTTTCAATAATATTTCATCTAAAGATATGTTTTCTAAAAGCACAGTAAAATTACATTCTAAGAGAATATGGGATGAATTTTTTGAAGAAAAATCTCTAATTGGAAGAGCACAGTTAGTTGCTAAGTTATTTAGATGAAAATAAATGACCCCTGTTTTGGAGTTGTTAGGGGTTGATAATAGGAAAAATTCATCAAGTTCATTAAAACAAACAATTGTTGAAAACTTGCAAGAAGCATTGAATTGTAATGAAAACAAGAGTTGAGCTAGTGATCCAAGTGTTGCACGTAGAGCATTGATGACTGTAATTTCTAGTAAGAAATCATCACATAGAAGACAAGTTCAAGCAATTTATGAATTACTAAATGTTTCTAGGAGAACTTTTCAAAGCTATATTGAAAAGAGAAATGAAATAGATGAAAAAATTGAGAAAAAATGGGTAAATATTTGTAGGGTTCCCCAAAAAGATAGAATTTTAGAAGATGTAAAGAAGCAGGTGGTTGAATATTGGACCAACCACTCTCATGTTTCTTCCAATAGAAGGAATACTATACAAATAATAGGTGAAGATGGTACACAAATTTCTCATCCAAAACATTTTACAGACACAACACAAAGTGAACTTTTTGAAGCATTCAAACAAGAATTTTCAAATGTGAAGATTTGTCAAAGGATGTTTGAGACACTACGCCCATCATTTGTACATATAAATAAAGTACATGAAACTTGTTATTGTCAAAATCATGTTGAATTTGATCTACACCTATAATCATATAAAAATGCTATGACATTAATTGATCAAAATATAGCCATCCCTAGAAGCACAACACAATTTTTGAAGTCTCTTGTATGCAAAAAATTAGAAGATTAAGATGAATTCAATGTTCAATGTATAAAAAATATATGTAATGATTGTGGAAACTTGAAGAATCTTTTACAAGTTGACAATATTGAAATCCCAGTTATATGGAAGAGATTTGAATATGAGACATACTTAACGAATTCAGGAGTCGAGGCCAAAAAAATTGTTCTCTAAGAGAGTGGATTGCCTTACAATGAATTTATGAATAAATTTTGCAATATTATATATCCACATATCCAACATTGTCATGATGCAAGATGGAAAGCTAAGCAATTTTGTGATCTAAATAATTTCTTTCCACCAAGTTGTATTCTCTCTATTGTAGATTTCTCTGAGAACTATGCATTTAGTCCTCAAACTGAGATTCAAAGTCAATATTATCATTCAGGGCAAGTTGCAATCTTTGTGCAAGTTTTCCATAGGCATGTCGAGTTTCATGTAGATGGTATAAAAAGTAGCAAAGATGATCAAATTATCATTAAAGAGGTTCACTTTTATATCAGTGATGATATGGGTCATGATAAAAACTATGTAGGTCATTGTTTCAGAATGTTTTTTGAAGACATAAGACGACGTAACATAAATATTGAACATCACTAGATATGGTATGATGGATGTGTTGGTAAGTACATTTTTTTAATTTTAAATTTATTTACTTTTAACTTTGAGACTTATATATAATATGTTGTGTACACATGTATACATGTGTACATGTATATCTAGTTTTTTAAAGCTAATTTTGTTTGAGTGTAATTATTTGTAACTTTATAAGACAATTTAAGTTTGCAAAAGCTTTTTTTTGGTTAAATCATCAACATGCTAGACATGGCACCAAATTTTGTGGAATTTTTATGAGAGTGGACATGGAAAAGGAGAGCATGATGGAGTAGGAGCATGTGTGAAGTGTGCACTTCGTCAACATGAACTTGTAGGTATTTCACCATATATATATGGAATCTAGAGATACTTTTTTTTAAATTAGATATTTAAACTTTATTAAATTCTTAAACCTCAAGTAATAAATGAAATTGTTGAATGGGTGCAAAAGTCATTTTTTCGCTCATGACTCAACATACAACACACGATATTTTTGGGAAGTTACAAGTACATCGATTCAAAATTTGTTATTTGAATTTCAAAGTGTGTGTACATGATTTAATTGAATTTTTAAATTTATATATATATATATATATATATATATTCACTTAAATTAATCACTTAGATGTTCATAATTTACAGATATTGATCGATCAAATCCTATTAATTGTCAAACAATTAATGGTATTAGAAGTCTGCATCAAATCATGACAACGAGAGGTAGCAGGCCTTATGCAATTAATGTGAGAAAAATCATGTTTTTTGTGTTGATTGCATCGAGGACAATGCAAATATTGTTCAATGTGAGAATATTAGAGATGGGTATGTTTCACGATGGGAAATGAAACAATTAGTATCAATGCCTCCTTTTGAATAAAATGACAATGTTGATGTCCACGATCCTCTATATTCAGTTGATTACGAACATGTATCTGATTTAGTTGTTACAAGTATGTAAATTGATTAACTTAAAATTGATTTATATATTCTATGTAAGTAAGTTTCAAGTATGTTTATATATATTATATATTAAATATTAGTTTCAAGCACATGTTTATATATCAAAAATATATATATTTACAACTTTTGTATTTACTTTACATGGTGTGTGTACAAGAGATATTTTCGTCGTTGTTGCAGATCTTGACAATGCAGAAGGTGTAGATTACTATCTACTAAGATGTACGCAACCAAAATACAAACTGGTGGAATCGATGACAAATAGCGATGGACAAGAGTATCCCATTGGATCAGTCATTATTGAAGGCACATATTATCAACAAATAAAGATAGATAACAATGCTATTATATTTGTTGATTATGTGTCAAGACAAAAGGTTCTACATTATAGTCACTTAGTTATAGCAACAAAATTAAATTTAGAAACTTTACCTAAAAGAGGACATGCCAAACAAAAGTGGAGGTTGCCTATTGAAGATAATGAAAATATTTTAGAGATAATTAAAGATAGAGAGGATCCAGATTATATGTATCGGGAGCTTTAAGTTATTTTTTGGATATATGTACATGTATGTCTGGATATATATATATACACACACACACACACACACACAATTTTTTTATAGATATATCTATATCTATATTGATTAGACACTTGACATGATTTAGAATGGACATTTTTCAAAGGCTTGGTCATTTAATTCCAATTATAAATTTAAATTTGTTCCATGTGGAATTCTTAATTTAGTTCAAAAATATTTGATTTCATTTACATTTGAAACTCCACTTATAGCATCATCTAGATCACTTTCTTTGCTTGCACATGTAAATTCATACATGTATTTAAAGATTATATGGAATTATTAAGTTCAATAATCTTTGATTTCATTTTTTCAACTCCACTTAAATATGCTAGATCATATATGCTTGATACAAAACCTAGTGAATTTTAAAATGTTTGAACATTTTGCCTAAATTCCTTTAAATCTTCTATTTCCAATTGCATTTTTATGTTGGATATGGAATTATTAAGTTCACTTGAATCTTTGATTTCATTTGTTCTACTCCACTTAAATGCTAGATCATATATGCAATTTACAAAACCTAGTGACTTAAAAAAATTCACATTTTTCCTAAATTCCTTTAAATCATCTATTCCAATTGTATTTTTATGTTGGACATGGAATTGTTAAGTTCACTTGAATCTTCAATTTCATTTGTTCAACTCCACTTATATACTAGATCATAAATGCAATTTACAAAACCTAGTGACTTATAAAAAGTTCACATTTTGCTTAAGTTCCTTTAAATCATCTATTCAAATTGTGCATTTTTATGTTGGACATGGAATTGTTAAATTCACTTGGATCTTCGATTTCATTTGTTCAACTCCACTTATATACTAGATCATATATGCAATTTACAAAACCTAGTGACTTTTAAAAAGTTCTCATTTTGCCTAAATATCTTTACATCATCTATTCTAATTGCATTTTTATGTTGGACATGGAATTATTAAGTTCACTTGAATCTTTGATCTCATTAGTTCAAAAGTTATTATTCATTATCTATTTCCAATTTGCATGAATTTATGTTCCATGGAATTCTTAAGTTCAAGAATCTTTGATTTCATTTGTTCAACTCCACTTATAGTGCATCATATGCAATACAAAACCTATAGTACAACTTCAAAAATTCATTTTTCCTAGAAATTCCTTAAATCATCTATTTCCAATTGCATAAATGTTCCATGGAATTCTTAAGTTCAAGAATAAATTTGATTTCATTTACATTCAACTCCACTTATAGCTCATCATATAGATCACTTTCTTTGCATGCACAATCAAATTCATGTGTATTAGATTATATGGAATTCTTAAGTTCAAGAATAGATTTGATTTCATTTACATTCAACTCCACTTATAGCTCATCATCTAGTTTGATTTCTTTGCATGCACAATCAAATTCATGTGTATTAGATTATATAGAATTCTTAAGTTCAAGAAGATTTGATTTCATTTACATTCAACTCCACTTATAACTCATCATCTAGATCACTTTGTTTGCATGCACAATCAAATTCATGTGTATTATATTATATGGAATTCTTAAGTTCAATCTAATCTTTGATTTCATTTTTTCAACTCCACTTATATGCTATCATATATGCAATACAAACCCTCTAGTAACTTTAAAAATTCATTTTTCCTAGAAATTCCTTAAATCATCTATTCCCAATTACATTTAAATGTTCCATAGAATTCTTATGTTCAAGAATAGATTTGATTTCATTTACATTCAACTCCACTTATAGAATCATCTAGATCACTTACTTTGTATGCACAATCAAATTCATCTGTATTAAATTATACTATAATTCTTTTAAGTTCAAGAATCTTTATCAATTTCATTTGTTCAACTAGACACTTATATGCTATCATATGCAATACAAAACCTAGTGACTTTAAAAACATGAACATTTTGCCTAAATTCCTAAATCATATTTTTCCTAAATTTTTAAGTTCAAGAATATTTGATTTCATTTGTTCAGTTCTCCACTTATAGCATCATATATGCAATTTACATTTAGCCTAGAGTGACTTTAAAAATGAAAATTTAACTAAGAATTCCTTATCATCTATTTCCGATTGCATTTTTTGTTCCACTTAAATAACATTGAATCTCTTAGGAATTGACCTAGAACTTACATATTTGCATTCAAACTATTTTTATTTTTTGACCTATTTAAAGACAAATTCATTTATGTAATTAATTGTACATCCATATTTTTAAATTTACAAAGAGCGACCATTAGATAGTCCAACATTTTTATTTTTAAGGTTCAATGCTTACAATTAATCAAAGGATGTTTTCAATATTAATCAAGATTGAATTTAAAGAAAACATTAATATGTATAACTCTAATTTTGATCAAGAACATATTTAAGGAAAAAAATGGTAAGGTACAAACTTACTAAATAAATACAACCATAATAATGCATGATGAAAATCTGTAACAAGTGTTCAAACCATAATAATGTGTATAAGAAATTCAAGTTCAAACCATAATAATGCATGAATGTGATGTAAATCATAACAAGTGTTCAAACCATAATAATGTGATGTAAATCATAATAAGTGGATACCATAAAACATAAATGTATGTAATGTGATGTAAATCATAAAAATTATCTCCATCATATAAGAGTTCAAACCATAATACTATAAAACATGTAAAACAACTTTTTACTCAAATAGAGGTATATCTAGTATGAATAGAGTCATTTGATTTATGCCCTGATCTCTCCCTCGATCCATGTCTTAATCTCAACCATCGCGATCCCTCTCTTTATCCAAGCTGTCTGGATCTCTGTCCTGATCCAAATGTCCTAATCCTTATCCCATGTCTCGTCCCAAGCCCTACACAAGTTCAAGTACACATATAATTTAATTTTTAATACATGTATGTGTACATATATGTAGAATTATCTAAAACTTTCAATGTACAAGTTCAATGTGTTCAAACTTACATTAAGTAGTTTACATTTTTATTATTTAAATGTACCTCAATTGTATAATGCATGGGATCACCATCATGCTCCAAATTTCCAAAATTTGATAAATCACCATACTACAGAAAAATTTTAAATACACGATTTCAATCAGGAGTTAAAGAACTAGACTTTAAAATATTTTTTATTTAAAATATATGTATGTATGTAAATTTTTAGAACACAATTTATATATATTTAAATTATTCAAGTACATGTCATGCCTCCTTGATGGCTCTACCAATCCCACTAATATCATAAGAATGCAAAGACACCGCAGGGGGATTTGTAGCTGGTACAATATCAGTGCCGAAAAGAAGCTGACTATATGTGCCATGAACAAGATCAGGTGCCCCAATAACCTTGGTGTGATATGGAACATGTTGAGGACCTAGACAAGTTGTGGGATCAATAGAAACATGATACACATGGGATCTTGTAGGTTGGTGTGGAATATCATGTGAAGTTGCCACCCCATGCCTCATATGTGTACCAAGATATCATTGTCTAATAAAGGCTTGTACATGGTCAAGAGGGATCCCATGGTCCTCACTAATGACCTAGTAAGTTGTTAGTAAATCCAAAACAAAGACTTTACACATATTATGCAGAGTCATGTCACTCAAATGGTCAAGATCAGATGGAGTTGGTAGATCAACACGAATAAACAAATCATAAGATGTAGATGTATCCTCAGTGGCATGAATGCTAATATGTGGTCGTAATAAGTATCTACCAATGTGATCAGATGATATCTGATCGATCTATGTCATAATAGTGGAAATACTATAAAAAATATGGGATCTAGTGGAGCATGTTTTTGATTCCCCTGCTATTGCCAATTCCAAACATTTTGGTAGAACCAAAAGGTTTGGGCCAACTAATGCCCTCTTGTTCACGAGCAATGGAAAATCTCAACATCTATACTCAATTTTTTCAGAAAAAATGATCTTTACCTTGGTCAACATATAAGTATTTGAAAAAATATAGTGGTAGCTCATCATTGTGAGGCTATCTATGATAAGCTACCAACCATCTAGGATATATGAATGGCACAACAAGCTCATCTACACACCTTGTCACCATATATCCTCTAATTCTATTTTTTCCTCTATAAAAAGGGAACATGGTAAACACATTTTCTTGTGAAACTAATTTGCTAACATCTCTCCATTTCTCTACACCAGTAACACTCTTGGAAAGAGACTAATAAAATTTCTCAGTGCTCATATCATCATAAGGATTGAATGATCGAATTGTCACAATCATTCATAAAATCTCATCTCTAATATTGACTAATCTATCTTGATTAGCCAAATTAGGGGAGTTGTGAATTGTTTGATCTAAAGATCTCAGTGCATTTTCTAATCTACCAATACTCTCTTGATATAAATTTGATCTAGCTTGAGCATGTAGCTCAAAACAAGGAGAATGGTGAGATCCCTCATCAACCATGATATATATATATATATATATATGTATATAAATAAAGAGATTTGCATATCATTAAAACAAATTTATCAAATTCCAAAACTAAAACATATATTTAAATTAAACAAATTTATCAAATTTCAAAACTAAAATATTTTTATCAAGTTTTGAAAAACTTTAAAACATTTTTAACTTTATATCTAATGAGATAGAAAGTTATAGATCTACGAAATAGAACCTTCTACAACTTAGATCAACATAAGAAATGACAACTCCAAAGAGACTTGATATATGTATATATATGTGTATATGTACATATATGTTTCAATATGTATATATATGTATACACATATGTATATATGTGTACATGTACATGTACATGTATGTATATATGTTTGTATATATATGTATGTGTACATGTATGTAAATACATTTGTGTGTATGTGTATGTACATACATATGTGTATATATGAATGCATGTATATATGTGTGTATGACATATGTATATATATGTATATGTTTATGCATGTATAAATATATGTATGTACATGTACATATACATACATATACATACATACATACATACATACATGTGCACATAAATGTACACATACACATATATACATACATATACATACATGTACATCTATATATAAATACATACATACACATATGCATATGTACATACATACATATATGTACATATAACTACATACATGTACATATACATATTTATGTGTATATACATACACACATATACATACATACATGTACACATATGTACATACATACATACACTCATACACATATGCATACATACATACACACATACACATATATCCATACATACATACATACATACACATATATGTACATGTAACTACATACATACATATACATACACATACACATATGTACATACATATATACAAACATACACACACACATACGTACATACATACATACATACATACACACATATATACATACACACATATATACATACATACATATATACATATATATACATACACATACATATATACATATGTACATACATACATACACACATGTACACATATGTATACATAAATGCACACATGCATACATACATACACATACATATGTAAACATACCTACGTATGCATACATATATTTGTACATATGTATGTATGTATACATACAATTTAATTAGGGTTTAATTAAGGTTCAACAATGGTTAAAGATCAATCAGGGTCGAGTAAGATTGAAATAAGGTTAGAGTTAAGATTGAATTAAGGTTAGAGTTAATTTTAGGGTTAAGGTTAAAGTTCAAATAGGGTTAGATGAATGGGACAAGGGGTAGATTTTATCTTATCATTTATGCACTCATTGAATATGGCAATTTGCTATATAATATAGGTAGTAAGAAATTGCTACTACCATAGTCTATTTTTTCTCTCTTTGGAGGGTTTGTAGGATAAATATATAGTGTTCTTAATTCTTCTCTTTTCCTCTCTTGATTGTTATTTAATTTCTAATCAAGTAGCATAGTAAAATTTCTTATTTCGTAAATTCTACAAGCTTAGGCTTGAGAAATTAAGAATCAAACACTGTTGTACTTATAGCAACATTTCTACATTAGTGCAATGGTTGTATATGCATATTCTTTGAATCTACACTCAACTCTAAAAGTTGTCTTTCATTTTCTAGTTGAGCATAGATCGTCTAGATTTGAACATACATAAATGAGTCAATTAATCAAATATACAATTGACTTTGTTTGTGTAGACACTAAAAAATGTCCTAATCGATATCATACATTTGAATCAGATTTACTAACATCATTTCCTCTAAAATCCATCCTTTTTTCATTTAATTGATTAAATTAGCCTAACTATTTAATTAATTATGTAATTTTCATCTATTAATTTAATTAATTCAAATAGGTTAATTCACCCCCTTTCATGCTAACATTTCATCTAATTAAATTAAATAAATCAACATATTTAATTTAATTTCCTAAATCTTCTAATTTAATTAAATAACCCTAAGTTATTTAATTAAATGTCATCTCACCCTCTTCCCATTCATTAAATCATTTAATTTAATGAAAATCACTTTATTCCTCCAAATCCCCTAATTGCATAAATTAAATCTTGTTTAATTAGCAATTAAACTATTTTTCCTCTAATCAAAGGGAATATTCCCATAGAATATTCTTTATCTCCTTTTTGCATAACTAAAACTTTGTTTTAATCTGCAAAATGCCTTTTTCTTCACCCATGGAAATATTCCAAAATAATATTCTTATTTCTCCATCATTTGAAAAAGGATATTTTCACTTGGCTTCAAATGCAAGTTACCTTATAACTTGAGTTACAAGTTATCTTTTAACCTTTTGAACAAGTTACCTTTGACTTGTGTGTGCAGGTCAAAAGTGTGTCTGAGGAAAATGTGAACCCTTGATCCTTTCCTTGATTCATGTGATCTTGCATTTTCATCCGTTGATGAGAATCCTTGATCCATATCTCCTCTTTTCCTCCATCATGAACTGTTGATTAAGCTTTTCAATCTCAGCCCTCCATTTCTCATTTGCTCTCCTATAAATAAATCACTATTTGGAGACAAATAGATCGATCTTTCAATTGCAAACTTATGTTGCTGAATCAACTTGCATCCGCACTCATATTTTACTCTCTTTTAACTAGTTTTAGTTCATTTTAGTTGCATAAATAGCTTAGAGCATCCATTAATGGCTTCCATGCATCCATCTTAACTTAGTTATAAATTAGGGTTTTCACCTTTTAGCATAAAAAGATTAGATTAGCTTAGCAATAGCATAATTAGATCATTTTTAGCATAATATCATGTTTAATTAGCTTGCATCATGTCCATTTTAGCATAAATCATGCTTTAATTCATTTTATCATGAAAGTTTCATTGATTCTCTTCCATAGAATTGACTAAAACAGGCTCACTAATCACGAGATTGGGAAAGGGTCATCGTTTCACATCAAAATGACACCAATTCCAAAACAAGATAAGTTTCAGATGGGTTAGATTAGGAATTTAACTATTTTTGGGTAGTTTGTAGCTTTCATTTTCAATTAAATGCTTAGTTTAGATTTCCATTTTGAATGATCTTGTTTGTAGATGCAGGTATGTTTGGCTCAATTATTATTTGATTCATCATGAATCAAGTGTAATCGGTCCACCTTGATAATCCTCATCTCGCATTCTGGCGCTAGAGGGAGGGGAAATCGTTAACTTAATAATTTTCTAGCTCAAATTTTGTTTATTTGATGTTTTGTAGGTTGTAGTGATGCCCAAATTACAAATAATGACACCCTTTGTAGAGCATCACCATATAGCGATGCCCACTAGATTTGAAACAACGATGTCAATTTAATGTACTAACGTCGATTTAATTTTGGTGACATTGAATTAATCTGGAGGTATCGAAAAGTTTAAATGACGACTCCCGACTTCACCAGAGCGACACTTTCAAATTTTAGATTGCGATGCTACCGTTAGCAGCGACGTTGGGCCAAATATCAACACTATCGTGCTCATTGTTTCTGCTGTAGAGAAACACCCCTTTTCACCAGAGCGACACCCATACTTCAAATTGTGATGCTATCATGTTCAACGACGCCCAACTCTGGTAAGAAACTTTTTGATTATTTTTCAAATGAGTTCTTTAATTTCTTTGATTTATCTGATTACTAATGCACATTTGACTGTGTTCTCGTTGTTAGACTAATAGGGTTTTGTAGGTTGAAAGAAATAGAGCTAAAATAAAGAAAGTCTCTTCTATCTTACATTCTATAATTGTAAAAAACATTTAAATGCTTTGGGGAAATTATAACCCAATTTTCATGCTTTTTACCTTCTGTTTTAGGACCTCACTAAATTTCAATTTGGTCTTAAAATGAATGCTCAAATGGGACTAAAATTGAACCTTCACATTATCATTTTACTTTGGGCTTAAAATTGAACAAGCAACTTCACACTTGGTTTTGGTGCTATAAAAAGAACTCATCATTACTTTTAGGATTAAAACGAACTTGTGTTTGATTTGCCTTGTAAACTTATTTGCAAATTGTGTCATTTTAATGCATATGCACTTCTCTTGTGCTTCATGGTGATCTTGAGAATCAAAATCATTTTGGTAACATTGGTTGTCTAAAAACTTACTTACACATTTCAATTTGGAGCTAAAATTGAACAATCATGCGAGTTTGAAGGAAAGGCATTATGTGTGCTCCCCCCTAAAATATTTTATGCAACTTAGGTGGTCGAATTAAAAATTTACTTCTTCGCTATTATCTATCTTTAGAGGGTATACCTTGGTGGGAAAAAGTAATCACCCCAAGGGAATGACCCAAGCGGTAATAAGATAAAGCCAAGCTCTTCCAAATCGTGATATAAATGTGTGGTTACAATGAAAATTACAATCAATGGGAAGTGGTACATGATAGCTCTCCCCCAACATCTTTATGATGTGTAGAGCCCTTATTCTAAGGGTTGGGAGACCTCTCACAAGGAGTTTATCATTACACATCCTAAAATGGATGCCCTTATTATGAACCTTTGTTTAGAAATCCAAAAAATCCTTAATACTTGTTGGTGCAAGAACGGTCATTCTGAAGTCATCCCACGTTCTTACTATTCAATTGTAGAAACAAAAAAATCCTTTTGATTTTCAGATTTTAAAATTTTTGAGATTTGGTGGTCCCAAGAAGTGTGTGTCGTGGAGGGGAGCCAGTGTCGCTAAATCTCTAACTGTTTGCATTGTTTAGTGTTTGGAGTAATCCGAGTGGGAATTCAAAAAAGTATAGCCATTTCAAACCTAGGATCATAAGTGATTGTGAGTCAGTTTGATACATTGCTTGGTTCCAAAATGTTCCAAAAACAAACATTCACTATCTTCAAAATTTCAAACACTTTGGAAAATATGGGTGCCTCTTGATTTAGCTTTGATGTTGTTGCTTGTCCTAAGGGTTCCTATCCTTAGTGACTTCTAAATATCTTGACTTAATCATAACCCATATTTCCCAAAGACAACATAGGAAATTGTGGCTCTAATCTCATGATTTTCATGAAATGGACATTGTGAAAGTTATAATGTTTTTGACATAAATATTTAGTTTGGAAACTTAATCAAGAAGAGTGTTTGTAAAATCAATTCACTTAAGCAAGATAAACTTGACACAAATTGAACCCCACATGACCATTTGGAGACCGGATGCTCCCGTTTTACAACCCGACCTTACATGTGTTATCATTCAACCAAAATTTGAATATATTGAGGGAGAACAAATAGATATTATTAGCAGTTTGAGAAGCTTCATTTTTGAAACCAAGGAAACCTCCAATCAATGGAGAATTGTTACAACTATCTTGGATAAAGAAGAATGAAGAGAGGACATTTTGGCTAGAAGGCCCATATTACCACCTCCCATGTGGCAATAAGTATCTTATTCTTCTTTAATGATCTGACACAAAAATCCCCAAAACAAGGTCTACTGGCCATCATTACAAACTTAGGCACCTTAGTTCAAGAGAAATCCAAAATCGTACTATAGCACTATACCTAAACAAAAACAAATTATTGGTGAACTTTTATGAACATGCACTTAGAAGACATCCAAACATGTATACATTCTTTATGGTTTAGAATCTAGATCTCTTTCAAGACGATCAACCAATCTGAATGATCCATCATACCATCAAGGTTCGTGAAGCAAAACCTCCATCCCGTCATCACAGACATAAATATCATAACTCAAATTTTGGTAGGAAGTGGGATATAATTCTTTACTGCAATCGTTACCATTTGTTAAGAAACTACTATGCTAGAGCTATGAGGAGAACAGGTTTAAACATTCCAATTTATCCTCTCATCTAAGTCAACATCGGGTCTTTAGGATTTGAACATTTTAAGAGGTCTAGCATCATTCTCACTACCGTGATCTTGGAAAACGTAGGTTCATTATAAGTCAACATTGGGTCAAACATTTCATCCACCCCTCCATCAAAATTTCATGCTTCATCTCACCTATCTTTGCAAAACTTTCGAATATACCAACATCTTTTGAATTAAGCATCAATCAAACCAACCCCTAACTTTGCAAACGTTGTATGTGAAATGTATCCTTTTCCATGCACCTAGTTAAGTTAGTTATCATCCTTGAACTAGTTTATCTTGAAGGTCATGAGTCTACCCTAAATATTCTCAAGTTCATCAACATCCTAACATCAAAACATCAAACTCAAAGTCAAAAGTGTTTTCCTAAAATGATTGAAAAGATCATTTTCCATATCACCCATCTTTTCACCCCCCATTATCATCATTTCTCCAAAAAGACTTAGAGCGTCCCTCTTACCTAGATATGAGTCAACTAGAGAGTTCAAACATTATAAATCTTAACACAACTCTCCCACCAGTGATCCCAAATTTATGGTAAAAATAAGATCACAATACAAGAGAATCATGGAGAAAACCAAAGTCACATTTACCTCAAATGATCCAAATACTTTAGAATTTGACCCAAGAATCCAAGTCACGCCATCACAACAACCATCATCTCCGACAGGACCATATAAGATTGAAGACGTCACAAACAATCCTTTTCAGCTCACTAAGGAGGAAATCATGGAACACCAAGCCTTTGAAAACATAGCTCCTATTTCTCCATAATTTATGGCATGAAATTTGGCACAAGACTTCACCACTCCACCATTAGGGATAAATCAAACATCTAATCCTAGTCTTGTAGTTGGTCTTGCTAAGGACTTTGGTCTGACTCTTCCATTTGAAAGCAGTATAATTGTAGATACTCTTGATACCAATCCTCTACCTCCAACAACCACTTGGACACCTACCTTTGGTGCTCCTCCCATCCCCAAAAATTTGGAAAAACTACATAAACCTCTTGACCTTCATTACTCCACCACAACCTCCACTTATCAAGGACATCCATCTTCATCCACATCCACATCCATGAGTACCAAAAGTATGCCCACCATCACACAAAGTAGTTTAGACCAAGTATCTCAAGGTATTACACAAGGTCATGCCAATACTATATCACAAAGTCAACCCTCAATGCAAATAGGGACATCTTTATCCAATCCTTTCATGGGTTCATCCATTCCATTATCATCACAGGACACATCCAATTCATTTATCATTGATCCAAATCAAACCAAAACCTTGGGTACGAACCCTATCAATCAAGGAAGTAATTTGGTCACACCTCAAGTGCAAGGAAATCCCCCAAACATCGACCAAGGGAATCCTTTCAATCAATGGACTCAAGGTCCTAGTATGTCATCCCCCTTACAAAATATAATGACAATATCCACATCCTTCCCAATGGTCCCCTTCACCATGTAAAATCAAATGGGATCTCAAACTTACATTCCTCCATCTTAATCCACCATTCTTCAGGGAATGTTGAACCAAGGAAAATATCAATCTCTCACCACCAATTCATAATCCATCCAAAACATCAACACCCATAATCCATCATAGATGTCCCAACAACCAATTGGTCCTCTATTACAAAATCATACCTCAACCTTACAACAAGGACAACAAGCTTATCAAGCAACCTTAGCCGCACAACAAGTAGCCTTAGTCACATAGCAACAACAACAATAACAACAACAAGCAGCCTTAGCCACATAACAACAACAACAACAAGCGTATCAAGCAACCTTAGTAGCACAACAACAACATCAGGCCCAACAACAAGCCACACAGTGCAACAATAATAGCAAGCCCTTGTGGCGCAATGATAACAAAAAGCCTTACTAGCTCAACAGTTACCCAATATCAACAACAACAACAACAAAGTTCCTACTATAATACTCAACAAAACATCATCAATCCAAAAACACTAGGAACATACACATCAAAACCTCAATCACCTTCGCATAATTTTACTACACCATACACCCCATACAACACACTGTCATATCAAAATACCACATACAACTCATCCCTCATCCCATCATATGTTCCTCCACTAAATCCGCAAGATGATCTAGCTTCACAACTCAAGGTGATATCCCAAGAAATGCAACACCTTCAAATGGGCAAGACAAAGAAGCCCCATACACAAAACCTATGTCCTTACCCATTTTACCACAAAATTGCAATGGTACCATTCCCTCCTGGATTTGAGATCCCTAAATTCGATAAATACAAAGAGAGGGGAAGTCCCGTAGACCATGTCAAATAATTCAACATCATGTGTATGGAGGTAGCTTATAATGATTCATATCTAATACGCCTCTTCCCTCGAAGCTTAACAAGTCCTTCTGTGGATTGCTTCTCTCATCTATCTCCCGACATCAATTTTTTATAAGAAATCACTAATAAATTCATCAACCACTTCTCCTTTAATCTAGATATGGACATTAGTCTAGAAGAGTTATATACTATCAAATAAACCAAAGGAGAATCATTCACCAATTTCTTACAATGATGGAGATAAAGAGCTAGTAAGAGCAAGTGGACTCTTCCTGATGAACAACAAGTGGGAATCATCATAGCTAATCTCGATCTCTATCTCTCATTCCACTTGAAAATGTAGTGCATCACATCTTATGACAAGCTTGTCCGTTGATCCCTTAACATTGAACAAGCTCTAATCTCACAAGGAAATAATCAAGCTTTTAACCGCCCATCAACAAGTTTAAATGAGAAACCTCGTGTTTGGGCTAAAAACAAAAATATGACAAATGATGGTGTGGTAGATGCTAAAGTGGTTCTAAGTGCTCCTAGACCTAACAATAATCAATTTTCTAACATTCAACCAATTGTGCAACAAACAATATCCCCTAAGAACAATCAAATCAACAACACTGAGATACAACAAAAGCGAACTACCAACAAGAACAACTATCCCAAGCGCAAGTACACAGTTATATAAGCCTATTGAAACCATCATGAAAAAGTTGGTAGAATGAAATCTGATAACATTACCCAACTTTGAAAATTACCAAGAACTGCGAGAGAAACCATCCTGGTACAACGAGAATGATCTCTGTGAATTTCATAAAATCAAAGGAGACAAAACCGCAAATTGCATGAAACTTAAAAACGTCATCCAAGATATCATAGAGAATGACACCATCTCTTTTGAAGTACCCGCTGGGAATCAAGATCTCAAGATATACAAGAACCTTACGCCAGATCATAACAAAAGGAACAACAAGAGAAAAGCTAAGGATTACAAAAACATGTAGCATAGCTATTCAAACATGGTCACATCTTGTGATAGTGTCATTACATTTATCACCATCAAAGGACCTAGTACCATGTCTGGAGTCACCACAAGATGTGGAAAGGTCACTATCCAAGGAGTCCCATCTCAATCTAGGGCACAACCTACTTTGCCAACATCGAATCCCAACAAGTATAATCTCCTAGACCAACTTAAGAAGACCCCTGCATAGATTTCAATCTTATAACTATTAAGGCTATCTCCCACACAAAGAGAAATCTTAGAGAAAGCCTTGTCGAAGTCATCTATCCCTGAGGATATTGATACAAATCAGTTTCAGTCTATGGTGGGACACATTACCGATCATCTTCTTACCTTTTCCGAGCAAGACCTACCATCACAACCTTATCATAATCCTACTTTACACCTTGAGGTCTACATTCATAAGAATAAGATCAAAAGAGTCTTAGTAGATGGAGGTGTTGGTCTGAATGTTTGTACCCTTAAGCTGATCAAAGACTTGGGCTACTCAGAAGATACCATTGAGAAACAAAGAGTACCACCATTGGGGCCTATGATGACCAAGAGCGGGTATCACAAGGCATCATTGCATTACCCATTCAAGTGGGACCCATCATTGTAGAAACTTATTCCCAAGTGTTAGATCCTGAACTTCCATACAACATCCTACTTTGTCGACCCTCGATCCATGCCTTAAAAGTTGTCGCCTCAACCTACCATCAATGTGTCAAGTTTCTTTTCGAGGGCAGAGAAGTTACCATCTATGGAGATCTTGAGCCTTTTTACTACTGCAAAAATAATGAGGCTAAGTTCTATAAGATCCCCCAAGTTCCTAAAAATGATGAAGGGCCTACATCCACACCTACCTCATTTTTTGATCTATCATCCCTTGCATCTACCTCAACAACGACTACACCCATTGTGCAAAACATTCCTGACATCAAAGTAGTGATCCAAGATAATGGCTGTGGAAATTCTAAGCTCTTGAAAGATACCTTTTTCTTAGGACAATTACCTCTTTCTCCTCAATCACATGGGAAACCCACATTTGACATCAAAGAGCCTGAAACAATAAAGATGGAAACTAATACCTTCACCAAATGGGGGGATATGAATCAAGAAGATGTCAACGAGGAGGATATATCTAAATTGCTATATCAAGATGAACGAACTCTCCCTATTCTTCTCATGGAAGATGATAATAAAGGCTTGAATCTCATGAAGGGAATGGGTTATAACAAGAATGAGAAACTAGGATAAAATGGCAATGGATTGCTAGAACCTATTGTTCCTGAGAAACAATTAAGGAATCTTGGTTTAGGTTGTACTACTAGCAAAGTTACCCTTATTGGCAAAGGTACTTATGTTAAACTGGTCGAGGCTTCCTCTTAGTTACCTACACCGCATGACATAACATTAGATGACTTCCCCCTTGATATGGGTGACCTATTTGAAAATAACTCCCTCTTCATGATATCCAATACATCCTTTGATCCAAGCAATCAACCCACTGAACTACGCCTAGTATACCCACAACTTATTGACATGGACCAACAAGGACCACCGATTCTTGATTTATTTGAAAACGATGAAGCAATCTCAGAATTCATGGGACTTTTTGACAACTTATCCTAGGTGGATCACAAAGCAGGTTTTGACATAGAGCTAGACATAGAGGCATACTATGGAGAGACGATTGAATCCTTCAGTCACAAAATTGATAAAATGCAACTAACATGTAGATCCTTGAGTGAATACCACACTTTGGAACTCTTTTATCCTAAAATAGTAAAAATAAAGGACGTATTTGAGGGTGAAAACCTCTTTGAGGTTCTCAAGGATAAGGGATTTGATATCCCCCTTAGTGCAGTGCATCCCAAAAAGTCAACAGTGCTAGCAAAAAAGGCTACCCCGATCAATCTAGGAACAAAAGAAGCACCCCATACCACTTTCTATGCCGAATCCCTATTGGATGAAGAATAGAAAAATCTAGCAGTATTCCTAAAAGAGTGGAAAGCTGAATTTGCATGGTCATACATAGATATGCTTGGCCTTGATGTATATCCTGAAGCCAAGCCAGTCAAGCAGAAATTAAGAAAGATGCACCCTCAGTTTGCACTCTTAGTGAAACTAGAGTTACAAAAACTTCTGGACGTCGGGTTCATCCGACCAATAGATTATCCTGAGTGGGTTTCCAAACCTGGTACTAGTCTCAAAACCCACTGGGGGCATCAGAATCTGCACTGATTTCAGAGACTTAAACAAATCATTCCCAAAGGATGATTTTCCTCTTCCCAACATCGACCTCATTGTGGACTTAATAGTTGGGCATGAAATGCTATAACTCATGGATGGTTTTTTATGCTATAATCAAATCATGATCACCAAGGGGGATCAACATAAAACTTTATTCACTTGTCCATGGGGGACATATTGCTAGAATGTAATGCCATTCGGGTTAAAGAATGTAGGAGCAACCTATCAAAGAGAAATGACCCTCATCTTCCTTGACATGATCCACACAATAGTTGAAGATTATGTGGATGATATTTTGGAAAAATAAAAGAAGAGAAGTGAGCACATACCAATCTTAGGACCTATCTTTGATGGGCTTGAAGAATACAAGGTATGACTGAATCCAAAAAAGTGTGTCTTTGGGGTTACATCAGGGAAACTTCTTGGCTTCATTGTCTCACAAAGATGAATATAAATTGATCTAGAAAAGGTAAAAGCCATCCTCGACATGGAACCACCACAAACACTAAAAAAAATGAGAGGATTACAAGGAAGATTGTAGTCCATCAGAAGGTTCATAATGTAGCTATCAGATAAGATCCATCCCTTTTCACATCTTCTCCATAAAGGGATAACCTACAAATGGGATGAAAAGTGTGATAAAGCTTTCCAATAGATCAAATATTATCTACTAACACCTTTAGTGCTCATGCCACCAATAAAAAACAAGCCATCGATCTTATATATCTCAACAACATCAGCAACACTAGGAGCTCTTTTAGCACAACATGATGAGAATGGAAAGGAAAGAGCTATCTACTACATTAGTAGAACTTTGGTGGGCTATGAAATGAACTATTCACCTATTGAAAAAGCATGTATAACAATAGTTTTCGCTTCACATAATTTCAAACATTACATGTTGTCACATCAAATCAAGCTCGTTGCCAAGATAGACCCACTAAAATACCTGTTAGCAAAGACAACTCTCATAGGGAAAATGGCCAAATGGGTGATGATATTAATTGAATTTGACATAGAGTATGTGGAGCATAAGGCAATCAAAGGATAACTAATCACATACCAACTAGCGGAAGCACCCATCTATGCAGAAAATCCTTTGATATTTGAGTTTCCTGATGAATCAATATTCCTTCTCAACCTCATAGATCAATGGAAAATTTACTTTGATGGATCATTCACCCAACATGGATCTGGAGTAGGCATTCTTTTCATCACCCCTCAAGGTGATTGCATTCCAAAGTCATATAGGCTATCATTTTCGTGCACTAACAACATTGTTGAATACAAAGCCCTAATCATAGGTTCAATGGAAGATTCAAGAAATGAAAGTCTATGGGGACTCACTATTGGTTATCAACTAGGTCAATGACGACTATCAAACTAAAGATGACAAGCTCACACCTTACAAGAAGATGGTAGAGAATCTCAAAGATCTATTTATAGACATGACTTTTGAATAGATTTCTCACATGAACAACAGAGCAACAAACACCATGGAAACCATTGGATCACTATTGGACATGGCAAAAAACATCCTCCAATGTGAATTCTTGTTAGAATAACTTCTCGTGCCAAATTTCAAAATCCCTGAATCTAAATTCGCATGTGACATTGTTGGTCTTGTATCCTTGTGGTATCATGACATTTTTACCTACCTAAGTAGAGGAACCCTCCCATCTGATATCACCTCAAACCTTAAAAAGAACTTTGTCAAAAAGGCATCCCGATTTGTGATCCTAGGTGATACCCTTTACTATCGAAGCATCAAAGGAACATTACTGCAATTTCTTAACCAAGAGGAAGCCTTAGTTAACTTTAACAGAAGTACACAATGACATATGTGGTTCCCATTCTAGTGGAATGACATTAGCTAAGAAACTATTGAGGATGGGGTACTATTGGTCAACCATGGAGAATGAATCTCATCAGTATGTGCAAAAGTGTGTCCAATGTCAGCAACATGGGGATCTGATTCATGCACTAACTTAGGAATTGCAACCCATAATCACACCTTGGAATTTTTCACAATGGGGACTTGATCTCATAGGAAAAATCACCCCAACCTCATCTAATAGCCACAAGTTTATCATAATCTCCACTAAGTATTTCACTAAGTGGGTGGAAGCCATTCCCATGACCTACATAATGGGGAAGAAGATTGCTAAGTTTATCCTGAATTACCTCATCTACCGTTATGGTGTCCCACAAACCCTTATATTAGACAATGGGACACCCTTTAAAAATTAGGATGTGAAAGAGGTGCCAAAAATTCAATATCCAACATCTATTCTCTACCCCATATTATCCTCAAGGCAACAACCGAGCAGAGGATACAAACAAAACCATCTTAAAAATCTTGAAGAAAACTGTCAACGAAGCTAGTCGTGACTAGCATCTATAGCTAAACCTTGCTCTTTGGGCCTATCAAACTAGTATACGCACACCAATAGGTGCAACCACTTTCTCCTTAGTCTACGAATCATAAGCTATCTTGCCTATTAAGGTTGAGCTCCCATCACTGCGAGTGTCACTACATAATTTGATCACTGATGAAGAATACAAAGTATCTCAACTAAATGAGCTAAAATTCCTAAATAAGCATTGTCTTGATGCCCTCAATCAATTACAAGTGTATGAAAACTGACTGAAACAAAGCTATAACAAGAGAATCAAATGTCAATCTTTCCAGGTAGGGAATCTTGTTCTAAAGTAGAATTAGAAGAATCTACCAGATCAAGACAGTAAAGGAAAACTTGACCCTAACTAGTTGGGTCCCTTTATCATCACAACAAGCTATGGATCAAGAGCATATTAGCTATCAACACTTAAAGGTGAACCATTGTAGGAGCCAACTAACAACTTGCATCTCAAAAAAATTATGCCTAGTCTTGAAGGGTATAAATCTGAAAATACGAAAAATAAAAAAAGGATTGAAAAAGTAAAGAAAAAAATCGTTCTCTAGTGAAAACCACTTCAGTGGCACTTTGGGAAAGTACCTTGGTGAAAACCTGGCAAATAGGAACCTCATGCAAATAAAGAACCTCCATCTATTCTTTGACTTTTTTGTCCCATCATTCTTTGTACCGACATTCATCCATCACCTATTTGCATCCTTATAATAGCTTGATGATGTGATGTATCATATTTCTTTAGTACTACTTGGCATATTCCTAAGGTTAGTTTTTCTTGTTTATATCAAAGTAGTCTAACCTATCATGCTGGGGGCAATTTGTTATGGATCATATCAGGTCCTTGTATATCTTGAGGTCATCAAAAATCTTATCAAAAAATCCCAAAAACATTCATCAAAAAATCCAAAACATTTGCAAAATCCTTTATAGCTAAAATCTAAAAACATTCGCAAAATTGTAAAGGCTAAAATCCAAAACATCCAAAAAACATCAAAATCCCTAAAAAGGTCAAAAAATCAAAATATCCAAAATCGGTTCCTTATTGTCGAACTACGAGTCTTTGAGCTTGAACATAGGCAAGGCTATCATTGATGTGCCCCCGAGACACCCTAGGTCAGTCCTTTAGGAGTCCGTCATAATAAAATGGCTTTCCATCACCTATACGTTTCTCATCTTGTCGAGTCAATCAAACTACGTGGTCTCTACATGTATAACGTAGGCAAGCTTTATCTTTGATTAGCCCTCGAGGCCCCTAGGATAGGTCTTTAGGTTAGGTTCTTGGTTGAAACTCCTCAAAAATCCCTAAACATCCAAATATTTCAAAAACCCATAAACATTGAAATATCAGAATATACAAAAACATTTGAAAATGAAAAATCCAAAAACAATAGAAAATCTTGGAAAACTCTAAAAAGCCTCAAATAACTGAAAATCCCAAAACATTCGCATAAAATTTCTAAAAGACCAAAAATAGCCTCAAAACATTTTCAAAATACAAAAAACATTGAAATATTCTAAAAAATCGAAAACCACCCATCCCATCTTGCTTTCACTCGTAATAAATCCTCATCCATAATAAATTGTTCATCGCCTTCACCCTTTGGTAAGTCAAGTAGAAAGCAAGTGTAGTAAGTCATAAAGTGAGAACCTAAATTGTCAAAATCTCAAGTCTGGATCACAAGTAAATGCGTCAGTGAAGTTTGTATCAATGACTCATCTTAGCATCATTTTCCTCGCATCAAACAATCTATGATCAACATGTCTTAGGATGTATCCTTCCTATAATGGGCATCAATATCAGTTATCACTTTAGCTAAATTAAATAAGACAAGAGATATAGATGACACTGACTGTTTGTCTTTGATCTTTTTTTATGATTTATCTTAATGACCCACTCCTAGGACCTCTCGATGATGTCTATCAAAATGATTTATAGAGAAAGGAATGAGGCATTCATTTGATGTTCTTGTGGGTATTATTGTAATATAATCCTGGCACATACTTTCTTATTTGTGTGTAGGAAGGTCGTTTGGGGTATGTTGTTGACTATTGCATATGCTTTGGTTCAATATATTTTAAGCTTCTAACTTACATTCCAACGAGGTTTCCGTATGTCAAGATGTGAACAAGAACTATCCTATCTATTTGTCAAGTCAAATTCCATTACACTAGATACAACACCATCTTGGTTATCAATACCTTGATGCATCGTGTCTATGTGTTATATCAAACAATAAGGAATGATGAAGAATCCCAATCCCAGAATGTGAGCAACTCATCATCTTGCATTCATCCTAAATCTTGTATTATCTCGCCACCATCTCTAATAAAGTCTTGATGGATCATAAAATTGTTGGATCTTTGAAGCAATCAATCATAATCAATGATTATTCATTCTTTATTCTTCTATCTTTCCTCTGTGCTAACCTGGTATCATGCCAGTCAATAAAAACATCATCAATGCATCCATCCTGCATCCACAAATCATCAGCATACATGCATATCATAATCATAGAATAAAACATCCATCAACATAATCATTGCATATCACATCATACATACTGCATTATCATTTAAGTTGTACAAAATAATATAGATTTGCTATTCTAAGCATCTTAAAATCATTGCATCCACATCATTTGCATTCGTAAAATTTGCATACAAAAAGATAATGAAAAAGAACAGAACATTGCATTGCATATCATATCATGACTGTTGACGCAAAATTTTGCAGGCAATAGCCTTATGGGAAAGTTAGCTATTGGGGGACCTGTGCACGTAGCTAAGTAACCTCCAGGGTTTTATCGAAGCCAACTTTTCATTTTTCTAATGGGGGGAGAAAAAGGGGAAGGAGATAAACTTGAAATAAACAAACCTAAGCTAAGGCGATGCGCCAGATCAAAAATGAAATGAGTAAGCACAATGCTGAAACAAAGGATCAAGTAATAACTAACATATATCAAATAGATAATTCCCAACACTACAAACATAAGAACATCAAACCATTTGCATAATATAACTCATACAACATAAGGTAACACCAAAGAGTAGCAACATGATCTGTATTACACTAGGCTGCATAAAAATTACAAAAAGCTAGGAATAGATGCTCAAATGCTTCAGAAAATACAAGCACAGTTTAATGTTTTATCAAATACATGAAAACAGAAAGGCCAAACAGAATGGCACAACTTGTGAGTTTAGATTTAATAGCAAACACTATAGAGGCTAATTCCCAGTGCTCGGGAAAATTTGATCCATCTAAAAACCAACATAAAAATGAAGAAAAGGCTGCTTAAATAAGCCAACCCATCACCTGAAAACCCCAACAAGAAAGATACTTGCATGAAGCCATCAATGATCAAGATTCTCTCATGCCGGTGCCAACAGAAAGATGCTTCCAACAACATGCCAATAGGCACGTCCCAAGAAGATATGGGCCACACAACAGCAGGAGGAGAGAACACGCGACATCAAAACGAAGGCCGTTGCAACAAACATTGAACCCGAGATAATAGAAGCACGAACGAGCACCACACAAAAAACTCCCAACAAAGGAAACCAGTGAAGGTGATGTGTCAAGCAAATGAAGCCTGACAAAAGGAAAAGAGGCCCCAAAAAAAAACCCCAATAGGATGCCACATGGCGGCTACCAAAAATCTGTGAGCGGTACCAAAATACAAAGGCGAAGCCACGCAAGGAAAAGAAATCGTGAAGGAAAAAATGGTGTGAATAAATAATCATAGCTTGGCAACTCACAGGACCATTTCACTCATGGAATGAAGAACTCCAAATCATGGTTTTGTAGACCAGTCCAACCCCTTGGATAAATTGCTCACAAGTTAGAGAGGGGAACTTGAAGGGATGTCCAGACTTCATTTGATGGTGCAGAGAGAGCGCACAGATTTTCATGCGCCATGTTTAGATCAATAATGGCCTTTAAAGGCAATCCACCAGATACCTTTGCCTTGGACTCAAGCTGGAAGAAGATTTGCGCCAATTGATGCACCATGTTTTTAATATTTGTGGCAATTGAAGATTGATTGAAAGACTGGAAAATTGATAAATCTTGCTTCTTCTCCTCAATCTTTTCAATAATGTGCTCTATGCCTGCCACTGTCTGATCAATCACGAAGGGCGATGGAAGCCCTCGCTGAGTTAGGTAGGAAAATTTTTCTTGCATATCATAGGTAATATAAGCCAACTTTGTTGTGCACTCACCAACATATTGGGTGGCCTCATGCATAGAGATGAGAACATTCACACTCATGGCCATCGCTGCTCGGTCCTCAATCCCCACATTGCTCAATGCATCATCGTAAGCTATATATAATTTTCCTAACAACTACCTGGCCTCCAGAACTCTATCATAAGTCACTTCCTGCACCCGTTGCATTGTTTCACTAACAACTCTACATAGATTGGTAGACTGTGCCATAAATTTGAGAGTGGGCTGCAAGGTAAGGCATAGTGTCTTAACCTTATCCCAATATGACGCGTGCAACTCTTTGGCTATTTCTAGTGATTTCATTTGGGATGTAGGAGGTTGGGATCTCAAAAGGTCTAATTTTGTAGCCTTCCTGCTCAAATCCGCCTTCAATTCCACAATGCTTCCCTCCAGGGCCGAAAACTAATTCTTTAGAGTAGTAATTTCCTTCTCCTTCTCCTTCAAGGCTAACTCGGCCTATTTTTTCCTTTCTATTTCCTGATCCAATGCAACATTCATTTAATTTACTTCATCGTTGGTACTTTATCGGTGTTTTTTTCAGACCGTCACTTGCCTGTCTCAATTCGTCGTGGAGGGTCGCCTTTGTCGTTTGAAATTGCTCAATTTCTCCCCATAGGGAAGAAACAACCTCTGGACCCAAAGCCTGAAGCTCAATGACTTTGCCCTCAAAAGAATTCCTCTCACTCCATAGTCAATTGATTTCGACCTCCTGGGCCTTATGCTTATTAGACAAGATCTCTACTTTTCCTTTCAGCTCATTTATTTGTTCATCCTTCTTCTTCATCTGGCGACTGAGCTTGAGGAAATCAGTTGTCACCACCCTTTGAGTTTCCTCCATTAACTCAACCTTATCCTGCAGATGAGCCTGTTGCAAATCAAGCCCTATGACATTTACAAAATAATCATTTGGCTGCATTTCTCCGAGCGGCTTGATGACATTAGGTGTTACATTTGCAAACATCAATGAATTTTGGCTTTCATTGAACACTGTTTGCAAAAGGGGCTCAGCTTGTATGCTTGCATCTTTTTCTCTCCTTTTCTGTATTCAGCTAGCCCAAGCACTTTTGTTTGCATTCACCTACAAAAAATACTCTTGCGATGATATACCCAGTCCACCAACAAACAGGGACTCCTGGGGAATTTCTAATGGGAATGACAACATGTTCAAGGTACTAGCGGACTTCCTAGGTCCAGTAACAATTGTTGGGGAAAAAGGTGGGATAAATTGGCTACCCAAAGATGGTGAAAACATGGTAGGAAGAAAGGTCAAGGAAGCACCCACCGACATGTTGGGTCTCGAGGATACAAACTGTTGACTTAGAGGGTCAGGATATGTTACCACTACTTGTGCCTCATGGGTAGTAGACACAGGAGGAGATGAAAGGGGACCCCTAGGGGAAAAAATGTTGACCTGCCCTAGGTGACCAGTGATAGGAACAATTGGCACGTGTGACATGACATAAGCGAACACAAAGGAAACTAAAGACATAGAAGAGAGAGAAGGGGAAAAATATACCTGAGTTTCCTAAAGATTTGTAGTAGATACAACTACCTCTTCACACCGCTCCTCTTCTCTCCTTCCAGCTTCCTCCGTTCACGGTCTCTTCTCTTCCAAAGAATTGTCTAGGTCCAAAATAACCCTTCGGTGGCGTCTGAAAGATCTTGACCTCTTCATTACCAATCTAGAGGAGCTAATAGGCTCCGATAACTACGTATTTGAGGAGTCTTCATGCTACAACTATCATCCACTAACTGTCTCTCTTTGTGCAGGATCTTCTTCAATTATGGGAGCCTTTTGGGCTACCTCTTCCTCATGCTATGGAACTGCACTTTTTGCCTCGTCGACCCTCTCAAAACCTGAAGGGTTAGGATAATCATCACTATCTGAATGTTCACGACACTAGATATCATCAAACTGGTTGTCTGAATCCACAACCTGGAAGAGCCCATTAGTCTTCTTTATCTCATGCCTATAAATCTAGAAATCTTTAATTCTATCAGGTTTCCAATGAAGCCTTCTTAACTGGCTGAAAAGGAATTGATTTATTTTGTGCTCAGGGTTAGACTTCACAATTATATCATAAAAATTTAGCCAAGGTGGTCGACCCGAGCTAAAAGGGATGTACTTGAGGTCGACGTTTAATCTCTCATTTCCCTCATATGCATTTCTCTGAGAATCCCAAAATGACCGAGGCTGGTGAGAGATCTTAATGTCTATCTTTGCCAAATTACCCTCTGGATTATAGTGCCATGTATCAAAAATAACCACCAATCCAAGGTGTTCCAACTTAGAGTACAATACTTCAGAACTGTTCACCCTCAAACTCTTCTTCTTGACTAATGATACATAGCCAAACATGATTGGCAATGTCAAATAGGAAGTCAGATGCTTCCCTCCCCAGTAATCATTTT
Source organism: Sequoiadendron giganteum (assembly GCA_007115665.2). Lineage (NCBI taxonomy): Eukaryota > Viridiplantae > Streptophyta > Pinopsida > Cupressales > Cupressaceae > Sequoiadendron > Sequoiadendron giganteum. Next base: position 145,306,123 of record CM021104.1, read on the forward strand.
CAATATTACACAACTTCCTGAAAACCTCCAACGCCAGTACCCTATTTGAAACAAAATGCGAGAGCTAGAAAGGCTCCTAAACAAAACCCTGCACTCAGAGCATTGTAAAATCTGACCCGAAGAACCAATCATAAGGCAGTACAAGGCCTCTTATCCAACTTATCTGAATCTACATCAAGCGACCAAACATCTTTCCTCCATTATGATCCAAAGCTCTTAAAGTTGGAGCTAGGAATACGTCTGAAAATGTGTAATAATCAAAATTTTTGGAGAGGACAGGAGTCCAGGTCAAAATTGGATTTCTAGCGCCATTCTCATCAAAAACTATTAAGGGCAGAGATTGTAGGAAATAATCTAGGTTCTAATGTAAAATCATATAGGTCAAGAAAGAAGAATACCTAAACTTGGAACTAGGCTCAAACTCCCTCAGCTGTCGACACATCCCTTCCACAATGACCTTCGTGAAGTCCATCAACGAAGCCTTGCTATTCTTTTTCAACATAAAGCCTAGACTCATTTGGAAGTTTGAGACTTCTTTATCTGTATTTAATCCACACACCAACACCAACATAGAGAAGACGGAAGCCAAACCTACTTTAAAAACATCCAGACTCAGAGGGAAGCTAAGAGGGACGAAGTTATCAAATGGTTTACCTAGTTCGACATTAAAAAATTATTGCGCTAACCTAAGCGTTCTCTAGTGATTTTGTAGTCTGGAAATATCAAAGTTCTCAACACCCTTAAGAGCATTAAGAAGAATACACAACATATCTTGGAGAGCCTGGTGATAGATTACCACCTTGAAATTATGACCGCTTATAATTCCTGTCCGGGTGTCAAAATTTTGAGCACAGGCAACAACAATTTTTGGGAAATGGTGTACCAAAGGGAACATATACTGAGGAAGCCCACAGTTCCACAATCGGCTATGAAAAGGATCATTGATCTTTTTCATGTTTTCACATACAATCTCTCTTAAAATTTTGGGGTTCTGAGATAACTTCGTATCTCAGACATTATCCCAATCTTCTGACACCAAAGCCTAGTTTCTAGGAGAAACCATGCTTAACACTTTCTTGTCCACCAGTTTAGTGTAGGGACATGAAGGCTTAGCTAGAATGTCTAGAGTTGCACAATAATCTTGGGCATAGATGTTCACGCAAGGTGCCCGCATCCTTTGTTATTCAATGATTTCGGTGGTGATGACTTGAGTTGAACTCTCTATAATTTCAGCCATTTTACTTGTGTCTTTGAAGAACTTTGCAACTTAGTTTAAAAAAATCTCTATCCTTGCAAATGACTCAGGTGGTTACACACTTTTCTAACCTTGCACAATTAATGCTCTCCGCACAATGCTTCTATCTATCTTTTTGAATTTTGAGAATATCAGATTAGCAAGGGTACAAGTTACCTTTTCACATTGGCTATTCCATGCACCACTAACCCTTTCGTGCATGCAAATAGATCACCCACTTGCCAAAGATTACACACATTAAGAGATATGACCTCCCATACAATGGCTCTTAATTTTTCTTGGAAAAATTACTAAATCAACATCACCATCACCATATATTTTTGTGAGATTTTGCATTTAATGATTACTTGATTATAATTGGGCACACCAATCAATGACTTCATTCTAAAATATTTTCTTTGATTTAAACAGGACGGAAACATTCTATATGGAGACAACTGGCTTCCTCATGTCCTTCTAAACAAAGGCTCAGTTTGAAAAAGTTGAAATTGCATTTGATTATCTTTATTATTTCACACGCTACAATACTGCTTGTTAGGCTCTTCATACCATTTGCCTCTGACGTAAACATACCTTGCTCAATTAGGGGAGGTCTTTTCCATCTATAAAAGGACCCTTGGCACTTTGGCAATTCATATTTGCACCTAGCATTTCTTAGCAATTGGCCCTAAGACATTGTCGCTAGTTTCATTTTTTAGTGAGAGTAGCAGTAGTCATGGAAACACCAATTAGGCTTACATGCAAGAAGTCTCAAGCCGCTTTTTTAGGAAAAATTAGGTGTAGGTGTCTAAAATGCATGACTGGCATGAAAAACATTTTGTATGTGAAATCCATAAAATGGGTGCTAGGCAAAGAGTGCATAGAATACGAGGACCAGTATAGAGTGAATACTAGTATCAGTTCCCACTTTGTAGCTTCTCTGTTAGACATTAGCGTTTCTAAGAGGAAGATTCTGAAGCTAACAAAACAGGTGTTTCCCAAACGCTACTTGGAAGGGTTGGAGAACGTTGTGAGAGTTGCTAAGATCAACCATGGAATTCCATCTGTTCGCAACCTGCACCGACTCATCGAGGAAGGAGGACCTATGCCGACTAGGCCCTTTCTATGTGGCTTTGAGCTTGAAACTCATGAGGAACATTGCCGCAAAGTCTGTGTTGCCTGCCATTTTTTGATGAGGATGCACAACGTCGAACCCTTTCGCGAAGTGCAGTGGTATGAGAATTTTGAGATGATGGTGTTTCCTCATCATGCGCCACTTTCTACCATCACCGGACCTTTGAATGCCTGAGAGACGTCAAGAAGATCCTTCCTCTTTTTGCTTTTGTATTTGAAACCTTCTCTGCAACACTTTGTCAATGACAATATATATGTGTATTTTGGAACATGGCTAAGGGACCCATTAATCAACATGTATACAAATGTAAATATCTCCATAATTAATACAATATATGTATCTTTCTATATTCTGGCTCTTTTCTTTATTTTATTTCAATTCCTTGCATCAATATGGTTGTTGATCTTAAGAAAGCACTGAGAATGACCCAAAACTAACAAAGCAAGAAAAATATACACATATTTACATACTTACTGCAAAAGTCGACCTAATTGAATTTTTTGAGGTGTATTCCATTAATTGGAATACCCAAGGCCTCACCCTCTATTGTTTCCAACTCAAACAAGTTGTGTTTCTTGCATTGTGTGATTTTGAATGGTCCTTCCCAAAGACAATCAAACTTGCCATGTTGATCAGGATTTGCTTTGCGCTCGTTAAACTTGGCACCAAGTCTCCACATTGTAGACCCTGGTCATACTTTTTCTTGTCGAACCATCTCTTTACCACCTGGTGGTGGTTGGTCATTGCCTCGAGAGAATGCTCTCTTTTCTCCTGAACTTCAAGTAATTTTGAAAACCGCACCTCCATCGCTCCATTTTTCTTAATCTCAAGAGACTTGAGTAGTTGGATTCTAGGGATTTCCATAGAAATTGGCACTAGTGCCTCCTTCTCGTATACTATCTCATAAGGAGATGTTTTCAATATTTACTTGGGCGTGATACAGTCTACCCATAGTGTTGTCTGGAGGTGTTTATGCCACTCCCTTTGATGTTTTGAACCTATTCTCTTGATCAGCTGGAGAAGATTCTTGTTTGTAGATTCAACAAGGCCATTTCCTTGTGGGTAGTAGTTGGAGGATGTCTTTAGGAAGACTCCATATTTTAGTACAAATTGACTAATTTGGGAACTGAGAAAAGCTTTGGCATTATTTGAGATAATTGTCTTTGGTGGGCCAAACCTAGCTACCAGTTCCTCCAGGAAGTTCACGATTTCTGCCTCTGTTGCATTCTTCAATGGTACAACCTCAGTCCATTTGGTGAAATAGTCAGTTGCTGTTAGGATCCACCTATCTTCGGCTGATAAAAATGGATTGATCATGCCAATAAAGTTGAGACCCCATTGAGTGAATGGGTCTTCTACTACAATTGGTTTTAGTGGCATGGTAACATTTTTCATTTTCCCAACAAAAAATTGACACTCGTTGCAAGACTTCACCAATGAATATGATTCCTTAAATAATGTAGGCCAGAAATAACCAGCACACATAATCTTGATTGCAGTAGTTTTTGCTGAAAAATGTCCTTCGACTGGGCCACTGTTGTACTGCTCCAATATCCTTTTTGATTACTCTTGTGTTACACATCTTAACAAGACGCCATTGAAGTTTCTCTTGAAAAGAACTCCCTCCAAGAGTACATAATCATTATTCTGCAGTCGATAAATACACATTTTAAATGAGGGGAGGTCGGGTGGATGCCTTCTTGTTTGCAATTCTGGCGTCTAGCCAATCATCTCCAAAACTCTCTTCAATTAGTAGCACAGGTTCCTGGACTTCAGACTCAGTAATTGCTTCATTATTTTTAGCCAAATATTTGCACAACCCCTTCCCCTTCACAGTCTTGATTGGCTTAATCTCGATGTCATACTCAAGAATCTTGGTTATCCTGTTAGCCCATTTGTCAGTGATTTCACCTTCCATAATATATTATCATACACTAGGGTACGATACACAAATAATCACCTTGTTGCACGATATGAGGTGTTAAAACTTCTTCAACCCCTTTACAATAGCAAAAGCTCGCTTCTCCATAAAGTTGTACTTGATCTCATAATATTTCAGAGTGCGTGAATAGAAGGCAATAGGTGATTCCCTTTTATCTTTATCATCCTTTTACATCAAGACAATAGCAATACTCATGCTACCACTAAAGACGTACATAAGGAAGTCTTTCGACAAATATGGATTAACCAACACGGGAGCAGAAGAGATGACCTCTTTTATCTATTCAAAAGCTTTTCTAGCTTCCAGTGTCCATTTGAAAATCTGGTCTTTTTTCAACATCAAGGTGATGGGCTGAATGATCCCTGTGAATTCTGCTATGAACCGGCTGATGAATTTAACCTTGCCCAAAAAATATTGAACTCCTTTTTTGTTGACAGGTAGAGGGAGTTCCTTGATTGGTTTAACCCTTTTCGGATCAATGGAAATACCTTCCTTTGAGATGACATAACCCAATAACTTCCCTTGTGGGACCCCAAACACACATTTCTTCGGGTTCAAATAAATCCTGAACTCTTGGCATTTCTGGAAGACAAGCTCGAGATGATCAAAATGATCCTCGACAAATTTTGAAAACACTGTCAGGTCATCTAGATAAACAAGAATAATCTTATGTATCAAATCCCTGAAAGCAATGTCCATAGCTCGTTGGAAAGTGCCTTCGATATTTGAAAGTACGAAGGGAATTTTAGCATAAGCGTATCTCCCCCACTTGGTAGTAAACGTTGTTTTGTGATGGTCCTCCTCTTTCACATGAATCTGATTATAGCCAGAGAAACCATCTAGCATTGAAAACATCTCAGAACCAACAACTGTTTGTAGAATTACCTCCATGGAAGGCAGGGGGTAGTGGTCCTTTAGGGACACTCTATTTAGGTCTTGGAAGTCAATGCACAACCATATATCACCGTTCTTCTTCCAACACGACACGAGGTTAGACACCCAAGTGTTGTGTTTGATTGGGAACACTATTCGAGATGCAATCAACTTATTTAATTCTTATGACATTAGCCTCGATCTTTGGATTTACTGGCCTCTACCTTTGACGCATGGGTTTTGTTTCTTCTAGTAGCTCAATGGTGTGTTGGATAATATCAAGATCATATCCCTTAAGATCATCATATGACCATGCTACCACACTCATATACTCTTTGCAAAAATGTTTCAACCTTTCTTTATTCTTCTGTGAGACTCCTTTTCCGATCTTAAGCTTTTTATCTTCTCCGATGTGCAAATTGGTATAGTTGCCTTTATCAACTACAAGATTTCTCGTCTTTCCTTCCATCATCAGAATCAAAAGGACTCTCGAGAGTAACTAGACCCCTGGGGAGCTTGTTCGATTTAAGCTGGATTGCTTGATCCTCATAGGCCTCAACGATCTTTGGTTGTAATTGGTCACAAATTCTCTAGACAACTAGAGAAATGTCGCAATATGAGCATCAGTATAAAAAACTTGCTATTCTTGATCATTATTTGGGACTACAGGCCGCATGATCACTCACACTGAATGATTATTGTTAATTAACTCGAAAGCTGGCTCAAACCAAGATCTGACAGTTGCCATTTGGTCTGCTTTGGATTTTTTCTCTCTAGGTATAGCTTGGATGTTGAATGCTTTGTAGCCTTCAATCAAATCCTAGACCCTGTGTCGGTATGATTTCATACAAACATACTTGGTGGTAGATAGCCCTCAGATTTGGTTGACCACCAATTTTGAATCTCTGAACACCCGTATTTGCTTTGCACCCATTCGTTCCGCTAAACTCAAGCCATGGACAAGGTCTTCATATTCTGCTTCATTGTTTGAGCATGCGAATTGGAAATGGTAAGACCTTAAGGTTTTTTCTTTGGATGGAGATATTAAACATATTCCTGCACTGAATCCTACTCTGCATCTTGCTCCATCAAAGTGAAAGGTCCATAACTCTGAGGACCCTTCACCTCCAAAATATTTAGTCACTCTGGGCATTATCTGGTCCTCTTCATGTATGACGTATTTTCCTAGCCCAGTTGCATGATAGTTACCAAAATTATTTGTCTATGAATTCATTTAAAAGAGCTTATTCTTTCTCCTTCCGGGAGCTGCTTGCTTCTTCATTCTGAAGGAGTTCGACATTGAGCATCTCTCCAAAAGTGATTGAGGTATGTGTTGCCTCAAAATTGATCATGGCTTCGTCGGCCACATGTTTGGAATGCAAAGATTCTGACAATAACTTCATCTTAGCTCCATGTTTGGTTCTTAGGATCAAGTGTGACCAATCCAATGCTAGGTAGCCTCCAACATTTGCAGTGAATTCTCAGGACAAAAATATCCCGAACAGAGGAGGGATGTTGACGAGCATAGTATCTTGATTCATAATAATGCTGGGACAAGAAAATAATTTCATAGGAAATCCTTTGATTAATTTGATAGTTTCAACCTTGTTCTCATCGAGTTGCATGAATCCCTTCTTCAGAGGCTCATATTCGAGTCCCAGAGCTTCAACTACTTACTTAGGCATGATGGTGGTGCTAACACCAAAGTCAATCATACAATTATGTAGTAGTTTGTTACTAATGATAACTATTAGAAAGAAAGGCTTGGGTTTAGGCTTACTCTCTTTTTCGACTTGCTTTTCTTCTGGTTGATTTTCTAGAACTCTATCCAAGTCCGGCTTGGATGCCTTATCTTTTGAGGGCTACTCAAGCATCTTCATGTCTTCTTATCCTGATAATACCTTCTATAATAGCGAATTTTTCTCTGGGATGGTCAGGATATCCCACAAAGAAACATTAGCAGAGGATTTCTTTAGCTATTCCACCACGTTGAATGGTGTTCATTACTAATGAGTTATGATAAATTGTTCCTTTTGCCTTGTAGCCAATGCATCTGGCTATTTGGAAACAACTGGGGTGGCCATGGGAGCTCTTTCTTTTGAAGGAAGTGGATTCATAGGACTGGGAACAACCACCTTAGATTGCTATGGAACTGATGACAAATTTTTCGATGGACTGGGCATTGATTTAGGTGACCCTTTAGTCTGCAAAGATGTGAATTCTCCAGTGCGCCTCCACTTGGAATGAGTATTGTAATATGACTATACTTGTGGCACTTGGGTTATCGGAATATCATTTGGGAATGTCAACTCTTCTCCTTCCATCCAAGAAAAGAGTGCCTAGTTCGGAGCTATTTCTAGCTCCTACTCTATAGACATTCCTTGCATTTGAGCAGTGAGAACTGCATTCTCCATTTGTTGAGAGGCATGTGTATGACCTCCATGATCAGGCATGATGCCTTGACTATGTTTCTCTGCTATCCTTTGTTGTAAATTCCCTCATGGACAATTCTGGGGCATGTGTGCATCATTGCAAGGGAAGCACCATGGATTAGTCTCCTCGGCAAGATTGTTTTGTCTTGCTACTAGCTCCTTGCTTGAACTAGGATAGACGATTGACATCGGCATAGTCATGGGGATGACTTGATTGTTCTGTTGAGCTTGGGTATTACTGCACAATCTATCCTACCATTGGCTCAGCTGGAAAGGAGCCTTCCCGCCTTGGAAGTTTTGGTAAGCAATCTTTTGGTAGCTATATTATTGCCACTTCATACTAGTTAATTCATTTGTCATGGTTCACATCTGCTCCTTCATGTTGTTCACTTCATCCACTAGGGGGCTAGGCACTAGAGCCATGCTCAATGTTGTTCCCGAGTACACATACATAGATTGGGGAGTTGTAGGAACACTAGTTGAAGTTATCTCTGGTTCTGCTGCGGTCGATTCTGGGAATAATGGCATGATAGGTTTCGGTGTCAATTTTTTGATAGCAATAAGATTGTTCTTCGCAGTGATGGCAAGGCTATATGCATCAGGTAAGGTATTCCCGTTGAGAGCTTGTAGCATCATAGAAATATGAACATTTAGAGACTTTAAATAGAACATGAACACCAAATCTAGAGGTGGTCGACTATTGACAAGAACTCTTTGTCAAGTCGAATGAAATCGAGCATTGAAATCGACCAAAGCTTCATGGGGAGCTCACTTTATATGAGCCATCTAGTGATATAGCAAAGATTTGTCGCCACTATTTGAGAAACGCTCATAGATAGGATCTTCGAGCTGATCCCAAGTGGCAACTCTATTAGCTAAAAGAGTACGATACTAGTCCAATGCCTTGCCTTTGAAAGAGGCGACGAGAAATCATAAAACCACATTCTCATTGGTAATGCCATGCACTAGACATACATCAGCTACATCTTGCAAGTGCTCTGTTAGAGTTTTTGAATGATCCCCAAAGAACTTAGGGACAACCTTTAAAGCGGAAGTCAGGATTGGAGCCCACATTGCAGGAGGCACATGTGCTATCAAAAGACTACCAACATCCAAGGATATATAATTTATAGCCATTGGTGGAAAGGATGGAGGAGAAGAGGGAGGTGAAGTATTAGCCTGCCGACTTCTCACCTGGACTGATACCAATGGTGGTACAAGCAGGCCAGGAATTATTGCAGTTGGAGACCTAGTGACGGGCCTATGGCTCATACACTCCTATTGATCAGGAAAATGTGTTAGCTCAAGTCCCACTGGGCATGCTAGAAAAATAACTGTTGATGCAAAAGTTTGTAGGTAGCAGCCTTATGGGAAACTTAACTATTGGGGGACCTGTGCACATAGCTAAGTAACCTCTGGAGTTTTATCGAAGCTGGCTCTTTGTTTTTCTAATGGGGGGAGAAAAAGGGGAAGGAGATAAACTTGAAATAAACAAACCTAAGCTAAGGCGATGTGCCATATCAGAAATGAAATGAGTAAGCACAATGCTAAAACAAAGGCTGGAGTAATAACTAGCATATATCAAATAGATAATTCCCAACACTACAAACATAAGAACATCAAACCATTTGCATAATATAACTCATATAGTATAAGGTAACATAAAAAAGTAGCAACATGATTTGTATTACACTAGGTTGCATAAAAATTACAAAAAACTAGGAACAAATGCTCTAATGCTTTAGAAAATACAATCACAATTTAATGTTTTATCAAATACATGAAAACATAAAGGCCGAACAGAATGGAACAGTCTGTGAGTTCAAATTTAATAGAAAACACTACAGAGGCTAATTCCCAGTGCTCAAGAAAATTTGATCCATCTAACAACCAACATAAAAAATGAAGAAAAGGATGCTTAAATAAGCCAGCCCCACCGCCTGAAAAACCCCAACAAGAGAGATACTTCCACAAAACCATCAACAATCAAGATTCTCTTATGTCAGCACCAATAGAAATATGCTTCCAGTAACACACCAAAATGCATGTTTAGAGAATATATGGGCCACACAGCAGGAGGAGAGAACACGCAACATCAAAACGAAGGTCTTTGCAACAAACGTCGAACTTGAGATAATAGAAGCACGAACGAGCGCCACATAGAAAAATCCCAACAAAGGAATCTGCGGTGTGGGCCCCAGTCAGAAAGGAAATCAGTGAAGGTGATGTGTCGAGCAAATGAAGCCCAAAAAAAGGAAATGAGATGCCCTAATAGAAAACCCCGATAGGATGCCACATGGAGGCTGCAAAAAATCCGTGAGTGGTACCAAAATACAAAGGCAAAGTCGCACAAGGAAAAGAAACCGTGAAGGAAAAAGTGGTGTGTGAATAAATATTCACAATGATCATCACATATCACATAAGCATATATTAAGTGCATCCATACATAATCAAATATAAGAATCTCATACATATCATCCATAACATGAAATAAAGTGCACACGTCACATGATGAATCATCCGTATTCATATCATATATATATCAAAAAATGTGTCATGGTACAAAATCTGGATTGGTGTATAAATGTCGATAAAAAATACAATATCCACGAGGCTATAAAAAAGGAGCCCATGAATGTATATCAGTGATAAAGAATGGGGCACAAATCAAAAAATGTCTATACATCAAAAAGTTATCCTTGATGGTTGCTACCCTCTCCAACCTATCTCTCAAGTCGATCCTTTGCTCATGGTCGTGTGTCACTGCGCTGCAAAAAAATCGGCTGTCTCAGTGCCGCTGGCACATCTTGGTGGTAATGCATCTTGTAATACATGGCCTATATCACAACCTCTCTATTTAACCATGTTGAAACATTCCTACCATGTGTGGCCACTGTCATGGCCTCTATTTGTTGGCATTGAGCAACCTCCTGGTCCCTTTTCGCCATCATAGCCTGTACTCTTTGTAGTGCATGATCTCTCTTGGTTATGACTACAATCACCTACTGTCGAGCCTGATCCCGCTGACCAGTCAATGTCTGCACTTGCTGCTGTAATTACTAAATCTGTGCATCTCGTGCATCTGGTGGTGGTGGTCTTGGCTGCGATTGTACCTATGGCTACACTTATGGCTGCACTTGCAACTATACTTGAGGTGGTTGTCCAACTGGGGGTGCCCCCAGAACCTGTCCATCATGGTTGTCTTGGCCTCCCTGTCCCCTGCCTCTGGCTCCCATGCCTCTCAGTCTCCCTCTAGGAGGAGCACCTACCAGATCTCTCAATCACCATGGGGGGATGAACCATGCATCATTTGCTAGTGTGGTGTGTGCTATTGGATGACCCTATCATATGCCCAAGGTTGGGATGCTAACTATCTAAAACTCTCAATGACCTCTGGGGTCGGAATGGTTAGTCCCCATGAAGGAACCTCTTTGGCTGATCTCACAAAAATGACCCTTTATGCATCATCAGGCCTGTCATGTACATCCCGAACTGACAAGCCAACCTATCTTGAAGATACCTCTCGAATAATATGGTGCTCTTGACCCTGCATATATCGGGTCTATCTGGAAAAATATAGCTGTTGTATATCATCATACCATGGCACAATTTGAAGCCATGGGCACCAACAGAAAACTGTCATGTCATCTGTAACCCGTCTCCAATAGAGGAGCCCAATCTATCCAGTGTGACTTAATGTAATGGCACCCCTATATCGCCAAATGATAAGATCATCTAGGTTGACGTTTTCCATCTAAATAATCAGTCAGAGCACTACAATGTGGTCCTAGACCCAAATATGTAGTAGAGTTAACCCTGCACCAATGGCCCTGCTATCACAATAGAAAAATCATGCAAATCATGATATAAGGAGGGTAGCATCATGGGACCCCATACAAAGAGTGTCCTCCTATGCAACATGTGATGCCACGCCAAGCCCCATCCTGGGCTGAAACCTTTGTTGCATCTATCTGGGGCCACCACCCCTGAAATACGATGATCAATTTGAAAGTGGGCACATGAACTTTGTAGGACTTGAGGTCAATCTGAGATGTGACCAATAGAATGTCCTCCATCTTTATCACCTCGTGGCATGCATCAAGCCTGACATCAACATCGTAGATCACACGATCGCCATGAATCGGTAAGCGTAGAATCCACCACACGTCCTCTAAGATGACTATCGCCTCACCTGTCGGAAGGTGGAAGGGCAAGGTCTCATTGTGCCATCTCTCGCACAGAGCTATCATCATCACCAAATGTGTCCTAATCACTGGGGCATATGCAACGTACCACAAACCAATCTCTCCCAGGTGCTCCTGGTGCAACTCTGATAGATCATCTAATCTCTCCAATACAGTGGGCCTGTGCTCCCTCGACATCAATGTTGGGATAATCTCCTACATCCACAAAGCACATGGCATCAAGAAAGCATAAAAATTTGAAGTTATTTGAAATTGTCAGCTAAGCAATCACAAAAATGTCACTATTTACAATTGCGTCGCTATATTCAAATTTCAAGTAGCGACACCCGATGCATTTAAAATTTCAAATTGAGACATGCACCACTAGATAAGCTGGCGTCACAATTTAACTTCTGGCCTACCCTAACCCTAATTTCTAAATCGACCTGGGTGTCGCTAAACAAGCATGCATCACCATTTAAAATTAGAAACCCTAATTTTAAATTGCCAAAAGTGTCACCAAAAAACAAGTGCATCGTTACAATTGATTTGGGCGTCATCGATTTTAGTTTGGGCGTCGCTAGTTATAGTGATGCCGCCATAATATAAATTTTAAAGAATAATAAATACATCAAAATTTCAAATTTCAAATCAGGTTTTGAATCACATACTGGTGGTCTTGCGCTTGGAAGCCACTTGATCTCTCAAACTCAATCGAAGATGTGTTTGGGAAGCTCACGGCATGCCATTTTTTTGGAGGGTCAGAGCTCAAAATCGCAAGAATCTCTTAAGTGTGAATGCACAAATGAATTGAAATGACCCTTCTTGGCTTATTTAAGCTAGATAATTAGGGATTTTTGCCCTAATTTCGCATTTAAATTGGGATTTATTATCATCTTCACCATTTTTTCCAAACTGGATCTAATTTTGCATTGTTTTTTATATTTTTTGCATAATTCTTGCATCTTGGAACCTTTTCAAACCCCCTGCGACAACTTTTCATCTTTATCAAGAAATCATCCCAAAATTCAAACTTTTTGCCCGATTTCTCAAGGGGGCAGGGAGTCAGCTTTATCCTTCTGCTGGGGCATCTAAAAAAATCGATTTTTATTTTATTTTTTGATCTAGACAGTAGTTTTAATCTAAGGAGCATTATTCTTTGAACCGAAGCAACATGTACCTTGCTTGAAAGAGGGGCAAAATGTAGACACTGAAAAATGTCCTAATCGATATCATACATTTAAATTAGATTTACTAAGATTATTTCCTCTAATTCATCCTCTTATCACTTAATAGATTAAATCATCCTAGCTATTTAATTAATTATGTCATTTTCATCTATTAATCTAATTAATTCAAACAGGTTAATTCACCCCCTTTCATGCTAACATTTCATCTAATTAAATAAAATAAATCAACATACTTAATTTAATTCCATAAGTCTTCTAATTTAATTAATAACCCTAAGTTATTTAATTAAATGTCATCTCACCCTCTTCCCATTCATTAAACTAGCACTTGCACCCAACGGGGGAGCAAGGGAGACGCCGATAGGAAAATAAAGAAGAAGCATCAATGAATTGGTTCAATACGCAAGTGGTGGTAGTGAAATATATTTGTATAGAGATATGCATTGTATAGTACAAGTAAGTACAATCTTCTATTGTGCTTGTTCTCTATCAACAACAAAATCCCTTTGAATAGTATGTAGAAAGCTTGCAATCTATTTGTCTTTTTTAAAGACATGCAATGTCTAAGTATCGGAGGACAATGTTGAATACAACTGGCAAGTTCATTGGGACAACGTGTAGAAGATTCTCTAGTAGCAATGTACCACCTGCAGAAGGGAAAATATGTAATTGATTAGTTTTAGTACTTAAACCCTATTTAAGAAGGGGATAATATAGAAATGTATATCTTTGTGAGAGTGTGCAATCAATTGTACATACCTAATCGTGTTGGTGCGAGAGCAATTGCAGGTGGGCTTCTTCTTTCTTCCTGATAATGGTGTATGGATTTTTCCCCATTTTGGAGTAGCGATCAAAAGAGAATGCGGGATCTATGCGAAGGCCATGTATGGATTTGACTCTAGAAACCGCCGTAAATGTAAGTCCTTGTCTTTCAGTTGTACCAATGTTGATTGTGGCTCTATTTAGTGTAAGGCCTTGTGACTTGTGTATAGTGATAGCCCATGCCATGGCTAGCAGTATCTGTCTACGATTACCACATGTTATTGGAAGTATTGGTATAGTTTTTGGGTCCGTTTCATCCCATGGTGGGCCGTTGTAGCTATCGAATGTGACTGTAACATATGCAGGCAGTGCAGGTGGCTTTGATCTAGCAGGATAGACAATATCCTTCACTTGGCCTAGCAATCCATTTACTAGTACAGCTTGGGTCCATAGGTTTGTTGTAAGCATGACACGTTGACATTTGCTTAGCAGAACCTGTTGGGGAAGTTGCTCTTCACTCTGATCGACACCCATTTTTAATTGTGTATTTTTTGCACAACTAATTGCAACAGGAACATTAAGTAGTTTGAACATTTTTTTGTTGTGCAATGTCACCAGCTCATTTGTAGCAAATAAGTGTATCGATTGGTCAAATTCTTCTTGTTCAGTCTTTGCAAGATGCTTGTTGGTGCGAGTCATTAACAATTCCCAATCATGTTTTGTCGGTTCAGCATTGCGAATGTTTTGCAAGGTTTGTCGAAATTGTATTTGAATTGGAGCATCACCTTCTTGTCTAAACATTGTTTGTAATGTAACAACTATATTAAATTTGTGCCATAGGTTCCTTGTAGTTGTGTGTGATGCATAGATAGGTTTATCCATAACAGGTGGGAGCTATGCAAGGTCGCCTACAAGAATTATAGACATGCCACCAAAGAAAGTATGTTGTTGATGGGGGAATGCTTCGCATAACCTACTATCAATTTTCAATAGAAGTTTTGGCCCAAGGAAACTCATCTCATCTATGAGAATGTATTGTATATTTTTCTTGTCTTCCTGAAATGTTGTAAGTGCTTGTCCTTGCAATGGTTTCATTTCTCTAATTGGAATCTTGAGGGCTGCATGTATAGTTGAGGCATGTATATTAAATGATGCAATACCTGTTGGAGCAAGAACAAGGAGGGGGTTCACTCTTGTTGGTATGCAAGTTTGCAATGCATTTCTTATGCAATGAATTAGATAGGATTTTCTTGTGCCAGTAGTTCCCTGTATGACCATATGTAACGGCTGGTTAGAGCATTTATCCATTGAGTGGTTTGTTATTATAGTTAGTGCTAGTTGTTGCTGGGGTGATAATGTATAGTTTTGGCAGTCCATATTTGTAGGGGAATGCAATTCTTGCTGGGACATCTTGTTTGTTTGTAGGAATTGAATTGCAGCATCATGTAGATTTCTAGGGACTTCATGATTTTCCCATGTGTGATTGTTATAAAAATCACGTCGACCCAACATATCAAGATCATTCAGATTTAGGTTATTAGTGAGGCCCAATTGAGATAATAACTCCCATTTGTTCATTTCTACGGTTTCTTGTTGATCCATATTATCATCAGACCAACTTTCATATGCCAAAACTTCTTCAATATTTTCAGTGCGATTAACATGCCATGGTTTGTATTTTTGTGTATTCATTTGCTTCCAATGGTTGATGATTTCTTCTTTAGCAAGGCTTATATCTTCATGCAGTTTTTGGAATGGTTTATACAAAAGCAACTCACTCCAACAGAAGGTTTCAAAGTCTTCCGAGTCTTCTTTTGGAATGGTATGGAAGCGCGGGAACACTTGCACAATTGCTTGTTCTTTTCTATGCAACCATTTGCATCCTTTTCGAGAAGCAACATATGTGAAGGATCTGGATGATTCAATTAGTGATACATTTTCTAGGTGAGATGGCCGGGTCATGTAGGATTGTATATAGTTAGATTGTATTGCACTACCATCGCTCATTTTTCTTAGGTGGTGGAAAAATTTTCGTCTTACATTCAAGGACACAAAATTGCGATTGCAAACAACAAGGGGTAATTTTTGGAGCATATGGCATGTTTCTTGGGCTCCTATATCTCGTTCAGCAACAAGCTCGACCATGAATTTTTGATATGCTTTCAATGCCGAGTCTTCCAATCTTTCTTTTGAAGATATTCTTTCCAACATAGCGACATAATTTTCTGACTTTCTTTCAGCTTTAGATGCATACTTGGCAATGTATTTGAGCACATGAAGTCATGAGATGACAAGCTAGAAATCTATATTAGCTCTCCATATGGAGAGCATTTGTCAGTTATGAATGTTTAACTTGTCATCATTTCTTGCTGGTTCATAAGATTTGTTTCCAGTTTCATCACATGTTAAAGTGGAGTCCTTACATTCTTTCCATGGAGATTTGTATCTACATTCTACGTGCTGGCCTTTTTTGCATAGGCATGTGCGCTCCGTGCATTTAGTGTGCCTCTGTACACAGTTAACTAACTCTTCATAATCGATGGATGGATCGGTGGAGAATATTTCAGATGTGTTTAGTAGGCATGGATCATCCATTGGGGTTCTATGTATGATATTGCTCATTTCAGATTTAGAGCGGGGGTTCCAAGTAGTGACATAATTATCAAAGAATTCTTTTGCTTGGGCCACATGCAAATTGTTACCCCAGTCGAGGGTATCCATGTTCGGAGCATTTTCTAGCCATAGGAACCCATGTATATGTGCAGACCCTCGATGCTACCATTCATACCTATACCAATAATTTGTTGCATGAAAGAGTTTCTCAATGACCTCTTCACGAAAGATTGTGAAGCGGTTATGTAGATAAAGGGATGTGGTGTGGGGGTTTTTAATCACATTTCCTATTCATTGCTTGTTGGAGACAATTGTAGATGTATTGCCAGCTGGGAAAAGTTGATGCAATGTAGGCCACTTAGTATCTGTTGCACTCAGTGTGAAGAACAAAGTCGGGGAGCCTATTTGGTTGATCATGTTTGTTAGATCACCACGACATTTGTTCCAATAAGCACGCGTCCCACGCAACGCAGAGCCAAAATGCATAAGTTCTTCAGCCAATTGTTTATTTGATAGGTTCTGGAGGTGGGCACAAAGGTGTTCAATTGTTGTAGGAATATTGTCTTCGACTTTTCTTTTGATGAATATCGATGCAATTGCCTGGCTACGATGCCTCATCATAAGATTTAGAAGGAAGTATCTAAAGCATGGATGTTGCCCAAATCTATTATCATGGTATCGCATAAGATGCAATGCATACTCATGAAGTTGCACTTCCCTTGCTCGAGGTTGCATAGGTAGTGCAATTCCATTTGGAAAAAGTGTGGGAAAGGCCATGTCAAAAAGCCCCTCAGTAGTGTACTCATTTATGGGATTTGAACTTATGTCGGGCCAATTAATGAGGGCATTATTCTCATCTTCTAGCAGTAAAGATTCCTTAATGATTTGTAACTCACGGTGTTTTTTTGGCAGGCTTACCACAAATGATGTTGAACATTCGGTTCCACTTTCTAAATCATCTTCGCCATTATTAGCTTCATTATTTTCTATTATGGGCCCTTCATTTTCACTTTGAATTGTATGGAGCATTCCTGAGATGTCAGTAGTACAATCAAGGAGTAGGGATAATGCATCAACATTGATCTCAACATCTTGGTAGTATGGGTCACATTGTATTTTGTAGGCCAATGCATTGTGAACACAACTTCTACTAACATAGCAATCGTAATGTTTCCCATGCGTATAAGTTCTTTGAACAATTATTAAGTCCAAGTCTTTGATTTTATGTGGCAAGGATTTAGTTATTGTTGTGATATCTTGTGGGAAGCTAATTGTGTGGCCACTATATTTGTATTGTCCACCATGTGCATGGGTAACTTGCAATATTGGATTGACGCGTGCAATTAACATCTCTTCAACTTGAGTGAGGATGCGCAGAACATGCGGTTGTTCACTTGGATCCATATTGTTACTCAAAGAGAATCAATGTATGCCTTTCTCTGCTTTGCATCTTCTGCATGTATGATTGTTGTTTGATGAACAAAGACGCATACCAGGATACCACTCCTTACATATAGGACATGTTTCTGTGTTTGACAGTGCATCTATTCTTTCGCGGAATTTTTTAGATGCCTCCATAAAGTTGGCGGGCCAACTCATTTCCTTCTTGTTATTTGAGGTTGGGTTTTGAGGCATTTGTGGTGGGAGTTGCGTGTTATCCTGTCTTATGTTTTCGTGCGCTAAAGTTGAACTAATTGATCTAGTGGGAATATTTGTGCTTGTAGACGCTTGTGTGGGGTTAGGCATTGGTTGATATGTTGTTTCTAGTAAGTGTTGTCTTCGTTGCATGCTATGGCGAATACTTAT
This sequence comes from Sequoiadendron giganteum, assembly GCA_007115665.2. Lineage (NCBI taxonomy): Eukaryota > Viridiplantae > Streptophyta > Pinopsida > Cupressales > Cupressaceae > Sequoiadendron > Sequoiadendron giganteum. The sequence continues at coordinate 145,324,294 of CM021104.1, forward strand.
TTCATCTCTATGGCGAGCATAATATAAGCGACTTCTCTTACGAGATTCCAAGGCTTTGGCTTCACTCTTGGTTGTTTGGCTTTCTAATTCTTCCATAGTGGAGTCCATCATCTAGAATATAAACAAGAGATAAATTTAAATATACCGGAAGGAAATGTGGATATTGCAACACAACTAAAGAGTGAAAATTACAAAATCTATTGTTCTTGACATATATGTTAGATCAATACTATAAAAATGGAAACATTTACATTTATGGAAGAAATAGGTTGAAGTGTGAATGTTCCGATTGTGAAGACTACATGTGCATTGTGTTCTTTATTTACAATAAACATATAAAACAAGTTTTGAATACTATAAAAATGGAAACATTTACATGTATGGAAGAAGTAGGTTGAAGTGTGAATATTCCAATTGTAAAACTACATGTGCATTGTGTTCTTTATTTACAGTAAACATATAAAGCAAGTTTTGAAGGGATCCTGCAACCCTGTACAAGGAAAATTCACAGTTGTATAGCAATTGGAGGAAAGAAGAACACAAACAGGCAAGGGAAAACAAATAATGGTGGACAATTACAATATTTTGCTAGTTTACTTATCGTAAACATTGCAGATGTTAGCAATTTGATCTAACAAAGTATAGCTTTCATATGTGAAATCAATTGTGGCAACTTCCAAGACTGTTGATTTCAAGCGTGATTCATTATTGTAGGTTTCATTTCTACTTGACATGGTGAAGAGAAATTGTTTGAATAGCACATTGTGAATAACCTCTTCACTATTTTCCGCAACATCTTGCTTGAACTACAACATGTAGAGCTCTTTCGCATGCATGCCAATGAGTTTAGTTGCCGCTTCTTCAAAAACAATTACCCATAGAGTGCTTGTGTGGTTCTGAAGTTTAACTTGGAGTACATATTGATAATCACAATCTTCAAAGGTAGTCACACTTCGAACAATACCATTTTCTGTCATCACTTTGCAGAGCTCTTTTCTTACATTGTTTCCCCTCGATCTTGATGGGGCACGCTGGATAGCAAAACGAATTCGATTTGATAAATACTATTGTTGCTTTTACAATGTATTGTAGGGGTTTTGTTGTATGTAAAGACTCTTCATCGAGGCTGGTAATTGTCTTTCGTGTAAGTAGTAGAGGCGCATCTAGAAGGTCTGCTGTGGACGTGAGAACACTATTTCCATCCTGCGCAAACCAAGATTGTAGTTGTGCTATTTCTTCAATTTCAGGGTTAATAAACAATTGGGTGGTAACTAAAGTGCTCACAACCTTACCATTGTATTCTGTGACACAGCCATTTTTAATGGCAAGCACAGGCGACTGTTGTGCATGGTACAACTCCTGGAGCCGTGCACCTTCTTTTTGAGTTGTTCGTCCCCATAGTGTCACATTTATAGTGAATGTAGACATGTCTAGCAACTTGAGGCTCCGCCTAAGAACCTCTGTGCCATCTCTTCTTCTTATTGTAGAAGTAGGGTCCACACATATAACAATTCCCACTACATCAATTAAAGAATTATTATTTGTATTTAGGATCTCATCTATGGGTGTGAAAGAAAATTGATGTGTTGGAATTAAGTGGTCATCATCAGAGAGAGTGATCTTTGAATCGTCCTTCAAAGTGATTTCCATTTGACTATTCAATTTATTGTAGAACTTATTAGCAGCCTTGATGGTCCCACCGGAGATTGTATATACAGACCCAATGTGAATATATCTGAAATGGCAATCTGCGACTTCATTAAAGCAAGTGACACGAACCTCAGTGTTCTCACTATCCACGATATCAAAGCTAAAAACTTGTCCGGATCCTTTCTTTGTGTCAAATTGGTGGATCTCTTTTTTCATAGTCACACGACCTTTTATTGTCCACCTTGTCTGAAATGGATTCAAACTTTTAATAGGAGTGATAGTTGGGGTATCACTTTTCCTATGTAGAGATGCATGTATTCCGAACATCATTTTTTTGGGGGCTGGTTGCATGGCTGCGCTACTCTCACCAACGAGTGTGCATGAATCAGATGAAGTCCCTACTGTTTCATGTATAGGTTGCTCTGGTTCTTTAAAGAGGAAGGTGGGATTTCCAATGACATCATGTTGCGTGCATGTAATCTCCAACTTGGAGATTACAATAAACCTATATGTAATTAAGAAAAATACACTTTTAGTGATGCATAGTAACAAATAGAGATGGAAATGTTCAATTTGAGAACAACACTGGAATGGTTGGCTCACCTTGAGTTGCAAATAGTAGGGAAGGTGTATCCAGTTAATTGAACAATAGAGCCCTTTTGAATTGATTTGAAGTTACAAAATGCTTATAATTTCTTGGCAAGATTGCTTTTTGAAGATGCAAGCCATCAAACAAATCTAATTTGTATCTAATGGTTGATTCATCGCAATGGCCAAATGTTGCAATATTGAAGACTTGGAGATGTGGATATATGTCTTTGGTGCTACTGTTCATCAGTGATTGCATCTTGCGTCAAAGAGATAGACATAGCCAGAGGGAGGAGAAGTAGCCCTATAAAACACAATGAGTTGATAAGCAGGTATGGTTTATAAGTAAAAATATACAAATTGTAAGCCAGTGGGGTCCTTTGTAAAAGCATGAAGCAAAGTTGAGCTTGCAATTCTCCCTATACAAGAGATGGAGTAAATATGAACAAAAGGAGATGTGTGCACCGTAAAGGTTCTTTGGTTTTATTATCCTTGCTAATGAGAATGATTGAATACACAAATAAAGTCTATAGAATGCAGGTGCTTGAACATAATTAAGAAAAGGGTAAACATACCTGTACGTAATGACTGTATTGCAGTTTGTACAAGGATTTATCGAGCTATAAGAAATTTGATCGCGTGGATGGGAGAAAGCACCAAAAAGGTTTTGCACACAAGTCACTAGCAAAGCAAACAAATGGTTTAGTTAATAATTGTTTTGATGAAAGGTAGATTGGCCAAATATATCTTTTTAGAAAAGACGAGTTACAATGCAAAGCAACTTACATTTTGTTAGTTAAAAAGTTTGAAATTTGATTGTAATAGGAACAATGGTTAGCAAATTCGACAAACCATTGAAAACATAAACGTGTAAGGGTGTGAAATAGTGATTGACAAAATAGATCTATGTACTATAGTAGAGAACTCCAACATGTTTTATTTGTGTGTATGTATTGAGTTGGGAGGAGGAAAAACACATGCATAACTACATTAAAACAAAATCTTCTTTTTTCTATTTGTATTAGAAAGAATGAGAATGTGTAAACAAAAGCAATAGTTTTTTTTTTTGGAGAATTAGTTTACGATTGAAACATTGGTGGCACATGATGGCATGTAATTGTAAGAAATGAAGAATGAAAGGAAAAAATCAATAATTTCATCCCAAAAATCTACAAGTGCACACCAAAAATACACATTGTTCATAGAGGGCATAATGATACTAGAGTATCACATACAATTTACAAAGATATGGATTAGATACAAATTATATAGTAGCGAAGGACTTTTGAAGTGCAGCTCCAATGGAAGGCAAACTGCCTTGTTTACAAGACAAGGAAAAGAGCATTTATCGTAGGAACTTCCACCAAGAAAAGTACAAAACATACATAGTTGGCAGTACTCATATACATAGTACAAAAGTGGATGGCATATGCACATATGCCAAGCAAAATTATTTCCAAACATTATTCATATAATTCAAGAATGCGAGCTGGATGTACGGAGCGGAGCCTTGTCTGTAGTGAGCATCAGCGTGCATCTCACGTAGAAAAGTGTGGAATGAAGCCAACGTGTCACAAGTCCTGTGGAAGCCTTCGAGCATGGTTTGAATTGATAATATTTCATTCTCCTGCACATTATGTATGTATGGAACAAGTTGTTTTATTTTCTGCACAATATCAAAGTAGTTGATGGTGACATCACATGCAAGCTCCTGAATGATACTTGGAGGAGGTCCACCCCAACTGGTAGAGGGAGGTGATCCAAGTGGAGTGTAGGATGACCCGTCACTACTGGGTATCTCAATGATGTTATCAAGTTGACCGAAATTTTCCATGCCTAAGGTAAATAAAATTGAGAATGTACCTAGTGTTAACTAATGACGATATGTAAAAAAACATTCCCAAAAAAATACAATAAAGCATATAGTACATTTAATTAATTCCACAAACATTTAACAATGAGGAAAAATAAATAATCCTTTATATAATAGTTAACCTCACAAAAGTAAAGGAATGGGAATTTCCCATGATAAAGCTCTATCCTAGATGTAACATACTTCCATGAACTTCAAATAGCTTAAAGATTATTTTCTTATTGTTGGTGGTCTAGTCAAAAATCAAATTATAATTTTAGATGTATGTTGCTTTACAATGTTATCATCTACTATATAGAGATAAAAATGCCTCTCATTGAGAATGACCTACCTAAAATTTAGACATATACTCCACAATATTATAATCAACTATATTATAATATACCCATACTCGTGAACACCCTTTTGTGAAGAATTTAACAAGCAATATAACACAAAATAAATAACAAATAAAAAGAAACTTACAAACTATCAGACACAGAAAGAAAGTTGTGAATTATTGTTTGAAAAATAAAGTAGCTCTTAACAAAGCTCAATACTAAGATTATATATATATAACAAAAAAATTATTAAAAAAATTGAAACAAATTAATAACAGTCATTGATTTTTTACATACAATAAAGATAACCCAGAAGGTTCAAAAAACTAATTAAAATATATTAAAACAAGGAAAAATAAAAATAAAATAAAATTGAATAAAACAGAAACAATAAAAAAACCAAATAAAATTGAATAAAAGAGGGAATCAACATATTGTGAGGTGCAAATCTTCAACTGGATATAGTAGATTAAAGTGCAGCGATGCAAACTAGTAAATCTCAGTAGACAAAAATACCTCTTCCTTTTAACATATTTTGAAAAAACAAAATTGCTGAACAATGTAATGCTTCAATTGCCCTTAGAGAACACAATAACCTTTCAAATACAACTAGCACTTGCAGCTGTTCCAAAGCGTGTTAGTGAAGTAAGTATGGATAAGTGAGAAATGAGCTATAATTTCAGTACAATAAATTACAAATTACAAAAGCTAATTAGAAACATGTAGTTTGCTAGAAATATATTATGAAATATATCTTACATTTAATGTTCTGAGTACATTACAAACATAAACAAAAGAGGTGAACAATGGTTGAAAGCTGGGGATATTGTTGTTTATACTTGTAATAAGCAATTATGAGACTTGTAGCCATAGTCTGTGTTAATACAAGTTCTGAAACAAGGGAAAATTACAAACAGAAACAAAAGAGGTGAACAGTGGTTGGAAGCTGGGGATATTGTTGTGTAGACTTCTAATTGCCAGCTATATCAAGGGCTGAACCATGTACAACTTCAGCTAGCACAAGACCACTCTCTCCTATGTTACAATTATAACACCATACATGTCAAACAACATAGTGTTTGAAGCACTTATTCCAGAATAAGGGGCATGCAAGATAAGAAATTATGCAAAATGACGTTGGTGTCAACCCCAAGCCTCCAATAAGACCAGCACAAAGATCACTATTAATGTCACCATACAAGTTAGGCATCACCAAGACATCAAAGGGAGTAGGATTTTTTACAAGCTGCAAAAGAAAATATGTATTTTGCATTGTCAACAATCTTGTGTGAGAGGAAAAGTGACAAAATTGCAGCCATTGTTTTGCAAAAGAAACTCAATGAAATGTTATGCTGAATATGGATACAAACACACTAATATGAGAAATTGTAGGAATTATTAATTAACAATAGTCATTTTGTTGATTAATGTAGTAGAATTAAGCATACGTACACATAAAACGAGTTTTCTAGGAATTTAATTCTATTTAAGTCACTTTAAAATTTTGAGAAGCATGTAGCTTAGAGTCAGCATGTCATCATACTCCTAGACATAAACAGGTCTGTCAAAATTATGTTCCTTAAATACAAATAGAAAACATTTAAGAATTTAATCTTGCACATTTTGCAAGCAAAGCATTAGAGAGAAATAGAGGATGAGGGACATAACTTGGAGGGACTCGTTAAATAGTGTGAGTCCAAATGATAATCTACTACCAGATACCCATGAATTCATTTCAGATTTCAAACACAATATGCATGTTCAGGATAAAACACAATGATGGAGCACATGACTATCGTCAACTTACAAGGCAAATTGAAAAAATAGAACACCAATAAAATTATCAAGGGTTGCTAATCATAATAATAGGGGTTTATAATTCAAAAACATTGTTGTTTCACTATATAGAACCCATATGATGTGTTGGATGTGAATAATGTTGTTGTCGGCTATGGTTACTGCACATGGGTTCAGTAGTTGTTCTTTAAATATATAGTTTTGTATGATTATTTATTTCATTATTTTTTAGAAGGCAACTTAACTAAAATGTAAACATACAATCCATAATATTCTAATTAACTATAATTTTAAAATAAAGAGTATATATCTATCTAATCCAAGGGTTAAAACTTTAAAATTTTCTTATAATCTAAATATATATATTTGCATGATATTTGTTTCATTCTTTTTAGTATTCATATCGAGAAATCCAAATCATTTATAACAATTTATTTACATAAATACAAATTTCATAGCTTCATAATATCAATCTGATTATTTGAATCCAGTGAAACAAACAACACATATGCTCTTGTATAACATAGTTTTGGCCATCTGAATAAAAAATTCATTGGAAGCAAAAATTTATATCCTTGATCTAAATAACAAATTTATGTCAAAAACAGGTTGAAACTCATATTGAATAGTTTGGCCATTTAATTCTTAGAAAGCACTCATAAATATAAGTTGTTCAGATATACAAAGACCGAGGAATAGGGATTACACACATACTGAGGAATATATATTACAAAGACTGAGGAAGCAAGGATAAAATGTCTACTCAACATAGACCGCATGAGAGCTGGTTGTTTATCCATGCAACCCAAGCCACCATTTGAAATCTGTACTCAAGTCATTCCTGCAGTTCTAACTCTAAAACAAGACATGCTATTTCACCGGTATGAGTTAATATAATTGAGTTGTCAGATGGTTATGGCCAACCAGCCACATCAGAATGATATGAATGTTTTCTAAGTTGTCTTGTTTTTGCAATTTAACTTAGTAAACAAGACAAATTTGGAAAAATTCTTATTTCAAGTTAAGACATTATATAAAGAGATACGAAAAGACACAACTACATGTAGTATTGATTTTGACATAGTTTATGCAAATGGATATTGTAATTGCATCCACTCAATTGTCCATAGAAAAATGGAACTGGGCATGCTAAGCATTGCAGCCATAACAACGCTATAGACTACAAATACAAAATGCCAGTCACACATCAAAACTTAATAATTGGACTGGAATTTGCTTATTCACAGGGCCCTGTTTCCATGAAACTGGTTGTTCAGGCAGTGTGGCTTTTGACATCAGCTGCAAGGTTGTGTTCTGTCTCACTTACTGTCATAAGTAGATTGATGCTATTTCCAAGTTTAAACACATCATTGAATTCAATATCTATTTAGTATTAACCAGGACCCTATGAATATTGACAGGTGATTTCATAACCATTTAACTTGTTGGTGTCATTGGTGACAAGCTATCCACAAAAAATAGGCTAAATATGGATTTATTAAATGAAGTAGAAGATAAGTCAGTCGCTGTCCCCCTAATACCATGAATTTCTAACTAAAATTTCCCATTTCACCCTCTAAAAACTATGAATTTCTAACTAGCTCACTGGTAATTCTTCTATACCGTAAATTTCCAGCTATAAATTGTGCTCAAATTCTGAATTTGCCCAACGGGATTAGATATGGCGATAGTCAAATTGAGAGAGCAAAGAAGGCCAGTTGCAGCTAATTAAATATACCATATAAGAATCTTCATTGCCATATTTGTTAAATAATTCCCTAGAAATAGATAATTTGCTACTTCAAACATACCATTCAAGAAATACCCATTCCCATACCTGTTAAAATTATCTCAGGTAGATGATTTGCCACATCAAATAGACCATACAATGCACGTGCTTATTGAAAGACTCCTTTTGGAAAGATGACTTGCTGCATCGAGTGTACCATACAAGAATGCCCCAGCCTAGTTCGGTCTACATTTCAAAACAAACCCAGTGTTTGCAACCTTTAATGCCCAATGCCCTTAAGAAATTGATGGTAGTTCTAAGGTCTGTATAGCTCTACAGAACAGTTAAGAGTTGGGAAAACCCAAACGATTCTTCACTTGAACATCATCCCAGATTGATTCATAACATGGAGTTGGTCTACATGAGGAATCTGTAAAATACTAAATGAGGCTTAATCGCCACTTTCCTCTTAAATCCTGTTAGTAAATCTTCCTAAGACAGATCAAAGAATCCTCACACCAATACTATTAACCCTAACCTTGATGAAACTTAAGGCATAAGCCCGCCACTTTAATGGAAGGGAAAATATCCAAATGAATGAATATAAGATTAGATGTTTATCTCCCCCTGCCCACTGTAATTGGACCGCTAGCCTAATGAAAGCATAAACCCGTGATTTTAATGGGAGTAAAAGACCTTAAAGAAAACCTAAACTATTACCAGGAAAATCCATGGAAAGCCAGAAAGAAGCAAGAAAGGTGAAATGGTAATTCTTCTATACCATAAATTTCTAGCTATAAATTGTGCTCAGATTCTGAATTTGCCCAACAGGGTTAGATATGGCAATAATAAACTGAGAGAGCAAAGAAGGCCAGATGCAGCTAATTATGCTGCTGAATGAAGAGGATGAATTCTAAAACAGCAGCTTAAATGGAAACTCACAGCCATAAATGAAAACTAAGACCTATTAAATGGAAATACGGGTTATCAAGAATAGACCATGGCCGTAGGGATTAAACAGGAAAATGCGAAACTTAGAGAAGACTGTGAAACATGGGACTGGAACAGAGCATGAAGGAGAGCTTTATAGGAAAAATTAAACTAACTGAAACCATGGCAAGTAACTTACCTCAAGCGTAAATTGGTCACCGAATCTTCCTAGGCGGCGACGTTGGTGGACAAAAGAAATGAGGCTGAAACCAAATTTTACCTTGTGAACTAATGGACAGAACAATCTATTTATAGGTGGAGGGCGAGTGATCTTCTGATAGAGAAGATATCTGTTGGATTTAGTCTTAATGAGATTAGACTAAAGAAATGATATGCATGATGGAGTGTTCGAATGTCTGAACTGCATTTGCATTCAATGAAGGCACTTCCTTGGCTCCATGTCCTCCTTCTTCATCTTCACAAGTAATAGCCAGTAACCCTAGCTTCTGTGCATAGCCCGCAACCCTGGCTGAGATGGCAACTACATTAATGACGGGAGTAACTCCTTATTCTGTGCATAGCCAACAACCCTACCTTCTGTGCATAGCCCGCACACCTGGCTGAGATGGAAACTATCAACTAAAATAATGACGGCAGTGGTTTACCGACCCATGAAGCTATTTGCAAGCCCATGAAGCTGTTTGCAGGAATGTGAGACAGGGTTGCCGATGGGCTGTGGACAAGCAAGTCCACAATGAAAAGCCTATCGACTAATCATTTAATTTAATGAAAATCACTTTATTCCTCCAAATCCCCTAATTACATAAATTAAATCTTGTTTGATTAGCAAATAAATCAATTTTCCTCTAATCAAAGGGAATATTCCCATAGAATATTCCTTATCCCTTTTTTGCACAATTTAATTCCATAAGTCTTCTAATTTAATTAATAACCCTAAGTTATTTAATTAAATGTCATCTCACCCTCTTCCCATTCATTAAATCATTTAATTTAATGAAATCACTTTATTCCTCCAAATCCCGTAATTACATAAATTAAATCTTGTTTAATTAGCAAATAAACTAATTTTCCTCTAATCAAAGGGAATATTCCCATAGAATATTCATTATCCCTTTTTTGCACAATTAAAACTTTATTTTAATTTGCAAAATGACTTTTTCCTCACCCATGGTAATATTCCAAAAGAATATTTTTATTTCTCCATTTTTGAAAAAGGATATTTTCAGTTGGCTTCAAATGCAAGTTACCTTGTAACTTGAGTTACAAGTTATCTTTTAACCTTTTGAACAAGTTACCTTTGACCTTGTGTGCAAGTCAAAAGTGTGTTTGTTTGAGGCAAATGTGAACCCTTGATCCTTTCCTTGATCCATGTGATCTTGCATTCTCACCTATTGATGGGAATCCTTGATTCATGTCTCCTCTTTTCCTCCATCATGAACCGTTGATTAAGCTTTTCGATCTCAACCCTCCATTTCTCATTTTCTCTCCTATAAATAGATCACTATTTGGAGACAAATGGATCGATCTTTCAATTGCAAACCTATGTTGTTGAATTAACTTGCGTCCACACTCATAGTTTACTCACTTTTAACTAGTTTTAGTTCATTTTAGTTGCATAAATAGCTTAGCGCATCCATTAATGGCTTCCATGCATCCATCTTAGCTTAGTTATAAATTAGGGTTTTCACCTTTCAGCATAGAAATAGCTTAGATTATCTTAGAAATAGCATAATTAGATCATTTTTAGCATACTATCATGTTTAATTAGCTTGCATCATGTTCATTTTAGCATAAATCATATTCTAATCCATTTTATCATGAAGATTTCATTGATTCTCTTCCATAGGATCGACTGAAATAGGCTCACTAATCACGGGATTAGGAAAGGGTCATCGTTTCACATCAACACGACACCAATTCCAAAACATGATAAGTTTTAGATGGGCTAGATTAGGAATTTAACATTTTTTGGGTAGTTTGTAGCTTTCATTTTCAATTAAATGTTTAGTTTAGATTTCCATTTTGAATGATCTTGTTTGTAGATGCAAGTATTTTTGGTTCAAATATACTTCGATTCATCATGGATCAAGTGTAATTAGTCCACCCCAACAATCCTCGTCTCACAGTTTGTTTTTAGCAACCAATATAACAATTCTTATGTTTTATCTTGGGCTTCTTTAAGAATTCCTTAATTCTTACCTGCTAATGGTATATTTTGGAGATACATACCTCAAGAATGACCTTAGCAGATGATGTTAATCTATAAGAATTTGTAATAACTAAGGATGAGTTTTCTGGAGTAGATATAAAATAGAAATGTCAACTCATATTGAAATGTTAGCAAATTTAGTGATTGTCCCATATGACTTGAATTTAATGAGGGGTTTGAAGTTTTCTGCTTGAACTTAGCAAATAATCTTAATCTAAAAGAATTTGTAATGACTAAGGATGAGTTTTTTGGAGGCTCATATATAAAAGAAAAATGCCAACTCATATTGAAATGTTAGCATTTAGTGATTATCTCATATGACTTGAATTTAATGAGGGGTTTGAAATTTACTTGACCTTAGTAGATGCTGTTAATCTAGAAGAATTTGTAATGACTAAGGATGAGTTTTATATATATATAAAATAGAAATGCCAACTCATATTGAAATATTAGCATTTAGTGATTGTCTCATATGACTTGAATTTAATGAGGGGTTTGAAGTTTTATGCTTGCATTAGTGGGGAATGTGTGTTAGTTTGCATCTTATTGTACAATCTCAAGGTTGAATAATCTACCTAGACAAATTATTATATTCGTATGTTCCATCTCTAACTTGGCTCTAATGTTAGACTATCCTGAATAATTTATGAAGAGAATGTTGAATGCCATATTGGGGAGTTGAAGATGCCTAGCAGATCATATGTTAGCGACTTTGTTCAAAGTCCATTCCTCTAAGTGTTCTTGAAGAGACTTTTGGAGGTTATTTATGTTTATTGGACATGAAATGTTGTATCTAGGTTGTACCCAGAGCTGGCTTTTATTTTGAGCCAATTTTAATGTTCTTTCATTTTAGGTTTTCTAAATTGCCATTATGAAAGGTCACACATGCATAAAGGAAATTGTCATGATATCTATCTCCCTTGCAAGATATAGTTAAAGGCTTACTGAGATGACTTGAAACTGATAGAAGTTTGGGTAGACTTATTTGGTTTTATTTCCTTTGTCTATTACTATGTATGGCATGCCATAATCTTGATTTTCTATCTTGGATACAATCTTCATATACTAAGTGGCTGGTGGATCTATGTGTAGGACCTTGCCTTGTCAAAATCCCTTTTGGGTAAGTCTATTAGCTGGTGTCAACAGTTACACTAGTTGTGAGGCTTATGAAATAGCTTGTGAAGAAATTTATGTATGGCATATTGGTGAAGTTGAAGGTGCATAGAAGATTATACATTGGTAACAATTTTCAAGATCATTCCCATGAATGTGCTTCAAGAGACTTTTGAAGGTAGTTCTTATTTATTTGTGATGTTGCACTTTCCTATGGGTGAGACAATACTCACCTCAATAAACATTGCTAACTAGTGCTAAAAATACACGCCAATTAGATACTTAGATTTGTTGTGAAAAATTTATATAACATACATCATTTCTAATAAACATCCACAAAAATAGCAAAGCTAACATTGAAATGCCAATAAGGATAACCAACATAACCAAATGATGCATTACAGGGAAAGGGAAAATTGAATCCTAAATAACAGGGCCTCTCCAATATTATTCCCCAAATTAAGTGGGACAACACCAAGCTGTATGCTTTCTTGAATCATCATTTTTAACCCTAGCTGGATTAGGATAAAATGTGTGATAGATATCATTTCCATTCAAAGAGTTTATATCACCTGAAACTGAAAATCCAAAATTTATGGTTTGCCATTCAAGGGTTAAGTTTACCAAATTTCATCTATTGAAGCCAAAAAAAAATTGCACTATTACTTGGTGGCAAGGGTTTCATATTGTAAAAAATTTATTAAAAATATCAACGCCATTCATGAGCTTATAGTTTTCCTTTCAACTATTCAAGCCAAAAATGGAATACACACTGCCATTCACATATTATTGCCAAAGAAATTTTTTTTACACTGCCTTTCAAACTTCAAAACATTTTTTTTCACAAAAAGAAACAAACAACCATATGGCCAGTGTTGTGTGCCTATTAAAAACCACCAACTATCTCACAAAATCCTTTCACTCAAACAAAATCATGCATAACCCCAAACTCCAACAAATACCTCACCACAACCATAAAAGAAAAGAGTCATAGAAGAGGAGGAGAAGAGCATGAAACTTGGTAACTTGATTTGTATTAATCGACGCTCAAACCCTAGCTCAGATGACATTCTCTCGCCCAAAACAATTCTGCCCGAACAAGCAAAATGGTTAGGCCCTCTTTTTAATTTTTTATTTTTTTATAACTCATTGTTTCGGTCAGAAGGTATTCAGCTGGTAGTATTTCGGCCGAAACAATACTGGCTGAAAAGGTGCCGCCACATCAGTAGCATGTCACTGCCGTGTGGTTTCAACCAAAATCCACATGATCGAATACCTTCTGACCAAAACCGTTTGTTTGGAATTATTTATTTGGCCAAAAGTGTGACACTATTGTGATTTTACCCAACTCTGATACTGAAAGTACCAGATCCAGATGGTGATTTTTTTGTCATCACAGATGCTTTAAGAGAAGGTTTGGTGGAGTGTGGATGTAGGATGGGCGAGTCATAACCTATGAGTCTAGGAAGCTAAAGCCTTATGAGAAAAATTATGCTTCGTATGATTTGGAATTAGCAGTAGTTGTCCATGCATTATAGATGTGGATACACTATCTGTTGGGGAAACCTTTTAAACTGAAGACCAATCATCACGGTCTAAAGTAATTGTTTACCCAATCAAATTTGAATGCATGACTATAACATGCCCATTGTTCTACTCAATAATTTTCTACGTTTTACCTACAAGTGAATAGTTTACACATCTAACAATAAGAGCAATAAAGTATGTACCATTTGAAAACATAATCTTCCCCAAATTTTCTATTGCATAAACAAAGAATCCTTTCAATAATATAAGTATGATTTCACTTTATATAAATATATTCAAGATAAAATTTCACATTTACAATTTCCATTTAGATGGACACATGAATACATGCAAGCTTCAACAAACTCACATGAACTAGAAATACAAATGGTCTAGAATGTCCTCCCAAATCTTGGCCACCTATTGCATAAGGAGAATCATCACTCAAGGGATTTTTTGCCAACTATGGACTAACTATGGTCCTTGCACATCTACCATACTTGGTATGATGGCCCTCCCTTTGACAAAGAGATTGGTTTGGTAACCTCGTCCTTCATATAGCCTTTCCTGAGAATAGTGATGTGACCTACATATCTAGAGCTTACCATAATTTCTACCTCTATTTTTATGATATTCTTAGCCTAGTATGTACTTGGATCACAATGAATTGGCAGTGTAGATAGTGGCTACCTACACTACTTTGGCCAAAGATTCAACACCCAGTACTTTGAGTGAGGGTCATCTATATTCACCACTACAATTGCTCAATTTGTATTTGACTATTAGTATTCTATTCTAGGTTATTCCCTTTCTCATGGATTATCGTAATCCTAGGAATAACCTTCCCATTAACTCATATCTAAATGACATTACTACAAGAATCTTAAAACAACTCTCTCTTATGCTACACACCTAGAGTGTCATCATACTACATATAGTACTAGAATTCTACGTGTAGTATAGATAGTATACAATCATATAAAACCCATTATAGTATAAATATCTATATACATATTAACCCAAATGAAATATTTCCCAATACAAGAACCAATCAAGGAATAAAATACATGCAATCATCATAAAACACATATAAGACAATCTTTCCAACATGGTAACATAATAATAATAATCTTTCGAATACAATAACAAAGGAGTAGAAATAAACATGCCTATTTAAAGCTCCAATTGATCATTCTTATTTCTTAGCTTAATGTCTCAAGTTCACTTGGAGTTTCCTCCAAGAACAACCCAAATCCCACTACTAGCTTCTCACTAAATCTCTCAACAATCAAAGTAAATCAATAAAACAACTCTCAACCTCAAAAACTCTCAACCCACTTTGCACAAAAAATGTAGTAGAATAACACAAGGAAATCAGATTGATAAGTCTAGCAATTGGTAGAATGAGCATCTCTATTTATACCAATTTATGAGCAACCAAAGGCTATAAATAAGTTAATATTTTTTCCACCTTTCTATCCTCATGCAACGACTCATCAAACTAACTTACAGGTTTGCAACACATAACAATCCTCTCCATTAAATGGCTGAGTCGACCTATTATAAAGGACAAAAAGACTCTCTTATTGAGTCAAATGAACAACAAGCTCAAAAACAAGTTTCATAAATCGAATTCCTTCACTTATTGTTGCCAAGTTTACTTTTGACCGAGTCTTAAGGATATTATTTGAATTATGTGTAGTTTGCAAACTTCTTTTTGCATTCTATACTCTTCCAGATTGGCACCACATTCATATGTTGGCATCCCATGTTAATAGCGTGGGTTGACTATTTCTTATGGCTTTTAACTGTATAAAATTCTCACAGAAATGTATACACAATAGTTTATAAACTTATACGTGCCTCTTACTTTGGTTGAATTGGTCTAATATTACTTATGTGTCGGTTACTATGTTTCTAAAGGCCGTGCCATGTATTATCATATGCACTTTATTCATTTAAGTGCTTCACTTAATAATAGTGCTATATATTGCACTTAGAGATTATCTCAAATAACTTTTAATTATATATATATATATATATATATATGTATATATATTTATATATATCCTATATATATATGTATATATTTATATATATCCTTCATGATATATATATATATATATTAATATATACTTATTTCACAAAGTTTAACAAATACATCAATTATTGATTATCAAACATATATAAATATACAAAGAATAATATTACATATATATATAATTATATATCAATATATATTAATATATATGTAACTATACTACTTTCTACATATAAAAAAAATGGCTCTACTAGTGAAAGCAACTTACGAATTCCAAAAAGAGAATACGAAAACATGAAAATCAGAATTCACAAAATGAAAAACAAAAAGTGAAGAGTTCATGACCAAATATCAAGGTGAGTTAAGAAGAGCAAAAAGAATTTCAAGGCAGCAAAGCAAGAAAGAAAGAACTACATTCAAATTTTATCAGAGAGGAAGGTGAAGAGTAGAAGGAGACAAGCCAAGGATCAATTTAAAAGTACCACATTATATCACTTGGTCCAATAATCTGGAGATAAATCCTAAAAAAAGAAAAAAATCAGACATAGCAAAGGAGACCCTCGAGAGCATAACTATTAAGGAGTAAGTGAAAGATAAGAAAAAGCCTCAAGAAAAAAGAAAAAAAAGATCAACGAAATCTATAAATAATAATAAAAGAAAAAATGAAACCTTTCCAAAAAACAACAAAACAATCTTTCAGTAGAAAAGATGGGGATCAAAAGAAAACTAGACTCAAGCAGGAGAAAAGAAAAGAAATATCGAGAGAGAAAAAAATCCAAGAGAATCCAATAGAGATTGATTTAGAAGATGTGATGGTAGAAGACACAAAAATCCTACAAAAAGTGGCCATAATTTGTAGAATTATTGGTCCTAGGAAAGGAAGAGAAGCGATTGAAAAATAGGCAAGAGAAAGAATAGATCAAAATCATGGGTTGAAGTTCCTATCAAACAACTACTTTGTAATCATCTTTCTTAAGGAAGATGATAGGAATTACATACTGGAAAAAGGACCATTGGAATCTGAAAGCAACTCAGTTTATATGCAAAAATGGGTACCAAACTTTAATCCCACAATATTGACAGCCTACAATGAAGCTATATGGATAAGATTATATAATCTATTGATAAAATATTGGTCAGAATAAATTTTAGAGAATATCGGTAGCACATTGGGAACTCTAGTGGAAATTGATACTAAATTGCTGAAGGATAACTCTTATCTCTATGCCAGAATAAAAATAGCAGTAATAAAACCAATTCAAAAGAATCTCAAACTGAAATCCAAAGCAGGAACCTGGCAACAAGAGGTGGAAATTGAAAGAAAAAAACTATACTACAAACAATGCAAAAAATGGGATCATAAACTAGAAGATTGCGGATTTCAACAAAAGATGATAAAAATTTGGAGGAAGAAGACACCAAAGGTAAGGAAAGAGGTAACCGCAAAAGAAACAAATCTCAAAGAAAAAAATCAAGGGTTTCTCTATATGGAATAAAAAAAGGATGGAGGAAACATAGAAGAATTAAAAAACAAGGCAACAACTCCAAAAGAAAATAAGATGGACCTACTGTCAATACAAGAAGAACTAAATGCACAAATAAGAAAGGAAGAAGAAGAACTATTTTGTGAAAGAGAGAACAAAGACTTTGAGGACCTGGACATAATTGAAAATAGGAATATATTGTAGACAGTAGCAAAGATGTTGGTCCCAATAATACTAAAAGGAAACAAGAAAAAAGGTAGGAAAACAAATAAATAGAAAATAGAAGAACTCACTCAAGAAAAGGGCATAAAAACCATCAAAAACTTTCTTCAGATGAAAATGGGAGAGGAGCACTCCCAAAAGGAAGAGTTATGAAAATAATAACTTGGAATGTTAGGGGAATTAATGTCCCTAACATAAGGTGCCTGATAAAGTGCCAAATAGAAAAAACAGAAGCAAACATCATACTACTACAAGAAACAAAAATTGAAGATGAAGAAAAAAAGATAACACAGATAAGAGGTTGGGAGGCTTCCTTTGCAAAAGCATTTGGAACAACAGGAGGACTAGGAATCCTTTGGAAAACTAACTCGGCCTCAGTAAGTACAATGGTAAAAGAGAGTAATTGGATATTATGTGAAGTTAAAAGTTTGAAAAACAATATGAAATTTTACCTATTTATCATCTATGGTCCAATAAGAAACCATGATAAAGATATCCTCTGGAACAACCCGAGTCAAAAAATTTCTAATATAGGTGGTAAGAGGATAATAATGGGGGGAGACTATAATGCAGTCCTTAAGATAGAGGAAAATCTTGGGGGAAGGAGAGTGATAACTCCTTCAATGGAAGCCTTTGGGTGATTTATAACACATAATAATCTTATAGAAGCACAAAGAAGGAATGGTTCCTGTACATGGTCAAACAAAAGAGCAGGGGAGGGATACATTAAAGAAAAACTTGATAGGTTCATCTACTCCCAAGATTGGTTGGTAAAAATGACGAATTTGGAAGCAACAATAATTCCACTAGCTGGATCAAACCATTTACCAGTAAGGTTAACTATCTCCGAAGAAGAACCTAAAAGAAAATCTTACTTCAAAATGGAAAAAATGTGGTTCCAAAAAGAAGGTCTTGTGGAATAGTTAGAACAATGGTGGAAGATAGCTCTAAAATTTGGGGGAACTAGGAGATTTAACTTCATAAATAATCTCTAGTACATTAAAGGCAAGTTACAAACTTGGAACAAGGAAGTATTAAAAAATGTCTTCTCTGAAAAAAATGTCTAGAAAAATAATTGGAGCAACTAAACAACAAATTAAGGGAAGTCGTAATGTACCAAGAAGACTACTTACAAGAAAAAGAGATTATGGTTGAATACAATGAAGTGTTGGCAAGAGAGGAGGATTAATGGAGAACTAAACCAAGGGAATTATGGCTAGTAGAAGGTGATGCTAACACAAAATTATTTCATAATACAATTAAAATCAAAATTAAACATAAGCAAATTACAAAAAAAAACTCCCAGATGGAAGCATAATAGAGAATCCAAGAGAAATAAATGAGGAAGCAATCAAATTTTACAAACAACTCTTGTCCCTAGAAGGAGACAACGATGTCCTTAATGACACAAGGACATTATCAAACATACCAAAGCTAATTACTTCAGAAGAAAACACTATGTTAACATAACCTGTCTCAAGGGAAGAAATTAAAATTGCAGCACACTAATTACACCTAGATAAGACACCGAGGCCAGATGGGTTCCCGACCTTCTTTTACCAAAAGTGTTGGCACTTCCTAGAGGAAGAGATTTGGGAAATATGTGAAGAATTTAGAGAGAAAAATAAATTCGTCAAGGAAATAAATAATACAATGGTGGCCCTAATTCCTAAAAAAGAGATTTTCTCAACCTTTGGAGACTATAGACCAATATCCCTATGCAACATTATATACAAAATAATATCCAAATCATTAGCCCCAAATGAAGAAATTACAGGAAAAAATACTATCTCCAAATCAGAGTGGATTCACACCTGGGAGGGACATTGTGGATAGTATCATATTGGAAAATGAGGCTATACATACTATCAATAAAGAAATAATACCAATAATGATGATAAGAATTGATGTAAGTAATGCATATGATAAAGTAAGAAAAAGATTTATGATGAGAATAATGGAAAAATTTGGTTTTTGCAAGGATTGGCTCTAAATGGTTTATCAATGTATCTCAAAAACAAGGTACTCAATCCACTTTAATGGTAGCCCATGTGGATTCTTTGAAAGTACAAATGAAATAAGATAGGGGTATCCTATCTCCCCATTCCTATTTGTTATAATGGTTGAAGCATTAAGCAAACATATAATTTTATACCAGGAGCAAAATTTATGGAAAGGATTTCAAATTGCCCAAGGGCTAGAAGAAACAACACATAAATAGTTCATAGGTGACACACTTTTGTATGGGGAAGCCTCAATTAGGGAAGCATAATAAATCAAGGTATGCATGGAGGAATATATAATCATTTCAGGGCAACAAATAAATAAGGAAAAATCCAAAATTTATTTCTTCCATACAAATAAATAATTACAAAAAAGAATAGCCAAAAGTCTAGGGTATAATATTGGTGAAATACCATGCAAATACTTAGGGGTACCTCTATTCAAAGGGGCCATAAGATCCTCCATGTGGGAACAAATTAAAGAAAAGTGTAAAGAGAAATCCCAAAGTTGGAGAGGCAAATGATTGAATTCGGCAAGAAGAATAACCATGATAAAATCAGTCTTATTGACAATTCCTACTTACTCAATGTCCTGTATGCAGTTAAAAAACAAGGTAACATCAGGAATAAATAGCATACTTAAAAAATTATTATGGGAGGGATCAAACGAAGATCATAAAATCCCTTTGATTCACTGGGACACAATGTGCAAATCATAGGCAGAAGGTGGATTAGGTATCAAGAATATCAAATTACAAAACTTTGCCCTGGAAGCAAAGCTAATTTGGAAAATGTATCATAAGCCTTTAGTATTATGGTCCAAAGTCATACAAAGAAAGTACCCGAACAAATTAAATTCAAAAAATAATCTTAACAATTGTAAATGTTGGGACACGATCACATATATGGAATTTTATATCAAACTGCAGGCACCTAATAACAAACCACATGACATGGAAAGTTAACAAAGGGGATAGGGCAGATTTTTGGAAAGACTCATGGGGGGGTTATAAGCCACTTATAGAATATCCGATACTGGCTCCTCATTGTTAAAATTGGCTATGGCTGCCAAGATCTTGAGACCAAATGGAAATCAAAAAGAGAGAGAATAGAATGTGACAAGAATAAACTATATTATTATCAATATGATTCAATGATATGATGTGATATACAATGTAGTAGAGACCCCTTGGTTATATAGCCAAGGTGAGATACAAGATGTCATAGGATTATGTAAAGTGTTTTAATCATATGACATGGGAAAACTAATCACAGTTACCTAGGTTCACATGTGTTACAATTCAAAAGAGAAGATAAAAAATAATGACAACTAACACCTTCTAGAAAGATTCCTTTATATGACCTAGGTAAACTTAACATGTGTAAATAAGTCCCCTAGTAATGAATTAACTAGGTACAAGAATTTATTTACACCAACACCCCCCCTTATGTGCAACTTAGGGAGTAGCAGATTATTATGCAAATGACACAAAGATGGGTCTCGACTACTAGGCCATGTTAGGAACCATGTACATATGCAAATGAAATATCTCACAAACGGAGAAAAGGAGAAAACTCAATGGGACAAAACTCATCCCCAAAAGAGAGATAAAAGATACAAAATAGAAATGCTCTGAAAGAAGAATGAGAAGGTAAAAACCCCATGTGAGGAAAAAGACCCCCCCATAAGAGAGAATAAGAAGAGAGACAAGGCAGACCCCCCTCAATGTCAAGTCTCCTGCAATGATGGTAGATGATCGACATTGAATGTTGAAGATGATCCAATCTCACGTTCCTCCCCTTAGAAAGAAACAAAACCATGGATGTATGCAAGATATCAAGAATATGGATGATGAATGATGATGTTTATGAAGCATGCTCAAGTGTCTCCATGTCGGTGCCTAAAGCTAACACACTCCAAATAGGCATTCTAAGCCACACTGCTGAAGAGGACAATCTAAAATCTAGTAGAGATGAATATAGAACATGATCCAAAGACAAGGATATCCCCTCTAAAGATAAAGAAGCCTCCTCCAAATGCTGTCCAAAAGTATCCACAGTCACGTCAAACTGAAAAGAATGATCATGTAAAGAATGAATAAGAGGGTCAAGGTGTTCCCTCACAACAATTGAAGAAGGATCATCTTCATCAAAGAGAAGATGAATGTCATCGATGATGTCCCCCAAATCTGCAAGATGAGACTCCATAAACAAGTCTGAAATACCTGTCAAGAAATCATCATAAGTAGACAAATCTAAAAGAGAATGTATGTCCTACTACACCGAATCACAAGGAACCCAAACTATGGAAACAAAAGCATCATCAATTGCAAGAGTAGGTGGAGGAGATAGAATGAATGGCTCAAGTACTAGATCTAATGTGAGAACTCCCAAGTTCAAAAAGCCAAATGTCTCCTCTGAATCATGGTTCATATGATCAACAACCAAAGGAACAAAATCACCATCAAAAGAAAAATCTGCAAAGGTATACAACTGAGATGAATGATCAACCACCCCAGTAGCAATGATCTCTCTATTCTCCAAGTCTCAAATTATGACCGGATTAGGTGTGAACTCCGTAGTTCTCCCATCTCCACCATGTGTAATATGATATATGGAAAGAAGAATCTTCGTCAAATGAGGAACACTCAAGACATCTTGGAAAGTGTTTTCCCCAGAACTAATAGATCCCTTCCCAATTAAAATCATGTATGTATTGTTTCCCATGAAGATATGATACATAGTACAAGGCTGAAAAGAAGAGAATATAGACTGTGAAGATGCCATATGATGAGATGCTCCTGAATCTAGAAGCCATCTCCCTGATCCATGACCTAAGAGAGCACAAAGAGCACGCCCTTTATATTATGATGAAGATGCTTGACCTTTGCCCTTTTTAGACTATTTTAAAGAAGAAGGAGAAGAAGATTCATACATTCTAGAAAACAAATCAATGTAATTCCTTTTGAGAAGATTTTTCAACTCATCAATATCCTTCTTATAAAAATAGTGTTCTTCATGTCCACCCTTCTTACAATATGCACAAAAATGCCTCTCCTTCTTAGATGATTCTCCTTTTGAAGATTCTGATTCTTTATGTGGTTTGTTATTTTTGTTCTTTTGCTTCTTATCAAGATTTCCTAATTCTTTTTGTACCTTTGACTCACTAGCCATCAATGCATGTGACTTGGAAGACTTGATTTGACCCATGTTCATTAACTTAGCTTCCTCTTGGATCAAGAGATTTTCAAATTCATCAAACTTAGGATCAGAATATGATGCTCCCATAGAAATTCAATGGGTATGAAAGCCAAAAACAAAAATTGAATACTTAGGACCAAGCTTGGATAACACATTCATAATCAATTGTAAATCCTCTTTATGAATGTTGCATTCCTTCAACTGTGTTCTTTGTTGTTTAACTTTGGAGATGTAGTCTTGGATGTGTTCAAAAATTTAGGATCAAGATTCATCAAATCATTATTAATCTAATATCCCCTAATATTATCTGTTTTACCATACAATTTTTCAAAAGTCTCCCAAGCCTTTTTAGGTGTTTTGCATGATTCAATATGAAATTGTAAATCAAATGAGACTAATGAACATATGCATCCAAGTGTTTTATCATGATCAAGCTCCCATTTTTCCAATTCTTTAGCATAAATAGGTTGATGAATGGTTTACTTTAGATGACCTATTAGACCTTTCATCATGAGATAGTTCCATACTGATTTTCTCCATGTAGCATAATTATGTGGAGTTAGGAGTTCAATTTGAGATTTCCCCATTGCAAGAACACAAACCAAGCAAAAAAATGAAACCAACCACTACAATATTACCCCCCAAGCAATATTTGATTTGGCACTTTATATTTAGTGCATTTATAGTTTCCACTTGTCAAAACAACAAAGTGGACTTTGATCTTGGTACATGCAAATGCCAAAAATAGGTCATAGGTTCAAGTACAATTTTTGGTGCAAAATGATATCAATATGATTATACCATTGAGAAATTCATGAAAAATTATGCACTTTCAAAAAAAATTGCACTAAAAAATGTTACCGTAGGAGCAAGATATGAGTTCCCGAAGTTCCCAAAATGAGGACAAAGCAACAACACCTATGGGAATCTGCAATTTATGGAAAAAAAAGACACCAAAACCAAAAAAAAATTTCACCACTATGAAGAGTGCGAACAATTAGCCTAAATAAAAAAAAAATTACTTGAAAAAAGGAGTCAAAATGAGTAAGATATGGCCTTCTGAAGTCAGATTGTAAAATTGACGCTCATCTAGATGTTGCATGTTGGCCTGCCTTTGGAATATTCTCAGAGAATCTTTGGCTATTGATGAAATATTCCTTGGTGCTCTGATGATGCTGACTAGTGGTCATAGATGAATGAGTGTTCACCACATGTCACTCACAGAGCAACCTCTTGTACTTGCATAAAATTTATTTTGACTGCTCGATTGATTTTTACGTCGGAATTTTTGTTAGCCAATTTTTTTTTGACATGAGCCATCGATGAGCGCTTTATGGTGGCTGGTTTTTTACCACCTCTTGGTTGAATGTGGGAGGTGGGTCCGTGAGCTGATGTGGTAGGGATGTACACTAAGTATGTCTATAGATAGTACAAAATATTTATTTTCTTATAAAAACTTTTACAAAACAAATATTCAATCAGTAATTTTTAAATTTTCTAAAAAAATTTTCAATTTAAAAAAAAAAAAACCTTACCACAATGTAATGATGGCGATCCATACAGACGAGGACAATTTTTTTCCTCAGGCTTTGGGTGAAGTGCTCATATTTTCTCGATTTGATAGTCGATCTTAGGGTTTTTGGCCCTTCTAGATATGATGGTAGGGTCAAATTTGAACCAAAATGCTCCAAACATGTAGCTACCATATGGATCTGGCAACCACTCTTCAGCTTCAAACCCTCATAGATTTGGCCTCGTATGTCTAATTTGGATGAAACAAAAGAAAAAATCAACTTTCTCGAATCTTCTTGAACTCAACGGTGAGCTCAATTTTTCACTAGCAAGCTTTGGTATGAACCTTATCTCTTTAGAAAAAGACTATCCAATGGCACCCAACTTGCTCTGATACCATGTTAGAATTGACTATGGATGCCAAGATCTTCCAAATGGAAAGCACAAAGAGAGAGAATGGAATGTGACAAGAATAAACTGTATTATTATCAATATGATTCAATGATATGATGTGATATACAATGTAGTAGAGACCCTTTGGTTATATAGCCAAGGTGAGATACAAGATGCCATAAGATTACAACAAGTGTCTTAATCATATGACATGAGACAACTAGTCACACTTACCTAGGTTCACACGTGTTACAAGTCAAAATATAAGATAACAACTAATGACAACTAACACCTTCTAGAAAGATTACTTTCTATGACCTAAGTAAACTTAACATGTGTAAATAAGTCCCCTAATAATGAATTAACTAGGTACAAGACTTTATTTACACCAACACTCACATTGCAGACTTAAGTAACAAATTTGCAGATGCGATCCAAAACTATGTAAAAATAGAAAAGAACAGAGCAATGATTCAACTTTGAAGATAATACAATAAATGAAGAGATAAAAGCTCGTTTAAATGAAATTTTGAAGGAAAGAAAATTGTGCTTGAATAGCCAACCAAATAAGATTATTTGGTGTGGTGAAAAATCAGAGAATTACATAGCAAAATTGGGTTACCTAATCCAAATCAAATAGGAAGAAAGTAGTTGGCCGAAAAGACTTTGTCGGGGAAAGTGGATCCTACCCAAAGCAGGAGCATTTACATGGTCAACTCTACATGGAAGAATACTAGCAGGTGATAGGTTTAAAATACTGGCATTGAGGGGCTACAATGGTGTGTCATGTGTAAAAATAACATAGAAGATGCAAATCACCTGTTATTAAATTTCTCATTTACGACACAAGGTTGGGATTGGTTACAAAACAAATTGGGGTGGGTGACACCAAGGGGAAGCAAATTAAAGAGACTTCTTCACCAACTAGCCCATTCATAAAAACAAAGGCATTTTTGGGTCAAATATGGTAGACAACCCACTCAATCCTTATCTAGAATATTTGGAAATAACGTAATAAAAGGATCTTCAAGACAAATACAAGGAATAAAAATAAGTACAACAAATGAAAAAAGGAAATATATCTGAATGGATGGATGTACACACATAAAATTACAAAAGAAAGAAAAAATTACAAATTGGGACAATGAATTAATGAAAAGATGGAAAGCACTTAAAGTCCCACCTTTCTTTCAGTTAGCAAAATACACAAGGAGCAAAAGAGTTAAAACAAAATGGAAGCCCCCTCCAAAAGGGAGATTGAAACTAAAAATTGATGGAGCATCAAGGGGAAATCTTAGCTTAGTAGGGGTAGGATGTCTAATTCAAGATGAGTAAGGAAACTTAGTAACAAATCTATCAAAAAAGCTACCAACAATAACTAATAATGCAACAAAAATAGAAGGCTTATTACAAGGGCTAAAAATGTGCAAAGAGAAAGGACTAAGGAATACTGAGATCAAATGTGACTCCACAACATGCATAAACACTATTCTAAGTGGAAAAATTGGTGATTGGAATTTGCAGACCAAACTAAGCCGAATCAGGGAACTAATGCAGGAAGTTGTGGTAGATAGTGTGAAACACATCTACCATGAGGAAAATAAAGCAACAGATCTACTTGCAAATCAAGGAATTGATCAGTCTACCAATATAAACATAGGAAATCAAGCAAGTCTATGGGAAGGACAAGAAGGAATTCTACAAGAAGATAAGGAGGAAATCATTTACAAAACTCCAACAATTACATAAAAGCAAATGAAAATTACTTGAACAGAGAACAAGTTGTAACACGACAAGGACTAGAAACAAAGTACGGTAAGAAGTATTAAGGAAAAGGTAAGTAACATTTGAAAAAGGTACACATCTATGAACCTTAATTCAAGCTTCAATAAGATCTCATTAATTTACATCCCACAAACTTAACTAGTTTGATCCTTAATAGGAAAAAAACTAGTTTAATGTAAGGGAGTAAGGAGTAACCATATTGGAACAAAGCTAAATTTAGAATTAAACACACATATGATGACCTAAGTAATCATAAACTCCATTAAAACCCCTTGAAATAAAGCACAATAAACCAACTTACAAAATAGACGTTAACAATTGGCTCATAGAGCTATCTTATTAAGGTCCAAAAATAAAATCACTTGTATTTGATGGAAACATAGAAGTGATCATAGTAAAGCAAGCAAAATTATGAAACAAACACACATATGGGGTTTTCGGATAGATAGTCAAGCTTCGGTGTGACACAAATAAATATTAACACACCTTTGAATAAGGAAAATATCTCATAACGAAGCCTAGTTATGTTTCATCCATAACTAATGAAATTAGTTTTTCTCGATCACCAGACGCCAAAAGGAACAAAGTTACAAGCAACATTTCTTGTGAACCCTTTTACCATAATTTAGGAAATTTCAAAAGAGGAAACACAAATTTGATTAGATTAAGCAACTTATTAACAACATGCCTTTATTCAGTAAAGAGAGAATAAAAAACTCATAAATGAAATCACACCTGGTAGAGAGTTATCATTACAAAGGTTACAAAAGAAGCTTTATTTGACATATATTTATTCAAATATATGAAATAAACAAATAATGATCAAAATAAATTTAAATCATTATGACACTAAGCTTAGATATAAATATTGTTTATGATTGTAAGCTAAATCGACCATAAATTTTCCACATAAATTTTGGACTGAAACTGAAAAGTTTGTAAAGAAAGCTAAGCTAATATATGCTTCTGAAGTCTACACTTGAAACAACATGTTAACCCTAGCCATTAGGGAAACACAATATTGAGAAAATATAAATACTACTATTTACAACATGCAAAAACAAGATGGAAACTGTGTTCCCTATGCCTCATAAGCAATAAAACGTGTAATCCATTTTGAATCTTTCTCAAGATTGAGTTGATACAAAATCTTGAGAAAATCATAAGAAATTTTAGTGTGGAAAGAATGTACCCAATAGTTCAACCCATTAGCATCCAATAAAAAAGGAATAAATTTGATGGAGGTATGATCCAAAAGAAATATATCGCGTGGGTGGGGAATTCCCTCTCCTAATCGAGTAGTGTCTAGCATCGCGTCTAAACCTTGGAGAAAAGCAGGCTTAAAAACTCACTGTGTCAATTGAAAAATCACTTCTTTGTTGGCATGAAGATCCAATAAGGATGCCACAAAGCGAGAGGTGATGTTAGAATTTACTCGATACCTCTTGCTAGTGGTTACGAACCTCCTCCCCAATACCATTTTCACAACCTTAATGGTAAGGGAATCTGGGTTCTGCAATAAACCTTTTAAACTTCTGTTAGAGATTGGCCCAAGGAATGCCAATTGAGCTTTGGTATATGTTAAAAAATAGGGGTTTCTATAACTAGGGCTCTACCCAACTAGTGCCAAAGCAAAAAAATATAAACGAAAAATAAATGACCCATATTGAAATACCAAACATTCTAAAATGAGGTTGGATAGTTAGAGTGTCATGCATGTGTCATGGGAATTTTTGACCCCATTACCATCTGAACAACATGAAAATTTTGGGGAAAATCCTAAGGTGGAATGATCACTCTCTAAGTGAGAATCAAGATTAAAGAAGGGGTGAAAAGTCATGGAGGGAAGTTGAACGCACTTATGGGCTGGCTCAAGGACAAAAGACATATGCATAGGTGGCATATCCCCAATAAGAAAGGTGGAAATCCTCTAGAAAATAAAAATAGCTATAGACATTGATCTTTTAAAAATAAAGGGGATTTCAAATAGCATAAGAAAACTAATTTAAGTTGTCGCTAAACGAAATTATAGTTTGGCAACAAAAGCCTTTCGAAACAAAAAGGGACAAATGGATGTCACCAGTAGCAAGTTTTTGAAGTTGGGTAAGCCTAAACTCATGAGAATCACACATACATGAACTAAAACACTATAAATAACATTTCATAGAATTAAAATAACACATAATTTTTTTTAGATAAAATGGCATTGCAAATGCAAAGTGCCTAAAGATGTCCCCTTAAACCATTGGAATTAAGGTAAAATCTTACGATTAGAGAACCATTAAAACCAATTGAAAAAATTAACCTTACAAGAGGAAACTAACCATAGCTAGGAGATGATATTAATAACATATCCTTATATTTATGAGAGTATCAACCAAAAAAGAATGTCATTTTCAATATATTGTTTTAAAAAGGACTTAGGGTTTCATATCCCTACGCTAGCACACTTTAACATCTTTAAAATATTGAACATTGGAGATATTTACATAAGATTCTCCCATATTAACAAATGATAAAACAATATCAAAATTTTAACCCTAGATTATACCCATTTCTACCTAAACTGATCTCAACCCATTAAAGTATCCCAAGAGAATCTTATTTGGGATCGTGCCAAAATTCAGAAGCAAGCCTTCTATCACTCTTCATAAATTTCAAACTCATCAAGCCAGTTGAATTCATCAACAAGCTCATACTGGTACAATCTATGAAGGACCTGATAGGAAATCAAGGTGTGACCCCGATGAACCAAGAGTTCCCCATCCTTGATATCTAATAAAAAAGAGTAATATTGTGAAAACCCAACTAGAAAATGGAGATTTTGAGGACGAGGGATTCCAACCCCAAACTGAGTATCATTTAGAACATCCAACTCTCCAAGCAAACAAGGATAGAATAACTTGCGGGTTAACTGACCAATGACATCTTTGGGCACTCACAGATCAAGGAGCGAAGCCATAAAGCGAGCTAGAATATTCGTATTAACCCAGTGACGCTCCTTTGAGACTAGAAACTTCTTGCCTAAAATGAGTCGAACTACCTTCATTACCAATAACCTTCTCTCAAATAACACAAGTTTTAAATGTTGATCAATAATGCGGCCTAGGAAAGACAACTGGTTCCGGTCACTAGTTAACAGAATAAGAGTCTCCATTGAAAATACAAACTCTAAACTATTCATTTGGCTTCCCATTAATGCAGTATTATTTAACCTCCAACATGTGAAATAATATGGAGATAAGCCGAATCCCCCGTAATGAATTGGAGTACTAAAACACATGAGTAAGGTAAAAGGTAATTATTCCTCGGCAAGTCAAGGCCTACGAAAACTGTGGGTAGGTAAATTCCATCAACAATGAAAGGAAGGATGACTAGTGCAAAGAGGAACACGTCTGAATTTGACACAAAAACCGTAAGAATGGGTGTCAAGGTAAATTAAATATCCATTTCATAGTGATAGTGTAGCCACCATGAGCATACTACAGTAAATAAGGGACAATTCCATGTAACTTAAGTTATGTTTTTTTTTAAATCTAGGAGTTACCACCCATAAGTTGGTAACACTTACCAAAAAAAACTTTCTACATATATATATATACATATACATAATATTATTATTTTAATATCTTTATAAAAAAAACACATAATCATAACCATCAATTGACATAAGTACATAAAATGTATACATAAATATATATTTATATGTCACCTTAGTCCAATCGGTATTCCCATGCATATGGGTAATCCGTCCATGAGCATGTGTAGGTATGTCTACCTATGTATACACATGTACATATTCAATCACATGTATGAGTTTACCATATATCTCATCAACATAACAATAAACACACAAGGAAGGACTTCCACTCAACATGAAGACTTAATCACATTCTTCAATACAAACATTCATAGAACAGGATCATAAATCAATATAAACATTCACAACTAAACTAAATATCACTTACCATCTACCCAAATTAACTTGACCCAACTTACACCAACTAGGGCATTAGTGTGTGAATGCTTCGTAAGGTTGAATTAGAGGTTACCAGACCAAGTTCTTCTCCTAAGTGATACTTCCCCTCTCTTCTAGAGGTTTGAACATGTTCCTGCATTTAGCTTAGTTCACCATAATAATAGTTAGCCGAATCAAATACATTCATATGCATCACATATATTTCATATAAAAAATCATAAAATATTAAATAGAATCAAACATTCATTCATCATATTTCCACTAGAATTCATATATATATATATGAAACACATTCACATTTATTAGAGTAATTTACCAAACAAAGTAATAGTAAATAAGTAATAACACACGGGGTGTAACATATTCCCCCTTGTGAATTATTGTCCTTGATGATTTTTAAGTATCAAATATGATCATAGCGTAAAGAACAACATAAAAAAACATTAGTTTTCAAGAGTTTTCAAAATCTAGCAAGACTTGTGGAAACTTCTACTTCATTTCAGCATAGTCTTCCCATGTGGCAGAATCTTCTGCATATTGATCCCACAAGACCTTGCATTGAAGAACCTCTTTGTTATGCAAGTGGAGCTTACATATTTTGAGCACCTTGAGAGGCTCGATTGTTACCACCCCTAGGTCTTGTACCTATAAATCATTCCAATCAATAACATGGTTATTGTTCAATGTATAATTCTTAAGATATGAGACATGAAAGACGTTATGCATCCTAGCAAGAGCTGGTGGCAAGGAAATTATATCTGTGATATGGTTGATTTCCTCAAGAGCCTCAAAAGGTCCAACATAGTGCGAAGCTAGTTTGGATGACTTTTCAAACTTGATAGAACTCTTATGAGGTTTAAATCTCAATAAAACCTTATCCCCCACTACAAAATTCTTAGGTACCCATTTTGAATCAACATAAATTTTCTACCTATTGTTAGCTTTTGCTAACCTTTGCTTGATAATTCCAACTTGTTCCTCCATTTTGATAACATCTCTGGCCTAAGGCTTATCCTATCTTCTAGCTTATCCTAACTTATAGGAGTTTGACACTTTTTTCTATATAATGCTTCAAATGGAGCCATCTTGATCACAAAATGATAAGAGTTATTATATGCAAATTCTACCAAAGGTACGTAATCCTCCCACTTGTATTGTTGATCCATGCAATACATCCTTAGTAGTTCTTCTAATACTTGGTTCATCCTTTTAGTTTTCCCATCCATTTCTGGATGATAAGCAAAAATTATGTTTAGTTAAGTCCCAAGCGAAGTAAACAAGGTTTGCCAAAACCTAGATGTCACACGATCATCCCTATCATAAATGATCTTTTCAAGAATCTCAGGCAATCTAAATACCTCTTAAATAAAATTTTGTGCTATTATAGGAGATCCATCAGTCAAATTTCTTGGTATGAAGTGAGATTCTTTTGTAAGCTTATCAACCACTACTAAAATGGAAATGTGCTTGTTCTTTGACATCAAAAGACCTTACAAAAAATCTATACTAATAACTTTCCACTTATTTTCTGGAACTTCATGTGGATACAAAAGACCTATAGGATGATGATGCTTTGCCTTCACTCTTTGGAACTTTAAGCAACTGGCTATAAAATTTGTTGCATCCCCTTTCATACCTTTCTATAAATATAATGGCTTTACATCGGCCAAAATATTGGTTATACTAGGATTTCCTTAATATGGTGAATTGTGAACTTCTTTCCATACCACGCTCCTTAAATCCTTAGTATTGGGTAAATAAATCCTTCCCTTAAATCTCAATAAACCATTAGGTTCAAAGTGATATCCCTCATACCTTCAATCTTGTAGATTTTTTGAGAGTGCTTGCCTAACTTGCTCATAGAACTCATCACCCTTATATTCTTGCAACACTTGACCCTTGAAGTTAATTTGGATTGATATCATTGAGGAGATATGCCTTCTATGACTTAGGGCATCGACAACCCAATTTTATTTTCCCTTGATATGATTGATGTTCAAATAATAATCAGATATCAACTTTAACCATCTCCTTTGCCATGCATTCAAATTAGGTTGAGTAAACAAATACTTTAGACCATGATGATTAGTCTTTAGTTCAAATGGTTTTCCCAAAAGATAATGTTTCCACATCTATAATGCATGGACAACCATTGCTAACTGAGCTTCAACTTCCTAGACTCATAAGCTATGAATCACCTGTCTTACATCAATACTCCACCCAAACCTTCTCTAGATGTGTCTGTAATAACTATAAAGTTACCATCTATATTTGACACTTTTAATATTGATGTTGTGGTCAATCTTTCCTTGAGTTGGTCAATGTTGCTTGAAATTTCTCAGACCACTCAAACTTCTTTCCCTTCCTTTGCAATGACGTGATGGGGAAATCTATTCTTGAAAATTTTACAAAAAACTTACGATAATACCCAGCCAATCCCATAAACTTTTAACTTTTGACACATTCTTAGGCACTGGCTACTCTAGCATTGTGTTTATCCTCACTGGATCAACTGAAATCCCTTTAGCTGAAATTATGTGACCCAAATATTGTACTTCCTTTTGGAATAAGATATAATTTGAGAGTTTTCCATATATCTTATGCTCTCTCAATCATTGAAGAACAATCTCTAGATACTTGAGATGTTCCTCTTCATTCTTGGAGTAGATTAAGATGTCATCCAAGAAGACCAACACAAATCTATCCAGAAAATCACTAAATACATTTTTCATTAGGTTTATGAATGCTGCTAGTGCATTCATCAACCCAAAAGGTAGAACTTTGAAATTGTAATGACCGTATCTAGTCCTAAAACAGTTTTAAAACTATCTCCATCCTTAATTCTTAGTTGATGATATCTAGAACATAGATCAATCTTTGAAAACATAACTGCTCTTCTCATCTAATCAAAGAGATCATCAATACATGTCATGAATACTTATTCTTTATTGTTTCTTTGTTAAACAACCAATAATCAATACATAATCACAATGTACCGTCCTTCTTCTTTACAAAGATCACTGACAATCCCTAGGGTGAAACACTGGGTCTTATCAAGCCTTTAGAAAACAACTCTTCTAGTTGTGCCTTTAACTCCATTAATTCAATTGTGTTCATCCTATAAGGTACTTTTGATATAGGTTCTGACCTTGGTACTATGTCGATGAAGAAATAAAATATCCTCTTAGGGGGTAATCCTAGTAATTCATTTGGAAACACATCCACAAATTTCCATAAAATAGGGTATTCTCCATATCCATTTTTTTAGATTCCAATACTTCACCCTCTTCAACATCTTGGGAATCTTGAGGTCCATAATATACTACATCATCTTGAAAAATGAATTCCTTACATTCCTTAAGTTTCTCTATTTTTTCTACAAACAGTTGACAACCTTTCTTCTTTTCTCTATGCATCTGAGCAATGGATATCTACCATAATTTAACCTCTCTAGGTGTTCCTTGCAGTGACACCCAATTACCTAGATCATCTAAACATTATACTATTTTAGCATGACAATCTACCTTGGCCCTATGTTTCCATATCCAATTCATCCCTAAGATGACATCATAAGATCCTAAGGGAGCTACGTACAAATTCACTTCCATTTAGAAACTTGGAAGCTCAACTCTTGCTTCGAATAAACATTGACTTACTTCAGTTTTGTCTAGTTTACATATTCTACAGCCCAAGATTGTTCCATGTAGCCAACTTTTCTATACATTTGACTTGCTATTCTAGGAGATTTTTGTGTGTGGCACTAGTATCTATTAAAATAGAAATGGGAATTCCAGACAAAGTACCTAATAATTTCATTGGATTAATCTGGTACTTTGCTTGTCGATTATCCATTGTAGCATAAATATTTTGCTAATATGCAACTCTTTAAGGTGGAAGAGGGTTACCATGTGGTTGTGACCCTGATGGTTTGATTGGACAATTATTTTCATAATGATCCCCACCACATGTGTAACACCCTTTCACTGGTCCCCTCCTTTTCATAGATCTTCCAGAATTACTTTCATTTCCACTAGCATTGCTATTAAAGTTTTTATTGAAATTGTTATTGTTTCCCCTTGAATCTCTCCTTGATTAATTCCAATTATTTTGGGGTCCCTTGTCCATTTGAATTTAATTTTTTCCCCTTCACCAGGCTTCCTTGGAGCTTGATTGGTCTATTTCCAACCTAACTTATTTTTATTTCTCTCTCGGTAGTCTAAGATAGACTTAAGCCTTTGTTCTTGCTTAATTTCCTTCTCATACACCAAATCCTTGGTACTTGGACCATGCACATCTATCTCACCACCTATTTGTACATTAAGACCCATGATAAACTTCCTTATACAAAATATCTCATCCTTTTGGTACATAGGTACGTACTTCAAGAGTCGAGTGAACTTCTCCCAATACTCATTCATTGAGGAGTTACCTTACCTCAAATTCTAGAAGTCAATGAGTTTTTGATCATAGAAGAGTTGGGGCAACCATCGCTTTCAAAAAATCTCTGTAAATTCGCTCCAAGTGAGACTTAAGGAACTAAGCCCAAGCTCCATTTTCTTACTCATCCACCAATTGGATGCTTCACTAGCCAACTAAAATGCTCCCCATATGGCTTTAGTGACCTCAAAGATTTCTAATTTTGAAGTACCTCTCCATTTTGTAAGCCATGCTTCCACCACATCTCTAGTAGCACTACCTTTAAATTTTGGTGGTGTGATTTTTCTCATGTCTCGAGATAACTCACTTTCCAAACACTTCTTTTTGTCTCCCTCAGACTGAGATTGTGACTTATCATTCTCATGATCACTAGATTGAGTGCGATCATGGGAATTCTCCCCTTCTTCGTTGTTGGGAATTTCTTCTTCATTATTTGGAACTTCTTGTTACGCCTTTTCTTTCCCCTAACCTCTTGTTCAAGGATTCCTATTCTTGCTTCTAGTCTCATTCATGACAACCAGAATATGGTCCAATTTAGCTTTGACATTCTCAACACCTTAACCTACTTCTTGACTTCCCCCATAATTAGTTCTTGTCCTAACCATATTTTCAAAAGAATGGTTATACCTAGAGGTTTCATTTTAATTAGATCTATGAAGGTTTTCTCAATGTTAACAACATTCAAAAGATATATCATTCACATAAGAAACTCTATAAAAAAAATTATTCACAATATTTTTCCAAAACATATTTTTATTATAATAAAAAAGGATTTTCAATTTCCTTGAGTTTACATAGAATGACTATTTAGATAGTCTAAGGGAGAGTATCCCTCAGATTCACTTTCTGATACATAACTTCATGGGATATAACCCTCAAATTTTTGCTCATATTTATCATTGAAAGGATAATAACCCTCTAATCTATCCTTAGACACATAGTTTCGAGGTACATAACCCTTTCATTCATCACTTGTGGCTATTACAATAACTTCTGCTAAGGGAAGAACTCAAGGATCCCTAAATATCATAATTGGAATAACATTTCATTTTGAGGGTATTATCCTTGGAAAGTGATAAAGAGTTTGACTTGGGAAAAGAGACAAAAGGTAAGAAGTTGAAGTTGGAAACCTCTTTCATCCTTCTCTTCTCTTGAATAATTCATGAAAGGGCATGAATGAAAGTCTTAGTATTCCTCAACCAAATGGTGTTGTCACAATTGGTTCCCTCAACTATTCGAACAAGGGCTTCTCTTTCCTTCTTGGCCCATAGGTAGTGCTCATTTTTTATTACTTACTTCCTTGCAATCATCTTGAGAGGTACCATTACAACACAAGAATTTCCAAACATGAGACTCATATAATGTTGGATTGGAAACATAGCAAGAACATAGGTTCTAGAGCTAAACTTGGTAGCTCTGATACCACGTGTAACATGCCCATTGTTCTACTCAGTAATTTTCTAAGTTTTACCCACAAGTGAATAGTTTACACATCTAGCAATAAGAGCAATACAAAATTTCTTTTCTTTTCAATAAAGTATGTACCATTTGAAAACATAATCTTCCCAAAATTTTATATTGTATAAACAAAGAATCCTTTCAATAATATAAATATGATTTCACTTTACATAAATATATTCAAGATAGCATTTCACATTTACAATTTCCATATAGATGGACACATGAATACATACATAGCTTCAACAAGCTCACATGAACAAGAAATACAAATGATCCAAAATGTCCTCCCAAATCTTGGCTGCCAACTACATGAGGAGAAGCATCACTCAAGCACTTTTTTTCCAACCATGGACTAACTGTGGTCGCCCACACATCTAATACACTTGGTAAGATGGTCCTCCCTTCAACGAAGAGATTGGTTTTGTAACCTCATCCTTCATATAGCATTTCCTGAGCATAGTGATGTGTCCTACATATCTAGAGCTTATTATAAAGTCTAACTATATTTCTATGATATTCTCATCCTAGTATGTACTTGGATCATAGTGAATTGATAGTGTAGACAATGGCTACCTACACTACTTTGGAAAAAGATTCAACATATAATGCACTTTGAGTGAGGGTCATCTATATTCACCACTATAATTGCTTGATTTGTATTTGAACATTAGTATTCTATTCTAGGTTATTCCCTTTCATGTGGATTATCCTAACCCCAGGAATAACCTTCCCATTAAAATTAGGGCCGCACTTCCATTGCACATGCTTCAAGAAGAAAGCATAAATTAAATGATAGCCTTTCGGCTATTTAATTTAATTTACTAATATTTGATAAACATAAAGGGCCGACCCTATGATGGTTTGCATGATTTATTTATTCATTGGGCCGACCTACCTTGTAATTAATATCTATTTGTTCATTCTAAAAGGGCCAACCTAAGTGAGGAGGTGCGTCAATTTGTATAAGTACAAGGTCTTTCCTTGTCATTGAACAATCAAGTTAATTCACAATTCTTCACAGTAGTTTGCACTTGAGCAGTAGATTATTATCTTATAGCAGCAGAACTATTTCAAGGAGATTCATATTCAGACCTAGGAGAAGTGCTATTGTTCATTGTATTAAATTCGCCTATGTGCTAGGCCTGAGTTGTAAGTAGATTTCTGCTCTTGTTCTATATTATATAAGAGGATTATTTGCTAGGTTTTTCTCCCTCAAGTGGAGGGTTTTCCTAGGGTATCTTGCTGTGTTTATTATCTTATGTGTTGCAATATTTTAAGTACTTTCTGTTTATGATATGATCTAAGAAACACTAACATGGTATTAGAGCGGGTTTGAAAAAGATCGTGATCAGATTTAGTTTGCAACACTCACTCTAATCTTTTTCATTCTATCTCCTAATTCAAATTTCAAGATGCTGAATGGTTTGAAAATCAAGGATAGACTCGAAGGATTTTCAAACTACACATCATGGAGGTTCAGGATCATGCTCACATTGGAAGAGAATGATTTGGCCGAGTTTGTGAAAACAAAAGTTCCCAAACCTAAGGAGGAAGAAGAGAAGTTACAGTGGAGGAAGAAAGATACTAGGGCAAAGAAAGTGTTGGTTGATTCTGTCAAGGATCATTTTTTACCGATTGTCTTCAAGTTGGATACAACAAGAGAGATGTTTACAACTTTGGAAGAGATGTATGAAATCAACAACACCAGTTGAGCACTTGCACTGAAGCAACACCTTCATCATGTGAAAATGGCGAAAGGAGAATCTATAATTACGTACTCCATGAGGATTTCAGAGATAAGAGATCAACTCTCCACAATTGGTCACATGATTGATGACAAAGACTTGACTATGCTTGCTCTCAATGGTCTTCCGCTTTCATGGGAGTCATTTATTCAAGGAATCAGTGCAAGATCTAAACTTCCCAAGTTTGATCGATTGAGGATTGATTACATTCAAGAGGAGTCGAGACTAATGGCTAGGGGCATTGGTCAAAGTTCAAAGAATGAAGAAATACATGTTCTTGCCTCTCATTCGTCGAAGAAAGGAAAAGGCTTTAAGAAAGGGTTCTTCAAGAGGAATCGAGAAAATGGAAATGATGGTGCTCCTGCCTTCAAAAGGAAATGAGACATGTCCAAGATTCAATGCTTTTGTTGTGACAAGTATGGTCACTTTGCAAAGGAATGTCCTCTAAGACCTAAGTAGCAAGTTGCCACCACAAATGTTGAAGAAGTTGCTCCGCAGAAGGACTCCAGTGATTATCTGTTCTATTCAGCCTTTTCAAGCAATGTATCTACCGACGCCAACACTTGGCTAATTGATAGTGGTGCCTCTAAGCACATCACTGGTTTTAGGGGACACCTTTCAAACTTAGTGGAGAGTGACTCTAGTGAACAAGTCGTTATTGGAGACGATGCTAGATATTCTATGAAAGGATTCAGAAACTCCTCTCTTCACTTGGATTCTGAGATCTCACTGGAGTTGAATGATGTACTGTTCGTTCTAGAGATAAAGAGGAATCTTGTCTCCATTTTAGCATTAGAAGACAAGGGTTATCAAGTTGCATTTTCTAAAGGCAAAGTTCTTATATGGGCAAAGAACTCCAACTTCAAAACTGCTCAAGTGATTGGAGTTAGACATGAATGTCTTTACAAGCTATGCACTCGTCCCCTTCAAGCGCTTGTGCATAACACTTCCAGCATATGTGATCTTTGGCATCGAATATTGGCCCACATTCACTTTCGAGCACTACCTATCATGGAGAAGATGGTCACCAGTCTTTCAAAATTCAACCAGGAACATGAAGGTACATGCAAAGGATGCGCCCTAGGCAAGAATAAAAAAGGTACGTTTCATTCTAGTAAAAGTAGGTCTAAATGTATTCTTGATCTCATTCATTCTGATTTATGTGGTCCAATATCTATTGCATCTTCTAGTGGTTTCTTGTATTACATTATATTTATTGATGATTACTCTAGAAAGACTTGGATTTATTTCTTGAGATCTAAAGAATCCGAAGAGGTATTAGAAAGATTCAGAGAATTCAAAGCACAGGTTGAAAACCTGTTTGGGAAAAGGATCAAGGTTTTGAGATCCGATAATGGTGGAGAGTACACCTCTGGCACCTTTCATGATTTCTATATTGAAGCAAGGATTAAGAGGGAGTTCAGTGTTCCCTATAATCCACAACAAAATGGTATTGCTGAAAGGAAAAACAAGTCTATCGTGAAAGCGGTCAAAGCTATGATTCATGATCAAGATCTGCAAATCTCTCTCTAGGCTGAGGCATCTAGGACAACCATCTATGTTCAGAACAGGAGTCCCCATAGGATCTTGGAGAATAAAAATCCTGAAGAAGCATTCTCAGGGGTGAAACCAGAAGTCAGTCATTTGAGGATCTTTGGTTGTCTAGTTTATGTTCATATTCCAAAGGAAAAGAGAACAAAGTTAGAACCTTTTGGGAAGAAGGGAATTCTGGTGGGCTACAGTGAGACATCAAAAGCCTATAGAATCTACATTCTAGGTCAAAAGTCTATTGAGATTAGTAGAGATGTCACATTTGAGGAATATGTTGCTTTAAGAAGATCCAAGGGCACTCCTATGGAGATCGATGAAGAAGAACCTCCTCAAGATATGGAAGTTGACCATATTCTAGAGAAACAGAAGGAGGCTCCAGAACCTAAAGAAGATGTTGATCCAGTTGAATCCTTGGATCCTACTGATGGGCCTTTAGATATTATGATTGGAAAGAAAAGACCTCTTTGGGCTCGTAGGAAAATGCAGGAGGCAGAAAGTTTTTCAGCCCCAAGAGGAGCTTTTAGAGAAAGCAAGAGACCTCATAAGTTCTCTAGTTATGTTGCCTTGATGATTCAGATCATTGAGTCAAAGCCTTCAAGCGTCAAAGAAGCTTCTAGTCAACGAGTATGGAAAGATTCCATGACTAAGGAGTATCAGTCCATACTTAAGAATGATGTTTGGGATATAGTTCCTAGACCCAAAGGAAAATATGTGGTGTCTTCTAAATGGCTCTTCAAAATCAAGCATGCAGCTGATGGGAGCATTGAGAAGCACAAGGCAAGATTCATGGCTAGAGGGTTCTCACAAAAAGAGGGAGTTGAATATGAAGAAACTTTTGCTCCTATGGCTCGATATACATTCGTTAGAACCATTATTTCTATTGCTGCATCTAAAGGATGGAAGATTCCCCAAATGGATGTAAAGACAACCTTTCTGAATGGTGTAATAGAAGAAGAGGTTTACATTGAACAACCCAAAGGATTTGAGGTGCATGGGAAGGAGTAACATGTTTGCAAGCTGAAGAAGGCCTTGTATGGTCTTAAGTAGGCCCCTCATGCTTGGTACAAAAGGATTGATCAATATCTATTGAGTTTGGGTTTCTCAAAGAATGATGCAGATTCTAACCTCTACTTCAAGGTAGTAAATGGTGAAGCCTTGATTCTGGTTTTATATGTTGATGATTTGATTATCACTAGTGAGGAACACCTAATTCTAAAATGCAAGAAGGAGTTAGCTTCAGAGTTTGAGATGAAGAATCTAGGTCTCATGCATTACTTCCTTGGATTAGAAGTTTGGAAAAAGCCAGATGAGATGATTCTAAGTCAAGGCAAGTATACTATTGACATTCTCAAAAGGTTTGGTATGATCGACTGCAAACCTATGTCTACACCTATGGAGACTAATCTAGATAAGTTGAAGGAGGCTGCAGCTAGTTCAGATCCAGTGGATTCTACTATGTATAGACAGTTGATTGGTTCATTGATGTATCTAGTTAACACTAGACCTGACATCTGGTATGCAGTGAGTGCACTTAGGCAGTTTATGTGTGAACCAAGGAAAATACATCTTGTTGCAGCTAAACATATCCTGAGATACTTGCATGGCACAATTGGATATGGAATGAGATATTCTTCAGGTGAGGACTTGGAGTTACATGGCATTACTGATTCTGATTGGGTAGGATGTGTCTCAGTTCGAAAGAGCACCTCTGGTTGTTGCTTCAGTTTGGGTTCTGCTATGATTTCTTGGTGTAGTAGGAAACAGTCGTCAGTAGCTTTGAGTACAACCAAGGTAGAATACATTGCAGCTTGTGTAGCAGCTTGTGATGCAGTGGCTTCGTAAGTGTAGGATTGTTTGAACAATCAATGGAGCCTACCATTATACACTGTGATAACCAGAGTTGTGTAAAGCTTTCTGTCAATCCCGTGTTTCATGACAGAACAAAGCATGTTGAGATCAAGTACCATTATATTAGAGATATGGTACTAAGGAAAGCTATACAGTTGGGGTATATCAACACTGATGAGCAAACGACAGATGTTCTCACCAAGCCTCTCTCCAAGATCAAGTTTGTGTAATTTTGAGAAAAGCTTGGTATGGTGGAGAATGCAACCTTGACTAAGAAAGAGTCTCAGTATCAGTGATCCTTAAATTGGTAATGCATTTCTCTATTGAGAGAGATTTGAGGTGTAAGCCCTTGCTAATGCATTTCTCTATTGAGAGAGATTTGAGGTGCAAGCCCTTGGTAATACATTTCTCTATTGAGAGAGATTTGAGGTGCAAGTCCTTGATAGTGCATTTCTCTTCAAGATTTGAGGTGAAAGCCCTTGTTTCCACCCTCTGGTAGAGCCATGGTGGATGTCATGTGTGTGACTCCATGACAACATCATGTGAGAGAATCTGTGATGATTTTCTTGTACTTGTGTGTCACCCTCTGGAGGAGCCATGGTGAAAGTCACATTGAGGTGACAACATCACATTAAGTGATGAGCACTTTTACATACCATCTATGGAGGTAGCCATAATGGTTGATATCACGATGAGGTGATATTCTATTTGTTTTCACATTGAGATGATGTGTCTTGTGTAGGTGGAAGTATCATCCCTAGCTGAGAGGGAGTGTTGATGTTATAGCAGCTTAGGGTTGCACTTCCATTGCACATGCTTCAAGAAGAAAGCATAAATTAAATGATAGCCTTTCGACTATTTAATTTATTTTACTAATATTTGATAAACATAAAGGGCCGACCCTATGATGGTTCACATGATTTGTTTATTCATTGGGCCAACCTACCTTGTAATTAATATTTATTTTTTCATTCTAAAAGGGCCGACCTAAGTGAGGAGGTGCATCACTTTATATAAGTACAAGGTCTTTCCTTGTCATTGAACAATCAAGTTAATTCATAATTCTTCACAACAGTTCGCACTTGAGCAGCAGATTATTATCTTGTAGCAGCAGAACTATTTCAAAGAGATTCATATTCGCACCTAGGAGAAGTGCTATTGTTCATTGTATTAAATTCGCCTATGTGCTAGACCTGAGTTGTAAGCAGATTTTTGCTCTTGTTCTATATTATATAAGAGGATTATTTGTTGGGTTTTTCTCCCTCAAGTGGAGGGTTTTCCTAGGGTATCTTGCTGTGTTTATTATCTTATGTGTTGCAATATTTTAAGTACTTTATGTTTATGATTTGATCTAAGAAACACTAACACTATGTTCTATATTTCATGTTTCATACTTAAAATCATCGGGGACAATGATTCACAAGGGGGGAATATGTTACACCCCATTATTTTATTAATTATTTATTGTTACTTTGATGAGTAAAAATGCTTCAAAAAATAATTATTTTTTGTATATTTTGGATGAAAAATGTGATGGATGAATGTGCAATTCAATATGATGCTTTCAATGCTTTGATAATGCAATGATATATGATGCATACATGAATGCAATGTTATCGGATAACTACTATTTTGATGCACTAAGCTGGATGCTAGAAAAAAATCAAGCCTCTGGAAGAGAGGGGGAGTATCACTCAGGAGAAGAGCTTGGTTTGGTAACCCTTTAATGAGCCTATTTGAGCTATCACACACTCACATCCTAGTTTGGTCAAGTTGAGTCAAGTTAGTTGGGAATTGGTAAGTAAACCTTCAGTCATAGTTTGGGGATGATTTGTAATGGTTTTGGTTTTAGTCTTTGATTGTTTCTTGATTTGGATCACGTGACTAAATCTCTGTGTTAAGTTCTTCTTCGTGTATTTATATTTATATATTAACCAATGAGTATATACATAGAATGTATATATGTATATTTGTATGTGACTTTGATAACTCATACATGTGAGTATATGCATGCACACATATATGTAGGTAGACATTCTTATGCATACTTATGAACGAATATATCATACACATGAGAATATTGATTGGAAATATATGACATATATACATGTATTATATACCGATCAATGAATATGTAAGTATTATAATGAATG
Organism: Sequoiadendron giganteum; assembly: GCA_007115665.2. Classification (NCBI taxonomy): domain Eukaryota; kingdom Viridiplantae; phylum Streptophyta; class Pinopsida; order Cupressales; family Cupressaceae; genus Sequoiadendron; species Sequoiadendron giganteum. The sequence continues at coordinate 145,367,866 of CM021104.1, forward strand.
TGAAAATAATGTTATATATAATATATATTAATATATATGTCTATGGGTACATGTAAACGTATATACATACCTATTAACATACCTATATATGTATATATAATTATTTTAATATAGCTTTATGATTGACGATTAATAGATTTAAAGAACACACACACACACACATATTAATATATACATGTATTATAACTATTAGAGTTATAACACATATATATATATATATATATATATATATATATATATTCAAAGTGTTATAAAGTAAGCTTTGGAATATATGTAATGTGGACCATATATTGGAGAAAGTCTTTAATAAAATCCAATGATGTAACAATTATATGATGCACATATAATGCAATTATGTGAGGAAGTTAAATACAAAGCACATAGTATATAGTATGCAAAGTAAATGATATTTACCGAAGCATGTTTAAGGATGTGCTAAAGTGAAGTGATGCATTTTATTTAAGTTTCTTCTAATATTTAAACCCACACATATCATAATGATGTGTAATATGCAATGCTATAATAGGTGGAATAAATCAAATAGAAGTCCATAAACCAACGCATAGCTAACTAAATAGGAGCATAAAGACTTTGTCAAGCCATGAGTTGGTTGAAGCTGAAGAAGGAAGTCGGCTTGATTTGAAAATAGTAAACCTGTAGTTGAACATTTCTTTATTTGACTCAGTCAAATGATAGTTGCTTTCAGTTAAAAAGGGGCGACTCATCCATATTCAGAAGCTGGAAATAAAAGGACTACGTATGTGTTTGCATATTAACTGTTTTAATAGCCACATATCATTTCTTTGAGCTTAGTTGATGCATTTAGAAGGGAAGTTAGTTTTGTTGTTGAGAGGTGGAAGTTGGAAGAGAAAAGGTGGCGGGTTGAAGAGCTTGTTTGTAGCGTTAAGTTTCTTAGTTTTTTAGTATAAATAGAGACAACTTCTCCACCTTTTTGTTCACTCATTCATTCTGATTCGTTCGTATTTTTGTCATTCATTATTTGAAGCTCTTTTTGTAGTTTTCTATGCAATAAGTTGCTAAGTGCATTAGTAAGGAAGGAAAGTTTGCTTTGGAAATTTTTATTTTGTTGAGAGTTTATGAGAGGCTAGAATTTGGAGTTAGTTTGAGCTTAGTAGAAACAACAAGCGTGACTATGGGAATTGAGCTTGAGAAGCAACTATTCTTTTGGAGCTATAATTTTAGGCATGCTAATTTTACTACTCCATTCTTTTTATGTTGAAATCATTTTTTATTTATGAATGCAAGTGTTTGAGAAAAGATGATTTATATTGAATGAGCTTAAGGAATTTCTTATTTTTGATGAGCTTGCTTGAATTTTGGTGAAGTCTTGTTTGATGAAACCCTATTGATATACACACACACACACACACTCTCTCTCTCTCTCTCTCTATCTATGATGGAATTGTGTGATTATGTTCACTTTATGAACAATACCTAGTGTAGACACTTAAATTTGGACACTTCATTTGTCCAAATTTACCTCTTTTTCGTCTAAATATCCTCTTATCCTCATTAATTAAATAATAACACTATTATTTAATTAATACCTCTAAAATTCCTGTAATTCTTAAGGTATCTAGTTAAATAATTAAATACCTTACCCCTTTAATTCACCTTTCATCAAATGAATTAAATAAATATGATATTTATTTAATTCTTCACATGTCACATCCTTCACTTAATCTTAATCAACCTCTTAATCTCTTCATTAGGGATGCACACACGCTTAATCCTTGATTAGGATGTGTCACATCCTCCAAATTTTGCAAGTTGGCTTCTAATATTTATTAACCACTAATTATCTTTTAATTACTGATCAGTTAAGCCTAATTAGTACCTTGGTCAACTCTCCCCATCCCCCAAGGAATTTTTAATTCTTTTTTATTCATCCAAGACTACTCTCTTCCCCATGTGAATTTTTAATTCACTTTTATTCCTCCAAGGAATCTTCTCTTCCCCATGCAAGTTCTAGAACCTTTGACTTGTCACATCACATGTGCCAAAGTCTTCTAGAATCTTTGACTTGTCACATCACTCACATGTGGCAAGTTCCCACCTTTTTGGAAACCCTCTCTTATCCATTAGACTCTCTCAAGCATGTGAATTTTTAATTCACATTTATTTCTCCAACCACTTTCCCATTCCCCATGGAGATTTTTGAAAAATTCTAAAATTTCTCAAATATCTTTTTCACTCTCATTTGGGGACAAGAAGTTCCTTTTTGAAGAAATCTTCTCATCCCTCAAGGTACTTGTCCTTCCTCCACATCATGTACCTTTCTTCCACCTCACTCCCACATCATCTCATCCTAAGCCATCTCACATTCCACATGTCAAGATGTGAGGGCTTGTGAGTCCTCAACTCACCATATCCCTCCATCTTGGTTTTGTTGGCTTAATCTCAACTGTTGAATTCTCTAGAGAATTCAAATTGTTCTATAAATACCCCCTCTTTCCCCTCATTTTGGAAATGAGATTTTTGCTACCAAAACTCTTGCTAATTTTTCATTTGTAGAACTTAGTCATTTACAAGCATTCTCCATCAATCAACCAAGCCATTTAGCTACTTGTATTTTATCACACTTTTCATTTTGCATCTATTCACCTCCATATCCATCCAAGGGGCACACAAACTCTCAAAGATCAAGGGCCAACCAAGAAATTTGCAGCACAAAGGTATAACTATTTACAATCTTTGTTTTGTTTATCCTTTTTGCATAGTCATTCCTTAGGCTAATCTTGAGGTGTCTTTCTTGTGTTCTTCCTTTATTGCATTATTTAGTTGTTTTGCATCTTATAATAGGGAAGACATTTTAAGGGATCACACCTAGGTAGTCATAAACCATATGTATGCTTATATAGACTATAAAATGTGGGAAATAATATTATATATTGAAGTACTTTGTTGAGGAAGTCAATTTTAAAAATGGGTGGTTAACTTGATTGTTCCTAGGGTTAGGATAATCCATGGATGGGAGTAACCTAGTTGATCTCTTAGTTATGTCATTACATTTTTGGTTGAATGTGTATTATGATTAAAAAGAGTATGAATGGTAAAATACCAAATTGAGCTAAGGGGTGGGTGAACCTACAACTTCACTTATGAGCAAATGATTATATCAAGCTTTGGCTAAAATAATGTAAGTAGCCACTATTTACATTGTTGGTTCACTATGAACCGGGTTTGCATACTAGGTAGGGAATGTCATACATGTAGGTTACAACCAATGTATGGTAGTTCTAGTTATGTAAGACACAATACCATGCTCAGGGAGGCTAGTATTATGAGATTACTAAGCCAATCTCTTCATTGAAGGGTAGGGCCATCTTACCAATTAGGTAAATGCGTGGGGGACCACAGTAAGTTCGTGGTTGGCAGAAAAATGCTTGAGTTACGCTCTCCCTCATATAGTTGGTAGCTAGAATTTGAGGATTTATGCCTACAAGGACATCTAGACTATTTGTATCTCTATTTCATTAAAGCTCTTGGGAGCTATATATGTATTCATGTATCTCTAACTTTATTGAGAAATTATAGATGGGAAAATTTTATCATTGCAATGGAATTATGTAGTATGAAATTGTTACTTGAGATTTTGTAATGTTTCTTTTGTAAATGCAAAGGGAGTTTGAAATGAGATTATTTCAAATGTGCATCTTGTTATCGAAATTGAAAAGAATTTTTTTATTTCTATAAATTGCAAGCGTATATTATTCACATCTGGGTTAAAACATAGGTAACTTTTTAGTAATAAAGAAATTTTAATTTTTTATTTTATTGATTGATTTTTTAAAGCTTGTTTTATTTTTGTCATTTAATTTTTGCTATTCATTTTCCCCCCTTTTTTTGTTTTTTTGCATCTATTTATAGGTGCCTTTATATAATTTTGTATCTTTTATTTTTATTTTGTTTCATGTTGTTGTTTCTATTATTTTTGCTTATTTCACATACTTCTTTTTAAATATGTGCTTTCTTTGCTTATTTTTGTTGGTTTGTATTCTTATTTTCGTTTAATATTTGCATATATTTGTTTGTTTTTGTTTTTGATTTGTTTTCTTATTTTATTTTATTAATTTCCCATATATGTTTGTGTTGGTGTAATTAAATGTCTTGTACCTTGTCCTAGGTCATAATTACACCTTAGTTAAGTTTACTTTGGAACCACATAAGAGTTGTTGGATATTTTTCACCTTTGGTGGACTTATCTTCTTATTACTTTATCACTTCCACCTGTCATTGACATATCATGTGATTAGGTTTCCACCTTTGTGGGTGATCCACTATTTGTGGTGGTTATCACATTATCACTTTCCACTTTAGGTGGAGTGATAAATTTTTATTGTTGTCTCATGTCATAAGATTACGACACTTGTCATAATATTATGCACTCCTATGTTTTCACCTTGGCTATATAACCAAGGGGTCTCTCATTGTACAATCGTCTCATATCATATCATTGACATTGAATACAATTTATTCTTGTCACATTATGTTCTCTCTTTTCTTGTGCTTTTCATTTGGTCCATAGATCTTGACATCCATAGCTAATTCTAACATGGTATCAAAACATGTTTGATTCTAACATGGTATCAAAGCAGGTTGGATGCCATTGGAGAGTCTTTTTTTGAAGAAAGGTACCAGATTTGGAGAGGATCTATTTTTGGTTTTTTTTTTAATTTATTATTACAGGTTCATATTGGAGCTTGCTGGTACAAATTTGAGCTCACCATTGCATCCAGGAGGCTTGAGAAAGTCAGATTTGGCTTTTGGTTCACTCAATTTGATCATCATTTGCATTTTTGGCAAACAAGGGTTTGTTGGAAACTGTTTTTTATTAGAGCCATCATTATTTTTGCTTCAAAAATCTAGTTTTCACTCATTTGCAGGAAAAACGATTTCTGGGTTTTGTTGCCAGCGTCAAAATCTAATTAGGGTGTCTTTTAGATTTTGCATATCTTGCACAGATCTTGAAAAAATTGCAGTCCAAAAAGTGGCGCACATCATTTTTCTCCTGGCTGAAGGTCCAAAAAAATCATTTTCTCATCTTCTGCTTGTTGGATCAAAAAACGATGTCTAGGTTTTATTTCTAGCATCAAAATATTTATGGGTTTTGGTTTTCATCTATAAACAGTGAGTAGATTTTCCAGAAATCAAATTTGAAATATACACTTTTGCTAGAAAACCCATTTCTTGCATGCTAAATTCAGTTTTTGAAAAATTCATAACTTTTGGCCACGGTGTCTGTTTTTAGCAAACGAGATATCGACGAAAAGCTAGTTTCAAGCACTTCATAGTGATGTAGGCCATTTTTAAGATTTGGTCATCTACACAAATTTGAGTTTATTTTCATCATGGAGGCAGATGTGAACATTCATCAGTGCATGCATTATTTCCTTTATTGTATGCATTAGGTTTGTATTTTCTCTTTGTTTTATGCATGTTTTGCATATTCTCCTTTTACAATCATGGGGTATTGTAATAAATGAACTTATATAAAGTTCCATCAAGGGGGGGTTTCTTGCATAATAATTTGATTAGAGTGTAGTTGCATGACATGCACTTTGATCTCATCTTCATATTGATGACAACTCGCATGAGTTGTATTTGGATTCTATTATTTTTTTTTTGCCACATCTTGGTCATAGCTTGACACATTTTGGTTTGCATCGGTTCACATATCAGATTGAGAGCCTATGGTTAATATATTTTGAATCGCATCAGATTCACATCGGGTCACATCTCAGTTTGAGGGCCATTTATTTGATGGTTAATGTTCCAGAATCTTCATGGTACTTGCTCCTATGGATCAATTTTAGTTACAGTTTGACATCGACATCGAGATACACATAACTTCTGAATTCTTTCATCATATCATTCCCTTTTATGAGGGGCATCATTTATTCATCTACTGTTGTTTCATGGATTCCGGGATTATTCCAGTTTGTGAGTTTTCCAGTGTTCTTTGGCATCGGGTCTGCTGCTGCTTTATCATGATTCCACTTTGAGTCAATTAGTGACTCGCATATGGTTTCAATAGCAAACAAAAGTATATTTCCTTGCTTTTCAGATTGAGGATTCTAGGGATACTCCACAATGTACTTCTAGTATTTCTTTTGTAGTAGGTTATCTCATTGAGGGGGGCTATCTTGTCTCTCTTCTACTTCTCTCTTATGGGGGGGTCTTTTTCCTCACATGGGGTTTTTACCTTCTCATGCATCATTTAGAGAATTTCTATCTTGTATTTCATCTCTCTTTTGGGGAGGAGTTTTGTCCCACTGGGTTTTCTCTTTTTCTTCGTTTGTGAGAGATTACATTGCATTTGTACATGGGTACCTGACATGGCCTTGTTGTCGAGACCCATCTTGCATTGTTTGATTTTGTGTACATTCTCCCTAAGTTGCATTTAAGGGGGGGTGTTAGTGTAATTAAATGTCTTGTACCTTGTCCTAGGTCATAATTACACCTTAGTTAAGTTTATTTAGGGACCACATAGGAGTAGTTGGATATTTTTCACCTTTGGTGGACTTATCTTCTTATTACTTTATCACTTCCACCCTTCATGGACATATCATGTGATTAGGTTTCCACCTTTGTGGGTGATCCACTATTTGTGGTGGTTATCACATTATCACTTTCCACTTTAGGTGGAGTGATATCTTTTCATTGTTGTCTCATGTCATAAGATTACGACACTTGTCATAATCTTATGCACTCCTATGTTTTCACCTTGGCTATATAACCAAGGGGTCTCTCATTGTACAATCATCTCATATCATATCATTGAAATTGAATACAGTTTATTCTTGTCACATTATTTTCTCTCTTTTCTTGTGCTTTTCATTTGGTCCATAGATCTTGACATCCATAGCTAATTCTAACATGGTATCAAAATATGTTTGATTCTAACAGTTTGTTTGTTATCCTTAGTATTCTTTCTTTGTTTATTAATACATATATTCAATATTCATGTAGTTGTATACTTATTTTTATAGATTTTCTTTATTTTGATAGTATTATATGAAATTTTTATATTCATTTTTTCAATATCGTAGCTTATTATTCCTTCTTTCTTTTTGTAGGTGTTCTCTTTATATATAATTTTTACCTTTTTTTGTGTTTCTTCCTTCTTTGTTTTTTGTTTTTTTATGTTTTTGGTGTTTTCTTGTTTTTCCCTTACTTTTAGTGGTTTTAATTCTTTTCTTTTCTCCTCCTCTTATTTCATTTGTCTTGGCATTTTTGATTCCTTTCCCTTGATATTTGTGCCTCAACCCCCCTCTCTCTCCTTTCTTTTTAAATTGTTGGGTATGCAACTAATCTTTTCTCATATTTTTTCAACTCTTCATCTTGATGATGGATCACTGTGTGTGATTCAAAATGTTGATGCAAAAAAACTTACACAATCAAATCTAGAAATAATTTGTAGCAATCTCTATGGATTATGGAAATCTAATATCATTAATAGGTAAATTCAGTGGGTTAAACATTGGGCTTGTTATAGTGAAATTGGCACGGGGTGCAATTTTATGACATTACATTTTACCCCCACTTTAGTGAGTTTATTTTTTAGAAAAATTAGCTACACTAAAGTAGAAAGGATAACATTAATAATTGAAAATTTTACAGATTTGCATGCCAAAAGGATATTGTAGAGGCCATAGAGGTCAAGTAGGTGGATACGAACAATTCCCCTAGTGATCAAGCTCATCAAGAAACCACAACATTGGATGTGAAGTTTTATTTTACAAAACTCAAATTTAGGTCAGCTCAAATATCATAAGAAGCTACAACGACAAGAAGAATGTTCAAGAAAAATCTAGTGATTTGGAGGAAAAACATGATGAAGAGGTGAGTATATGCCCCCTCCTATTCTTTCCCCCAATTAGGTGGGGTGAAAATAAGAAAATGATAGGGCCACGATCGCTATGAAAAATGGGCCCTCAAGGGGCCTTTATACTCAAGTGGGCCCCTAGAAGGGTCATTTTCATTATTCACCATAAGCGATTTGTTGAATTTTGTGAGAGAAAATTTAACAAAATGCCTCATAGATGAGAGTTTGAGGAGCCTAGGATTGAGCAACTTGTGTCCATTTTAGGCATTTTTTAGAATTTTCTAGTTTTATCGCAATGCATATGTCTGATCGGTGTGTTGTCCTCCTGAAAATGTGTTGGTGACCTTTGTTTGTGTTGGTGTTCACCATTCGTGCTATCATCCAGGAAAATCTCATGGAGGATGACCCCAAATAGCAGTGCGTCGTGTAGATGTGTCACGTAGAATATTTTTGATTTAGAAGTTAGAATATTTCTAATGCAAATAGATTTGACTTGGACTTTATTTTCATTTTGTAGGATTATCCTAAGATGCACGAGCATGGAGGCGGGTACATGCTCAAGATGTTGCATGAACAAGCTGGCTTGATGCATTTTTATGACTAGGATCATCTCTAACGGATAGGCCTATGGTGGGTCTACACGCTGCCCGAGATGCTTTACCATGATTGGATATTGATGGTGCTCATGGATTGTTGGGATGCCATCACATCCAAGTGCCACTTGTTGTTAGGAGAGATGATGGTTACTTTAAAGGATATTTATCGGATCACATGCCTATCCATCCGCGGACGGTGGGTGATCCATGATGACATGCGGTCACCCTGAGAAGTGCTCGAGGGATAGTAGTACTACACTGGGCGTACCAACCTTGATGACACAATTGACCATATATACATCTAGTGGTTCAAGAAAAAATGTGTGATAGTCCCATTATTGAGGAGGGTGATGGTGGTTATAATCACCCTCTAAGTGACTATAGATGAGTGAAGCTCGCACTTGAATAGGATCCTTATTCATACCATCAGAGAGATGGAGGAGCATCAAACCATTTTTTCTTACGTTCGAAGCATGCTTGCTCACTTATACCACGAGCTGGGTAGGTTTGTACATTATGAGTATTCCAACCTTACAGCCTGCACATTGCTGTAGGTTTGGAATTTTTCACATATCGCCTCCACCCAGCCAGTCAGGTATCCCTATGGGACAATCCCTGGTACACCAATAGCCCACATGTACTCATTGGTACACAATTGGAGGCTTGGTGACTTACAATTTTTGCGGTTATAATTTGACTATTTATGGTCCAATGAGGTTAGATGGTGACCATGTTAGGGTATGCAATGGACCTTTGACATGCAATAGCTGTGAAATATACAACATGATCATTTCTTGGAAATTCGTATATTTTATATTATTATGCCTTACTACTAGCACATGGTAGCTTGATAGTTCAAGATTTTGTAAACCATTCCCCCGACCCCCTAATATATGCACAAGCAACTAGGAGCACGGTGAGACCGAGTGACCATCATCACCCAACCATATTAAACATCATTGTTAGTGATGATGGGTTCGACAATGATGATTGACACTTGATGCTACCCATTGATGATGTAGAGGTCGCACATGGCTTCTGGACCTAGTGGGCTACTCATGGTCTTGCCTTAATTTTACCAATAGATGCCCCCAAGGGTGATGTCGGTGCATAGGGGTAGGAAGGAGTAGGAGGAGGAGGAGAGGAATGAGGTAGCGACAACAATGAAGAGAGAGAAGAGGCAGTGAGCATGACAACAAAGATGCGTAGGCAATGGTGGAGGCTTTCATCACCTCCCGCAGTTGTCCCAGTCTCATTGGAAGCATCGATGAAAACCAACATCCCTCCCCTGGTAGTAGCAATCGTAGTAGGCACAGGTGTAGGTTCTCATGTCGCACCTCCCCTGGACCCACATTAGCAGGCTGAAGACCTTGGTATGTCTATGATTTATGTTGTTTCCTTTTAGTATTTCATATTTCACCTTTATCTCATATATATACATGCTTTTATTTATATATCATGTAGTACTGAAATCATCTACTAGTTTGTGGTTGCATTGGACACATAGGAGTGAATTGTCTTCACCGGGTGGTGCATATTTGAGGTGGCACCAACCATGCCAATATAGGGTAGCATCCTTGAGGCATACATGCCTACTTCAGTGGGGTGACACACCCACCTATTTGAGTCTGTTGCACTCCTAAGGACAGGGTACAAGGAGGCACACATAAAGTTCATGTAGAGGAATATTGATACCGTCGCGATGACCAAGCAAAAAGATCATCAGGCGGTTGAGATGAAGACTGCACTCATTGAGCAAGACCAGGTCATAACAAGGGCAAAGAATGTTGAGAGAGCACATGATGCCATTTAAAGCTAGCTTGATGACCTCAACGGGCTGGCGACAATTGTGAGGTCAGTTGTTGATCCCCAACTGTAACAGCTTTAGGAAGAGCTGACTTGGTCCCAAGAGTGAGAGGCATGAGTATATTTGGAGGTTGTGGAGCTATGTGGAGAGATAAGTGGACTATGGGTGAGCTTGTCAGTCTCACAGTCACACTGATAGATTCCTTCCCTTCCATCCAACCAAGAGTTCTATTTCTGCCAGGACTAGAGGGCTCGGGGAGCCATATGCCTAGGGGCCCATTTTGTATACATGCCATTTTTGTATAAAATTGTTTTGATGTATAGACATATACAGATATATAGACACCACATTTTTAACACAATGGTGTGATACATGTATATGAAACTCATTTTGATATATATGAGATTATGGTTCCGATATCATGCGTTTCTTTGTGTGTATGATTTTACTTTCATGTATGGTTATGTGATGGATATTATACTTATGGATGCATGTTTAGATTAAATTCTATCATGATTTAATACACACATGGATGTATGTTAATTGAATACAATGATGATCTAATTTCCCAACCAAAAGATCGAATCAAATGCAATACACAAATACACAACATAATAAAACACATGTATGTATAATTCCTAATTAAATAAATAAATTTCACACACATGTTTGCATCATAACAAAAAACTACAATCCATGAGGGATGAGTGTTACACATATGAAACATAAACACTATACATAGTATCAATGAAGATGCATCATATTGACAGGTTCTTTTAGAGGCTTTCCATCCATAGAAGATAGTTCATAGGCATCAAAACCATGCATGGAGATGATAATGTAAGGGCCTAACCAATTAGGGCTGAACTTCCCCTTTCGATCAGGTGGCACATTGGCATTTCTTTGATTCTAATAGAGAAATAGATCACCTAACTTGAAAGTTCTATAAAGAACACTGATTATAATGTTTAGACAATGATCATTGATAAGCTTGAAGGTGATTGAGGGCTTGTAATCGACGTTCATCAAGGAATTCAAGCTGATGCAAATTATTAGCATGTTAAGCTTCATCATTAATTACCCCTTTAAGGGAAACTCATAGGGATGGAATTTCCAACTCTAAAGGCATGATAGCATCAACACCATACACAAGGTCATATGGTGTTGTGCCAGTCACCGTACAAACACTCACGTGATAGGACCATAAGGCATATGTTAACTGAGTATGCCAATCTTTACCATATTTATTTATTCTTTTTTAGAGAATGATCTCAAGAGTTTTGTTAGATGCTTTAGCTTGGCCATTAGATTGAGGATAGTATGGTGTAGAAAAACAATGTTGAATGTGAAATTTCTCCAAGAATTGCTTCACCTCTTTGTTCTTAAATGGAGTATCATTTTCAAAAATAAGTGTAGAAGGCAATATGAAATGAGTGATGATATTGTTTAGAAGAAAGCTACAAATTGCTTCAACGATCGTGGATCGAAGTGGGACAACTTCAAACCATTTTGTAAAGTAATTTGTAGTAGTAATGTTAAAGATATGTCCTTTAGAAGAAGGAGGTGATATTTTATTGATAATACCCAACCCCCATTTTGTGAATGGCCAAGGAGAGGTCTGATTTCAAATCTCTTGAGTAGGAGCCCGCATAAGACTGCTATGTTTTTCACACTACATGAATTTCTTATCAAAGGAAAAAGAGTCTTGCTCCATTATTTTTCAAAAATATCCCATGTGAATTAGTTTGCACACTAGGGATTTACCATAAAAATATCAACCCCTAGAGCTTAAATGGGCTTCATGAAGGGTAAGGGGTATTTCCACTTTAGTGAGACATCGAAGAAGAATACCATTATAAGATTTTTGATAAAGAACATCACATAATATAATGTATTGGACTGAAATTTTTAGTATCAAAGTACAATAATTTTTCATCACATATTCAAGAAAATTTCTAGTCTTCAGATAATTATGTATATTAGAATACCATTCTATAGAGGAGGGGGACAAAATGCTCAAGACCCTGGGTCATGGGAGGGTCTAGAACAGTCAACTGCCCTAATCTACCTCATGCTAAGGATTGTTTAAGGCAAGTTTAGTGTTTCAAGAGGGTGAAAAGGAAGGGAAATTGATCTGCCCCTATTCTTCTATCAACCTAAGAGGTTTAGAGAATCAAATGATCTAATTCCCGAGTCAAAACTAAGACCTCGATAACTCTTTGCTAGAGGACCCCAGTGAAGAAGGCAAATGACAATGTGGTGCATTGGCATCTCAGTTAGATGCTAGTGTTTGTATGGAAAAATAGTAAGAAAATATAGTTAAGATTGATAGAGTTTTAGCTAATTTACTTGGTAAATGTGATTTTACGCAATAACAAAAAATCGGAAATAACTAAATAGCTAAGACAAAAAGGAGAATACTTTAACTTAAAAAGAGAAGTTGACAAGAGTGAAAGGTGATAGAAATACAACTTATGAATGGTCCAAAATCCTGCAAGATCCATATGAATTCAAAACCTACACACAACATAATGGGGAATTTTTTTTGGGTTGTTTCGGGGCTTGCCGTAGTTAAACCCGCATTTTGGTGTTTCCACCTCTAAGGACAACTAGAATACCCATGAGATACAAAATGCAATAAAAAAATTAATGAAAGAAAATAAAACCAAACAATGGTAACAAAACTATGCTATGTAAATCAAATAACCATGCTAAAATGGATGAATATCACCTCCCAAACAAGGTGCCCTTGAGTACGTGAAGGGAGATGTGAGAAAGTGCAAGCTTGAAGGTGCAACCGTTACCACAACAATGAGAGTGAAATCCAACAAAGTAACTCTTTAGAGATACAACAATGGTGGAGCGCTGTGAAAAAGCTCAAGAAATGCCTAGAAACATGAAGTGAGAATGAAGAATCTTGAAGAAGATCAAATTGAGTGAAGAATGAATGTTTTGAGATAGATAGTAGTCCAAAAGAGCCATTTGAGGTTGGTCAAGGGCACAGGGGCGTTACTCTTCGTCGCCAATGGAGAAGTGTAACACCTCTACAGATTCCAGAGGTGGTAATCCTATCGAGATGGCAATGTGCCACATAGACATCTATTCGTTGCACTAGCATCCCTGACAAAAAATCCCCCACTGACACTACAAATAGCTGCCAAGTGGGTAGGAATTAGATGAATTAAGTGGAATAGCATCAATGGGTTTAATTTTTCTAAGGTGAGGGGATACAAATGGGGAATATGTGAGGTGAAAATTCACTCCATTACATTTTTCCCCCACTTTAGCGAGCATATGTGCTACCAAATGCGAGGTAAAGTAGATTGAAAGAGTTTAGAAATGTATACTTGAACTATCAAGGAAGTAGATTGCAATTTTACCCACCTAAAATAACAAGAAGAGAAGATGAATCCATAGGTCTTTAGACCCAAGGAGAGTTGAAAAAAATGCGTCGCAGATCCGTAGACCTACGGAAGGTGAAAAAAAGGCTATATAGGTCCTCAAAGCTACAAAGTTGAACAAAGAGATCTCACAAGATGTAAGCGCTTCACAGGTCCTCAGAATTGCGAAGGAGGTACCCCTAGGTACTCGATCTTGAAGGAAGCCAGATGTAAGAGGCTCCGCAGAGTATGATTGAAAAGTGGCTTTATAGGCACACCTACAAAGCAACATGTTAATTCGTAGATAAAACGTGTTAGATGTCAAAAATAAGCCACGCAGGCAAGCAAGTAGATAGTCAACAATTGAAGGAAAAGCTTTCAAAGGGGTCCACTCAAGGGATACTCTATTCAAAAGTGATATAATTTTTTGCCAATGATTCTAGAATCAAGGATTCCTTTTGAAAAATTCATTTCATCAAGGAATTTGAAAGAAAGAATGTACCCTCGCAAGGGTAAGTTTGGATTCTATCTTACAAATCTGAGATGAAAGAAAAATTCATCTAGAAATCCATGTTGAAGAATGCAATTTTTTTAAAATAGAGATTTTTAAGAAGGGATTTGTTTTCCATTAAATGCATCCTTTGAAAATATAAGAAGTATGATAGCCCCCCTTAGGAGGGTGCATGCCAAGCATAAAGGCACGCGACATCCTAAGGAGAGAAAAGCAAGAATAAAAGTGATGTTGTGGCTCGCAAAACATAATGAGATGTAATTGTGGTAATTTTTCGCACACATGAGGGAAAACACATAAGCACCACAACATCACAACACAAGAAAATAAGAGAGGTAGGTCAAAATAAAGGAGAAAAAAGGACATAACAAACAAGAGACATGGGGATCTGATATTTTGGGGTTAGAGCTACTCATAAATATAGTAGATAGATATAATAATATATAAATGAACTATCATCAACCCCCTACTATATTAGACCATGTGAAGAAAGGCATGTGAAAAAAATGAAAATAAAAAATTGGGTCAACATGGAAGGGAGGACAAAATGTGCCCAACACTTTGCTTTGTCCCCAATTTTTGAATGTCAAAGGTACGGTAAAAAGAATAATGATGTGACAAATAGAGGAGGTTTTATGACACAAAAACACTCATGTACCCAAGCACCTACAAGGGTGACAAGGGTCATCCAGGAAATATAAAAAAGCACAAGGGAACACAACACACACACACAATCTAATCTATAGGTAAAGAAGAGGTGCCCCCTAGTCCTCATCAACCAAGAGGTCATTGTTTTCCTAGTCTAGATCATCATAAGGGGGTTGAACAAGCCTGCAAGGGAAAAATATCAAGGGGGGTACCCTCTGACCTTCTTGCAACAAGATCCAAGGAAGAAGACCCCTCGAGGTCTTCTCCACTCAATTCCTATGAGGTGAACATCAACAATCTCGCAAAGATCGCCGATAGGGCTTGGACATCAACTATAGAGTTGAACATGCACTTTATAGGAGTGCCATACATCAACTCAGCGGGCGATGGAGACGACACCTGAGATCCACTACTAGCATCATCAAAATATTTAGGAGTAGTGACAAAATTTGAAGATGTTTGGGCTGCCTCCATCACTAAGACGGTGCAAGCCAATGTAGAACTTGTTGGACTCAAGGGAACACTGAGAGGGGGGGTGAATCAATATTCTGCAAATCTGAACTTTATTAATCTGATATTTAAACCATTTCAACATCAAGCCAAAATAAACATGCAAACACACAAAGTAATAATCCACAACACCATAACACAAGTATTTTTACGTGGAAACCCTATTAGGGTAAAAACCATGGTGGAGGTCAATCCATAATTTGAGTACTCAAATATAAGTATTACAAAAGGGAATGCACTTGCATTCAGGTTCACTACCTAGAGCTCATTGCTCAAAATATAAAGGCTCACTGCCTTACATAATTTTCAGATTAAAACCATTTGAAAGGTTGAACTAAAGTAGTAGCATCTACATATGCTAGGTTACAATTCTGATTAGGCTCATAGATCAGATTCTGGACCTTCTGTTTGATTCTACTCTTTGCTCTACTCTGCTCTTCACATTACAAATCCAAATTTGCACCCTTATCCTTCTGAATTTTGCACCACATATTAATATACTTTGCATTCCCCACATTCACTTCTTCAAAATGATACAACCGATCTCATATATATATCCACTACCAAGGATTTGATCATTCATATGTCGGCTTCATAAAACATAAAATACTTTCCAAATGTCAGGTAAATCCATAACTAATTCTTTATGTGCACCACCCATAGTCGGTTATAGTATAGTGAGGACCCAAATAAACATGTTTGAACATAAAATAATTTAACCAATTACTTCTTAAACATTTGTGACGACTAATTGTGCCAAGTTGGCCTTCTAGCACAGATAGCCAAAATATTAGTGCACTAAATCTCCTAGATTGTACACCAGTAATTGCGTAGGCACAAAACTCTAGAATAAGGTATTCCAGAGACCCGATGATCTTCCATGAGATGCACAACATGAACTAATAAGTAGATAATGCACATTGATTGACATACTCAGGTTTAACCAGATGCCTTGTTCTTCACTATGTTCTACCGGTATGATCCAATACTAAATTGTGAACCAAATGAATGAATTTAGGTTGCCATCAATGAAAACACTAGAAGCCATATGACAACAATATCCCCCTTTGGAATTGATTGCAACACTTAGTGAAAAATGAATAAGTGTCAAAACCAATATGATTATGCTTCCAATCTTCAAAATTTTAAAACATAGCTCCCCCTTAGATTGATAAGGAATTTTTCATTGCTCTCTCTCCCCCTTTGACATCAATGAAAAAACATAGAAACCATATGCCAATAATTCAACGACAAAACATGTGTTTAATCTCCCAAAAACATCAAAATTGTTTTCAAAATTTTGAAAAAGGACAACTGCTAGTTTGAGTTAGACAATTATCTTTTGATTCTCCTTCATCTCCGAAAGAAATTTCTTCAAAGCATCTATTGCAATCCCAATGATTATGATCATGTTGTTATTCTTAGATGTTCTGTTGACAATCTCAGCGAGGGATTCTGAAATTGTAATCGCATCCTCTAGATTCTCACCTTTCCTTAGTATCTCAACCATATGTTCTAGTTTGCATTTAGTTAGGTCCTTCGCTTTTCAAAAAGTGTCTACAAGTGTGTTCTTAATGAACTGAAATTTTGTGTGCTCACACTATAGATCTTGAATCCTTTTCTTGTTTTTTCCATCCTGATCCTAAAACATATAAAAAAAAATTCCAATCCCATTCAACTCTGTTTCAATCCACTCCAATTTCTCTTAGTATTTCCCAACTACATGAGGTCAACAGATGCAATAGTTATAGATGTTATTATCTGCACTTATGCATTGCCTTAGCTCATTCATTTTCTTTTTCAATTTGGTAAGTGATAGCCTAAACTGCCCCTTCAAATGTGACATAGCTTCACCTTCTTCTTTGTCTTGAGACTTTGAGTTCATTTTTTCTTTCATGCATTCAATCATTTCTTCTGGTAAAATACTCTACAGACTCTCCAATTTGATCTAACTATACACAACATGACCACTTAGAACACTTAGAATCATATCTTGATCATATGAGGGTCTGATAGACCATAATTTGGCAATTTTCTGCATTCCACCTTCCTTATGAATAAGCTTTTGTAGCTTCTCTTTTGTCAAGTCATCTTCTTCTTCACTTGCTTCTGTCATTTCCTTTTCTTGTTCCAGTTTGGCTGAATCCTGCTTTTTTTCTCTGTGTGTCAGTTTTTCACCAGATTCTTTATCTGGTATATCCACAATTTCCTGTTCCTTTCCTTTCCCTTCAATTCTTGGAATCTTACATTCCAGAGGAGTACAAACAACAATTTCTATTTATCTTTTCTTCTTTTCCTCCATCCCACCAGAAGAGGAACCAATTTCAAGTGTTCTTACTGGAGGAGAAATACCAACTGACCCATACTTTTCTAGCAAAATCTTACAGAAATTTCCAAATTCTTGATCACAGTTTGCCAAAATCTTAGAGTATGTATATATTTGTTTGCATACCAGTTCATTTACTTTCCACACCACATTGTTGTTCAACAGTAAACAATTCTGAAAGTACATTGCTAGACATATGACCAGAGTACCAAACTTGAAACGGTAATTTTTCATCTTCATTAATTGCACATTCTCCATTAGTTGATCCTTAACAATGCACACAGGTCAAAGTCTT